>BOPP01000025.1:1827825-1860311 GCA_017312745.1 Gryllus bimaculatus
CGAAACTCGTGAAATGAGTACTGTCCTCAGCACCAAATCACGTAAACTGGAAATAAAATTTTCCCCTTATAATGTTCACTGTTATGGAAGTGGTGTTTTGTGTATTGAGAGTAACAGATGAAGAATTGGAGTGTCCTCTAGCGCGTTATACTTTCGATTGCGACAGCGCCCAGTTACTTCCTTTCTGTTAACTCGAATCACAGTTTCTAAATTTACTTATAAGTTCTAAACATAAGGTGAAAAGTGATAATTAATACTATGCTTGATTTTATAGAAATTGGTCATTGAGTATCAGACATTAGATTATCTGTAGTTGCGACACAACAGATATCCTGTGCATTAAATCACGAGATTCATATTGCACATGTCATCATTTTTCAGTTTTGGATAATCTTATCCCATACTGAATGACAAAGATCAACTGTACTAGACTGATCTCTATTAGGCAATTTCTACGGAAAGTCCTTAGATGTAAATTCTGTTTCCACTCCAGACATATAACACTAATTATTTATACAGACTTTCGACATTGACGAAATGAAGAATTTTCTTTTACACCTAACAAAACTCAAAAAAAGAGATTACGAAATTTAAAAATACGACTCTCAAGTATTTTTTTGTCTGTCAGAAGTACGTGTTCGATGACAAGCCGCGCGCTCTTGCGAGTAACTTGAGTAAGTCGTATACTTTGAGCATGCCCTGAGAGGTTCGTTAGTGATGTTCTTCCAGGTATAAGCGACCATTCGACTCTCTAAAAGTGAAAGGGAACTACACTACGAAAGCGATGATATTTTTCTTGAGCCGTAAGGCTAACATGTTGTTTTTACAAAAAAAAAATTTGGTCGGCAATAATTATTCCAAATGGGCATGACTAGATAGAGAAAGTGTGGAATAATTTACAAAGAAATCATTAATAAATATGTGGAGTTTTACGCAGTGTATGAAATCAGGACAAAAATTCGAAACAAGAAACTGGAAAGAACTACGAGTTGAAAGAGGTAGTTAAACAAATTTATTTGGAAACAATTTTTTCAAAAGAACAAAAGTTTGGAAAGGTTGCTTTTTAGGTTTATGTTTTGTTATTTATTGTTATACGTATTTTACTAGTTTCCCATTTTTTAAATATAAACAAGTTGTGTTATTAAAAAAATCTCCACATTTCAAAAACCAACTATACGATTATATGATGTTTTATTGCAAAATTTTAAAATGGAAATATGTGAACGTATTCATGAAATTAATTGTTGAAACTAACTGTCGAAATCTAAACTCGTGAAATGAGTACTGTCCTCAGCACCAAATAACGTAAACTGGAAATGAAACGTCCCCCTCATAATGTTCACTGTAATGGAAGTGCTGTTTTGTCTATAAACATATAGAAAGGGAACGCATTTATTACAACTACATTATTAATTAGATCGCTGGTGAGGTTAATACCTTCTATTATTATGACAAATAAAATATGTTGTCTGGTATCATCAACTTATTTGGCTGATGATTGTTTCGATCGCGTAACGATCATCCTCAGAGATAAAATTCGAAATAAATTCTATTATTACATCAATTATAAACAATATCAGGTATAATTTAATACAAATATTATTTACAGCTTGTAGACATTGCATGTCAGATGCGTAAGCAAACTGGATCGTACGTACCTTGCAGCTTCCGGGCCGAAAACAGTTTTGAGACGCGGGGGTGCTGGTGGAGGCTTGAGAAGCCGGGCGAAGGTCAGTGGAGCACGGGGGGGGGGTTAGGGGTGTACACTTTGCGCTAATTTTAAAAGAGGTGAAGAGAGATCATTGATTTCTTGGTTTAGACACGTCATGTTCTGTTTTTTTAAGGATGTTGTGTAGGGATTTTAATTTTATTCTGTTTTCAATTTATTGAATTCAGAAATTTGTGTTTATCAAATGTGTGTGGGTTTAAATTTACGCGATCGAAAACGATCATCAGCCAAATAAATTGTTGATACCAGACAACATCTTTTATTTATCATTACAACTACATTTGTTACTCCAGAGAATAAAGTAATGTCTGAAACAGAGACAAATAAGTAAAACGGTATAATTGAACCACGAAACTCTGTGCGGTAGTCTTCGGTGTCGGAAAAGAAGTAGGGGCGAAACAATCAGTCCATTACTTTCTTTTTCAGCGGTGGTTGTTCACGAGAGTGAGGACAAATCCAACAAAAAAACTTATAGTTATTACGAATTATTATTTCATAAAACCATACTTCATTTCTGCCCTTTCATAAAGTCATAAACATTAGTTCACTCACTAATAAAGGCGGATAATAATTTTCTAACCATAATAATAATGAAGTCAATTTTACTAGCACTTTTAATTTTATTATGCAGTTAATTTTAGATGAAATTTTAGTATCGATTGATAATCCTCACTCACCGTTAATTTCTTTTCACATTTCGTATTCCTGTTCAAATTATACACATATTGGGGGGAGTGGAATTTTGTTTAGTGGTGTACTAATGCATGCAACGCACTGGGTTGAGGATTTATTTCAAATGCATGCCGGGGACCTACCTCAAACCACGACCAACATGAGATTCTCCTTTACAAGCCATCAAAACGTTTCAGGCAACGCCCCGGTTTGGCTTAACAAAAATATTTGATTTGCATTTTTTAGTGTCATTTTTTGATAACAAAACGTTCCGATTTATATTTTGAAACTGTTCTAGTTTCCTTCTGTGTAATATTTATTTTTATTATGAACTCACATGTTAAACAAACAAATTACCAAGAAAATAAGCAGTGGTAGCGACACTAGTAAAATGTATTGTTTGTTGATTGTTTTGGGTGTTTGGATCGAATTAACATGATTTGCATCATTTACTACAAGAAATACTGCTTCCGATTTCTTACATTTTGTTGATTCATTGATTTATGTTTCCGGACACGTCAATTGCTATGGTCATTAATCCCGGGAAGTGACGGTAATACTTATAGGTCGACTAGCAGGGTTTTCTCCTCCCAGGTGTCTTCCAACAGCGGTGCCCCGCCCTAGCTGGAACAAGCTTTAATCTGCATATTAGTCTCTCGGCATGTGTGGTAGTGATGTGTAGTGTAGTTTATGTAAGGGGTGAGGATAGGACAAGGAAGATAAAGAAAAGATCGTGTGCGATCCATGGTACGTCTGCATCACACTCCACCGGCTTTCACCTGGTATCGTTCGTAGAAACCACGGAAAACTACAGATCCGAGAAGCCGTCCGATCCAAGTTTACGAGCTAGTTACGTCATGGACATACGGCTATCTGGTTCAGAAACATACACGAGGTAGGAAAATGTGATATATTTTTGTATTTCTCGTTTAGGAACTAACCGTAGGCCACTCGGAAGTGCCGATTGAAGAGGCGAGAAAGAAACAGAAGGGTAACCTATCACACAGTTGACACCTCCTACAGAGGGCGACCGAGAGCGTCCAAATCCAACAGTACATTAACAATCCCCCACTTGGAAACCTCATCATACTCCACCGCCCTAACCTAGGACCCCCCTCCCCGCATACACGAAAAAAGCACCCCCTAGATATCCTGCAACTCGCCCCTCTCATAACCTAGATTAGAGGGCAGAGCAAATCAGACCCAACGACAAATACGAGACAATCACATACCAACAATAGAAAGACGAAGCACAACTACAAAATTCCCTTCCCATCCCACACCCCATCCTTCCCCCAACGTCAAGCATCATAACAAAATTACCCGCCTTTCCTAAACCCTTTACCCCACTAATCAATCACCGTCCTTGTACGAGAGGTGTCGTAATACTCTGTAGAAAATCCAACAGAATAAACTCGAATGAAGAGCCGTTAATTGGAGAGAGGCATTCAGAAGTTCACAACACCATGCGTCCGGCGTCCTGCGCCTCAGTCGCCTGAGCGCCACGACGCGTCTCTCTCCTCCCGCGAGCTCCGAGAGGAACCGAACCGACCTCCGACCGCACTTCGAGAAGTTAACTAATTAGCCCCGAGTTAGCACCGAATCAATTGGGCGGCGGAGGCGAGGAGCGGGCCGGGCGTGACAACGGAGGAGCTGGGTTGCGTGTTGCCTTGTCGACGGCAAAACGCGAACGGGAGTGAGTGGCGAAATCAATAGGAGGCCGGACTAAGTTGAAAGAATGGGGATTGGGATGAATTAGAGACAATAGGAAGAGAGATGTGGCGTATCTTGAGGAATGATGGGAGAACGACAATGTATTGCGGAGGGAATAGAAGGTCAGCGAAGTGTGAAGAGTGATGGGAATGTTGTGGAAGACAATTAGAAAGGCTGGAAGGCATTGCAGAATTCACAGTAGAGCGTTGATGAGGGTGTCGCATCGGCAAGAGTGTTGCAGCGTGCATGGTTTAACACGTTTTGAGAAGTTATGGCAACGGAGAAGTACTGATTGATTGATTGATTGTTTCCGAGGCCGTCAACTGCTATGCTCATTTCTCCAGTTATTGTGGTAAATGTTTTATATGCCTGCATGCAGCGGTGTTCCTTCACCGCTGATTGGCAGATGCGGCGCAGACTGTGGAGGATTTTCCTGCCGGATTTCTACCCAGTCGGGACAAGATGTAAGCCACCTGCTGTACGCGTGCTACTGTAGTGCATGTACGAGTAACAGCGTATAAGGGGAGAGAATAGATCAAGGAAGAGGAAGGAAACATCGCGCGCGGTCTTTGGCCCGTTTGTTAGTTATTACGGCATTCGTCTGGAACTTATACGAAAAACTACCGATTCGAGCAGCCGACCGTTTGACTTCTACAGACAGCGACTGAATCCAAATAGCTGTCTAGATAGTCGAAAATTAGCCACATTCCTTCTGCGAACGTCGGAAAGGCGTAAGTGATGAGGAGAGTGCCGAGAATGATAAAAAGCACGGTGTCGTAGTAGCGGCGTGTCCGGTGGCGTCTAACTGCGGAGGTGCTGCAAGCAGGCTGGGGGCAGTAGCAAGGACAACGTATACTGGGGAAGTCAGATTGATGGATGTGGGGGTTTAGACCGGGCGAGGCGGACGGATTACGACAATTCAAATTGTCAGCGCTTCTCCAAGAAAATTACCGAATGCAAGAAAGGGATTTATTTTATTACTAACCCTTACAGCTGTATCGTTACAATGAAATTCTTAAGCTGCGTTCAAGTCTTCCTAAAATTCATTGCGTATTTTCAAAGAGATCAAAAGAAAGAGCTTATCTTGGGAGAAGTGTTCAGAAAATATTCGTTTTGAGGCCGTAGCGGAGGCAGAAATCGATGTTAGAAAATTTGTCAAGAGTTCACGGGTTTATATATGTTACACTTTTTAATCGTCACGATTTAGAATAAAAATGATAGTACATTTTCCACAGAATGTCGATTTCTCACGAACATTGAAAAGGTTTTATTAATATTTGAAAAACCATAATTAAAAATTTGTCGACCAATTCGACCAACTGACTTATTTCATAATCTCTTACAGACTGCTCACATTAGTAAAATACACCTCTAGGTAACAAGGAAATTCTCTTTTTTTCACAACAATGTCGAAAAACGCCAATTTGTGAATTCAAAGAATTGCAGTACAAATAACGACAGCCCAAATATGATTGTGACATATATTATGTGCTCAAAAGGATCCAGACAGGACCAAAATGATGTTATGGTGTAGTCGTGTGCCAAGCCTCACCGACGTACCTCTCCTCAGTGCAACACTCCGTGAAGAATGGTCTGCCATTCTCCAAGAAACCTTCCAGCCCCTGATTGAAACTATGCCTGCGAAAGTTGAAGCTGTCATCAAGGCTAAGGGTGAGCCAACACCCGATTGCCACGCGCCACGAACAGGTAAGTAATTTTCAGCCACGTGGCCGGATACTTTTGATCACATAGTGTATTTTTGCAACTTTTTCTGCTACGAAGTTGGTTTATTCACTTACGAACTTTCGTTGACTTCGCTCGAAAGTAAAAACAGTAGAAATTCGATATTTTGAATCTTTAAAAAGTGAAGTTTTGAATTACGAAACATCTCGATGAATCCAGGTTCACGTTGCAAGTCAGAAAACGAAAAAAAAACTTCGAAGTATCAACGCATCCGAATAAACGAGATTTTACTGTAAATTGTTTTCTGAAGCAAATAACGAACAAATTCACAAGAAACCTACCGCCTCGTCACGACACAGCAAATTACGCAAACCCTACAACCGGAAACTGTTGTGCCCGCAGGTAAATCGCCTTTGAGCAGAGCTCTTATTGGAGCCGCGCTTGAGAAGCCCGGCCCACAGAGGGCCTTTGTCCGAGCGCTCGCTCCGTCAGTGCAGCCGCACGGCCCAGCGCCCTCCGCTGAAAGCGGCTGGCTCCGAGGAGGCGCACCTGGCGGCCATTGTCCGCAGATTCCGTCCGCCGCCAGCGTTGCCAGATTGGGGGGATTTCCCCCTAGATTTGGTGAATTATTATTATTATTATTATCATTATCATTATCATTATCATTATCATTATTATTATTATTATTATTATTATTATTATTATTATTATTTTTTAGATTAGTGGGCTGTTCGAGTTGACATGTCGTACGTTCGCGACTTCATTCACAATAGTTGCTAAATCTAATCTTGGAGAGTAAAATTACGATTAATATTATTTAAGCATTTAAATCTATTTTAAATTGCTATTAATTGCAAATTGATAAGTTATTGCTAAATTTTATTGAGCTAAATTTTGATCAGTTTAATATGATATGTTGTGATTAATGTATATAATATATTAATACAATGGACAAATACGTAATTTACGAACTTGTTTAATTTATTATAAACATTTCTGATAGTATTTTAAGGTGGTTTGTGCTTTCCAGATCACTCCGCTCTTTCCTTGTTTCCGGGCGCGTAATTTGCGCGGCCCGGTGCACGTTAGGCGCGCCGATCTGCGTCGAATGTCACTATCCAGCGAGGGAAGATCACCGCCACTCCCGAGAACACAACGTGCACTACACTTACGGGAATAATTACCTTCTCCGTTGACGCGTCCGGAAAACCGCCCCTTTCTTGCTGCCGAGCGCGGAATTCGAGCAACCCGGCCAATTAGGAAGAATCGAAGTAGAAAAGTCGTGCCGGCGCGGCGCCGCGTTGGACCCGCCTGTCCACATTACCATCTTCAACCTCCAAACACTGCGCGGCGACGGCGCGTGCTGCCAATGCAGTGCAATACACAGTATTTAAATTGCGCGCCCGGAGGCAAAAGTAGACTTTTTTTTTCAAAAATGAAAATTATTGGCGAAACCGAATACATTAGACATCCTGGAATAACAATCAGTCAACATAATTTTTGTCGGTAATATTAAGGAACATCCTGCATGACATACTTATATTATTAATTGCCCATGCGCGGAGAAATTGAAAGAAAACTGCAGCCTCCAGCCAGGTTTCGCTAAATACTCAGTAACTAGGGAAAAATTCAAAATGAAACTGTTTCGATTTTGACCGAAAAATGCAAATATTTGATTTTGTTATTCCGCCCGTTCTCACACTGCGCTCCCCGAGTGAATTTTCATACATTGTGAGTCACAGCTTATGACACATTGACGTCATGCTGGGAAGAAAGAAGCTTTGGTATTATAACGAGATTAAGCGTGCGCCATACATTTGGAAATATACTGTACTCCCACATTCATTTTGATCAATACGGACATTCGCCATTTTCGAATCCAACATCAGTGGTTAACAGCTAATGCTCGTTAAACATGAGTTTTTTTGCCCAAAACAGATACTGTACGTAATGAGGATATCCGATGTAGTTTCAAACATGAGAACTGTGAAAATAAATTTACATTACCTCATTATCAATAAAAAGTTCTGAGCAAACCATTAAAAATGTTTAGAGCAAGTCGAACGCCCATGCGAATATACTGGAAATAAGATAAAATATGAATTAAGTCTCACGTAGAGATAACTCTCAGACTAGCCTCCTTGGACCGATAATATAACAGAATACTTTGTATGGACATCGTTCATCAGAAAGCACATACCAAACAAGAATATAAGCGATACCTCGATTTGAAGACCCACTAATTGGATAAGAGGTGCAACTTATATTCGCTTTTCCACATTCATTTCGATTTAATACGAACATTCGTCATTAATGAATACCACTCTACTTTCGCTCGACAGGGTCACAGCGAATGCTTGTTAAACACGCGCATTTCGTGCTAAACAGCCACTGAACTTAATTAGGAATATCCGATTTGGCGTTAAAAACATAATGCCGCGGGCATCGGCCCGGGAATCCTCGGGATGCAGGGCTGCCAACCAGAGCACCACCACCTGCCCACTGCTCCGATATCCCGACTGGTCGAAAAATAACAAGCGGTCGGCTCTCTTTTGTTCAGAGCACAACGGCCGGAATTTCAATAAAACACGGTCGACTCGCAATTGTGTGAATACTAACTCTCCAGCAGACCAACGTAGTGGTATAATCATTCTGCAACTAACCGTGAGATAACATCGTGTTTGAAAAGGCTATTTTTTTCTGAGAATCGTGGAAAATAGTTATTCTATTGCCCTCTGCATGAAAAACTGTTAGTATCCGTTCAGCGAAGTTCCCCCTAGTACCGGGAAAATGGTATGCTAAGTGTTAACAAGCGTAGCGCAATATACAGAAATGGAAACGCAAGGATGTATGCCGCTTCTGGACGCAGGTCGCAAATAATGGACACTGCGTACATTCGATGAATATTCTCTAAACTTAGATTGAGTGTAAGTTATGCATTTATTGTGTAAGGAGATAATGGAACTGCAATGCACGGTCTTGCAATTAAATGGAAAGAATACGTAATGTGAGAATTCTCTTGGGAGATGAGAATGTTTCAAGCCCCATTACAATTCTAACACCATTTCCACGTAATCGCGATTACCACGTCCGACATCATTTTCGTCTATGAATAATCCAACGCTCATTTATCTTGGTAGTCACCCTGCCCTGCAATTTATGAGAGAGGACATAAAGTAGTAAGAGGAAACGTGCTCATATATCCGTGTATATTTCCGGTAGGACGAAGACTTATTTATGATGTGCTAAAATTTCGTTTCAGGAAACCATTTCGTATCACAAGTAAATGTCATCTATCAATTTTAACTGTTTTATTATTACATTTCAGATAAACAAAGTACATTTCCGTAAAATAAAATCATAATTGGATTCCAATCTGCATTTATAAATGTATGATCTGAGTGTACTAAACCTTACTCGCTTCCATACTACGCATTACAGGTTTTACTTTCAAACACTAGAGAGGTGGAATTCTTTTTAGCTGTATACATTCCTCAGGTATGATAACACAAAAATGTTAATAAACAATATTCAATATTTTTAAAACTGGATTCTTTATGACAAAATTTCAACAAATTATTTAGCTGAATGATTCATTCTTCTGAAGATTTTTTTTCTTTTGGGAGATATCATGCCTTTTGCAGAGAGTTAGAATTTCTAATATCCCATGTATGAATCCTATCTATTAATATTTACAAATATGGCTTATTTTAGTTTTTAAATTAACTCTTCTTTCCAATATTGCTACATAAATGAACTTCAATTACTCGAAATTAAAAATTCATCTGAAAACTAATTATATTGCCATGCTTGGGGACACTAACTGCTTGTGGTATCGACTCGTAGATAGTTTGCCGTCTAATACAATGTATACTATTTTTTGAAAAGATGCAGAGTTCAATGTATTTTCTTTTACAACTCTTAACGTACAAAGCAAGGTCAACATTTGATTGAAAGACAATGATAATTGCGCGAGAGGAGAATAAATTTCTTCCTTTTAATAATTCGAGAGAATTATTGTTGGTGCATGAAGTCCTTCAAAACTAGTGGTGCTCCAGAATCGCACAGATTTCCCGTATTAGTTTTCTATTTCCTTTGGTCTCGACTAGCTTCTGGAACTTGCCCCATACTCTTGCCTTATATCGCCGCCGAAAGTATATTTTTTGACATTGTCTTAAGTTTTAGATTTTCTTATTGCAGAGCGGAAATATTATTTTAAGATGATTAAAAGAAAGTAAAACCACACCCTAAATGGCAATTTTCTTTGAAAAAATTTGTAGACAGACGGAACGACAAACGGACCGACACACAGACGGACCGACACACAGACGGACCGACACACAGACGGACCGACACACAGACTGACCGACACACAGACTGACCGACACACAGACGGACCGACACATAGATAGACAGACGGAGGGATGGATGGACATTTCGATAATAACACTTTTTCGGTATCAGGGTACCCCAAAACGTGCATTTCCGTTGAAATATCGAAATCGATTTTCCGCAGCATTACCTAACTTTCCCTATACCACATTTATTACTCCGTATATATGTGCGTGTACGGGAAAGTAAAAATTAATAACGGAGCAACGCAGGGCATTTCACGTTGATATGAAGAGATACATTTTAATATTCAATACTCATTAATTTCTATACTTCATGTCTCTTCACCTAAATACGCGATGAAAGTGCAGTTATTGGTGTTAGTGTGAAGGATTTTTACGCAAAACTCGGGTATGTAGACCACCTATCTATTTCACGATTGTGATAAGTGTCCAAGCAATGCAGGGTTTCTTAGCTATTTATATATTATTAACCTAATTAATTATTTAATTTCGAATCCTTTCGTCCTGCAAGCTTAGCAAATCTTTAAATTTTATGTTTCTTTTGTATATAATATTACAATAAATTAATTCAGGAAGGCAAGTCGCTGAGAAGCTCAAAAATGTAAATTGGATATAGTAATTTTCAAACAATATTTTCAAAAATTCTTCGCAATCTCATTTTTATGCACTTTTGAAAATATAGAGGTAAATCTCCAAAAAATAAAGGTGAACATTCACTGCGAATGAAACTTAGAATACGGTTCACGAATGAACTGAAGTAAAAAGATGACAATAACTGACAAAATTACACATATACTATACATAAATTATACATTCTTAAATTCAAATGTTACATGTACTCACACCTAAAAATCTGGAAAACTTGGCAAAGAGTTGAAGCATACCTGGAACAAAAAGAAACATCATTTAGACCCATAGAAACGTTCTGAAAAAATATTTCACAGCATGCGCGCATAGTGCGTCAATGTCTTTACTCTTTCCTGGCGCGTTTATTATAATATAAATAAATACATATTGCCAACATTTGCTTTAGATTTATTTTTATTTCAACATTTACTAGTACAGCTTGCAATTTTCGCGGTTCGTAGAAATTTATTTTTGGGGTGGGTCGACGATCTTGCCTAGTACAGTGTTTTAAGTATTAATACATTTAAATTTAATTTATTAATAATTAAGAAACTTAATTCTTCATACGAGAAATATATTACGGCATAACAATAACACAGCCATTTTATTTAGTTAAGAAAATAATGCTATTCAGAAGAAAACATTTAATTCTCATTAAAATACTTTAAGCTATCTATTTACATCGTAAATATCACATAATACAAATTTCAATACATTAAGAACATTGATAACAAATACATATTTAATATTTAATTATTCATACAGAATATCACATACATAACTGATATTTACATTTATGCAAGTCATGCATTCTTAAAATTGGCTGATCATGTATTCGTAGGCTTCCACAACCAGTTATTGGATACTTGGCGGTTCAGTGAGTGCCGCGTCTCAGTCAATCGAGCTGACGTTTCGGCCAACGTGTTGTGTCCTTCTTCAGAGCTATACTGCTCTGTAGTAATATTTTTTTGTCCACGAGTCCGAACTGTGCGAACATTTCATCTTCTAAATCATTGTTTTAAAAGTGAAAATATCTTCATGGAACTCATCTTCGTAAGCCCATTCCCTGAACTGTGCGTTACATCGTACGCGCACAGTACTGGGCATGTATCCACAATCAGAAAGACGTCAACGCATGAAATTGAAGTGCACAGAGTATAAAATTAAATTAACAAATATTTCAAGATTCTACTAGGTTTTTTTTCAACCCTAACACGGAGTGAAGATACCCAGAGGAGATAAATCTTCAAAAATGTTTCCAGTCAAAAAAGTCTAATTTTCTAGAGTACGATTTAACGAACACGTACCCTCGAATATTCCCTTCATATGTTTCTCGCAAGTTCCACGAACTTTGGCCAATATGTTCCCACCATGTTGTCTCGAATGTTAACCACATTTTGCCCCACACGTTGGACGGAATGTTCCCCACATATTCCTCCACGTTTCCCATTTTCTCACATGTTTCCCACTTGTTCCCAACATGTACTCTGTATGTCCTCCCCGCTCGAAATTCAGAAATATATGAAATATATTTTGTCTTTTTTATTGAGGAACGATAATAAAATTTGTCTTTAATAATTTTTTTCACTCACTCTGTGTCCTTTCGCTTCCAAAGAATGCTTTTTGCCATTCCATTATTTACTTTCATAAATATAGAATACAAACTATTTGCAATCGTAAGCGAAATAATATTCTGTAGAGGTATTTCACTCTTAAATGATTTCAAGAAAAGTTAAGGAGTGTTGTTAAGCACAAAACGACTTCCCGTGCATCGGGGTGTAAAATTCTGCTAAGTTATTACAGTGGTTGTCACGCTCTGTTCTTAACAGACGTCAACTCCGTGCACGCAAAGCTACCATTTAGTCATTAAAAACGAAATTCGACTATCACAAAAACATTCAGCTTAGTATATTCATGTAACCATTAAACATTCTCTTTTATCTCTTTACACATTTAAACTATCAATCAATTTTGAGATACATTCCAACAGATTACAATATCTGAAATTCAATTTCCAAATTTCGCGACTAAAATGTAATACACATGAACATTCGTTATTATTAACAATTTTATTTTAAATTAGTCCACGAGCACATCGACAAACTTAACAATCAATGTAAACAAAATGTCTCTATTTTATAGAAGTTAATATACACAGGTGTGCTTAAATTATAAGTTTTACGTTCACGAGCAATTAGAGATAAACAAACAGTTTTTACGATATATCTGCAATGGAGAAAAAATCGAGCCCTAAGTATTGTGTTCCCTAATTGATTCTTAGCAACTGGAGAAGGCCACGAGCTTATCGAGTTGCTTCTCGCGATTTGCGAGGGCAGTGCCAACGAGCTCGAAAGGTTCCTTTGTCTCGGATGAAAGTTTCGAGAGCCTTTTATGCCTTGTTTCTAGCGTTTGAGAATTAAGTTGAAGTTTCTCTGCCCGCGCCGCACTTTCTACAAAGCTGCAAAGAGCAAAAGCTCGAGTGCGGAAAGAAGTGGAAACGGGGGGTTTGCGTGCCAATTAAGACGATTCCTTCTGAAGCCTACTAAAAAAATCAATCACGGTCTGAAAGTTTACCGAGCATACGATGCAGATAGCATTTATGATGTAATCTCGAATTATTCACGACGTTCACACACATACACGTATACGTGTAGTTCGGATCGAAAAGTCTAGAGGATATTAAATAGCGAGGATGTCAGTCATGAAGCCAACGCAATGCAATATGCGTCATTAGTCAGTACTCAAAAGTTTATGTCTACAAACATGAGAAGTGGTAAATAATTCGGTAACAGAAACAATTTATTTATCATGTATTATGAATATAAAAGAATCAACGAATGTCATGGAATCCATTCTTAAAATGATGCCTAAATAAGTTATGTCGGAAATTTGTAGATATATTTTAAAATTTTTTTTCACTGAGAACTCAAACTTGCCTAGTGTTCGGAACGCTCTGTTTGCATTTCCGAAGTATTTTTATTTAAATTAATTCACTTCAGACAGCAAAACTATTCAGACGGACGAATTAGAAATTTTTCGAAGCTAAATGCATGGGAATAGCACAGGGAGACGAGCAACACAGCGTGAACGGGCAAGGCTATAGCAAATAATAGAACGAAGGGTTGCGGCTTTCGGCCGGAGCGCAGTCATATACCCTTCAGTCACGGAGTCGGCGAAGTGGACTGATTGATTTGCGCTTCCGGCGCGTCAACTACTAAGGTCATTAGTCCCGTACGTGTGGTGCTTTTTATCACGGGAGGTGGTGGTGATGTCTCCCTACTGGATAGCGACATCCGGTTCCGACCTACAAGTCGACTAGCGTGTTTTCCAAAACCAGATATCTCTACCGGCGAGGCACCGCCCCAGCCGAAACAAGTTTTAAGCCTCCACCACGCGTAGAATGGTAGTAAAGTGTAAATAAGTAAGGGGGGAAGATAGGTCCAGGAGGAGGAAGGAAAGAGCGCGCGCGTATCCTGGTCCGTTTGCTAGTGTACTGCTCTGGCATTTACCAGCTGTTGATGAAGAAATCACGGAAAACTACCGACCAGAGCAGCCGGCCGCTAGGATTCTCGTCCAAACAGCGACTGAATTCGACAACTGACAAGCTAGTGTCATCAATCCTGCCACCGTCGGGACTCGAACCCTAAGACCTCCCGAATAGAGCCACTGCAGTGACATCGTTGATGCTCTGACTCACCTAAGTGGGTTTGAATGGCCAAGTCAGATAATTCAAGTTTCGTTAATTTTCTTGATCATTTTTTGACATTGGTTTTCCATTTATCATAATTAAAAATTAATGAACGACACGTCATCAAATTAAATTTCCCCCCTCGTAGCGGGAACTCCAATGGTCACTAAAACAGTTTTAAAAATATCGATGCTTTTGGGTCGATGTTTTGTTAACATCGATGTTTTAGTGCTTTGGCATCGATGTTTTCGAATTCCAATTTTGAAAATTACGACAAAAAGATATTGCATGAATACGAATCCGACGCATTAAATCATGAGAGGTGAATTTTGTATTCATGTAACTTTAATTACATTATAGCCACATATTTTGAGCATTCGAACTTAAACCAGCGTTTAGTCAAGAAGCAATATTGTTTTATCCAACGCTATACATATATTATAGAAAAAAAATAGTTGCTTTTTTTGATATCCACATATTTCCACCTTTAATTTTCGTATTGTATACTTCCGTACTGACCAGAGGGCAGAAATTCCCAAGAACGAATAGAACTTACCAAGAACAAATACATATAGCAATGATAATGAGGAAAAAAAAACATAACGTGACTCATTTCTGTAATGACTCGTTTTCCGCCTCATAAGGCTTAAGAAACAACAGGCATGAGAAGCAGCACTCTCGCAACAGATCTCATTTCGCACATTTTCGAGCACCCTTCCCGTCCAGCATTCCCAGGGCTCGACAAGACCGCCAGTCCACTTCTCGGTGGGGCCCCGGCGTAATAGCAAGCGGCCTGGGGGCGACCGCAGCGCGCGCTGCAGCGAGGGCACGCGCCACTCGCCCCTCCCTCCTCCCCCCCTCCCGGCGCGCTCCTGCGGCGGCGGCGAGCTATTTATTCCTAGGCGTCGTTCGTGCCCGCGCTGCCGGCGCCCGCCCCGGCGCTAGCGCTGGAATGAATGCAGCTGCATTGTGGTGGGGCTAGGACCTGCCCGCGGCGCTAAATTGTTTTGCAGAGGGCCGCTGCGTGCACGGCGGCCCGGCTCGCCCCGGCGGCGCCAACGCCACTGCGACGGCGGGGTTGCGCCACCTTTGGGACCGTTGGGAAATGGAGACGGAAGGGAATGGTATAGGCGGAAGGAGATGGAGTGCAGGCAAGGGAGATGGAGAGGAGTGAGATTGATAGGGGGAGGCAAGGATCATGATATTCAATGGCGAACAGATGATAATATTAATAATAATAACATGAATAGTAATAATAATAATAATAATAATAATAATAATAATAATAATAATAATAATAATAATAAAGTTCCATTCGATGGCTGCCATCGCTAAGGAAGAAGTGCCATAGCGGTCTCGGGCAAGAACATTGCGGGTTCGAATCACATGGCATGGTCTCAGCATGGTTGTATTGTGTGCATCATTCATCATAATTTTATCCCTTCCCCCAGACTAACAACTCTAGAGTGTAAAATGCTGATTCACCCTAAAGAAAAAGTAACGTGCATCTACCCCTATAATCAAGTGTGAGCCCGGGTGGGGTGCACGTATCGCGTGACCCTATGATGACCGATTCGCGAAACACAAAATAGTGATAATAAATAATAATAATAATAATAATAATAATAATAGAGCAGGGAGGAAAGGAGCATGGATGGAAGGAGCAGGAAGGAAATGAGCATGGAGGAGAGTAGCAGACAGGAAAGGAGCAAGGAGGATAGAAGCAGGGAGGAAAGGAGCCGGGTGGAAAGGAGCAGGGAGGGAGGAAGCAGGGAGGAAAAAAATCAGGACGGAAAGGAACATGGAGGAAAGTAGCAAGAAGGATAGGAGCAGGGAGAGACGGTGGGAGACGAACTACGATTGCGGACACGCTGACCAGAAAGCCATTATACCGGTTCTAAATTTGTTTCATTATCCCCTCATTTTTCCTCTGTCCCGAATTTAGGTGGAAAAAATTCGTTCATCTTATTACGTCATTTGGCAACACTGCTCGCCCCACGCTGGGTGACGAAGCCGAGTAGGATGGCGAGCATTCAGAGCTCTCGTGCACCAAGCGCGGCTTTTAATTACCCGCTGCGCCTCTGCAAACGCTGCGCGGGTAGTTACCGCCCACTTTACACGCTCGACCGCTGTGTGGGGGTGCCATTCATAAGACGCTCTCGGGGTCTTATTACTACTTGGGAACTTAACGCGTTGAAACAAATTTAAAATGGATATACAACTCCGCACTTGGAATTAATAATATACGTACTATACAGTAGAGTCTCTGTAAGACGTGGTGAACAGGACCGGGCGTAGCTCGAATGAATGAAAACACGAATTATCGGAAATGATTAATTTATTATGATAGAAATATAAACACAAATGTTAAATTTCAAAGTACGTAGATTTCTATAAAAAATGCACTTGCATAATATTATTATTACATTATTACAATATTACATTAATTACTAAAGTTTATTACATCTTAAAGTAACAGTCAATTATTTTTTGTTTAAGAACATTGTTTCTCTTAAGTGCGACAATAACATGCCATCTTCTGAACATCACATTGTCGGCTGGAGTTGACACATCTCATGGCGACCTCTAGCGTAGCAAGACCCTCGTTGTAACTCACATTATTGGGAATAAATTTATTTATTTTTTTATTTATTTATTTTACTTAATTTTTTGGTAAGTCGGAGGTTTGGAAACTCGAACAATCAATACTCTAATTATAGAGACTACTATATACGGAAAGCACTCCATGTAGGCACTTCGAATGGACTAGATATGCAAAGTTGGCACGATGTGAAAGTAAAACTGCAAAAATAAGCAGTTATGGTGCATTAGCACGTTTCATTTGTTGTTCGTATGTTAAACAGTTATTTTCTGCCACGTTTAGGCAGAACGACAAACATGAATTAACTCAATCTATTCAAAACGGTACACGGCCAATTCTCACTTCAATTAATCAGACCGCTCTAGAAACTCAAAGTAGCAATGTTTCTAACAACTGCGCTCCACAACTTAAACTATTCCATTAAATTTATTTTCACCTTATCTTTTAAAATTTGTCATGGATATGTTGATACTGAAATACGTTGGGAACAAGAGTGAACTGACGTAACTATCATAGGTAATACCACGAGGGCTTTGGAAGTTGTCGATAAATTCTCGACTCGTGAAGCGACGAGGGGATTTATCTGAGAATTTCCAAAGTTCGAGTGGTATTTAATAGGACTATTCCACATGTGAAATTATGTCCAAAATGCGCCAAATATTGAAAATAACTGAAGGCTATGTTAAAATCAAAGAGGTAATGTTACAGTACATAAGCTGTGTATTGGTCATCAACATAACGATAGATGTATACCGGTTCCTAAGAGATAAGTCACAGTTTATGATTGGCCAGTAGGTAGAAGCGGTAAGAAAAATCGGATTGAGAAAGTAATAAACGTTTTGAGATACACCGCCCTGATTGGGAAATTTTATATGTTTAGTTAAGCACTATTAGTTTCACGAGAGGAACAGTCATTGAAGATATGAAGAGAGGTGTAATTTTGGTCCTTCTCCAATACTCTAATAGCGAAGGATAGGTACTTTTTAATTCATGATTAACAAAACTTAGTATTTTATTTCATTACCTTTTGAAACATAGGTTATCAAATATTTGTGTGATTGGGAAGATTACGAAACATTATCGAAAATTTACATTTCCTATTTCAGTTTTTTTACTTTCCAGCACGGATTCACTTAAAGACAACTCTGAAGGCGCCCCTGATCAACATATAACCTTTAGACTTAGCACTCGCACACTGCTTATAACTTGCGGTGGTGTGGGAGCGAACATTCAGCAATGATAACGCTAATTTTCTCGTCTTACATCGGTTACCGCGCGTGAAAACAAAACGCCACAAGGAAGTTGTGGGGGAGCTGTCTTTGAAAAGGCGTTGTATCAGCAGCAGGGAGCTCGTCCTATGCAAATGCTTAAAAGCGGAAAAGAGGATCTTCAGCGCTGTCTCTCAACAGGGCAGGCGCACTCCCTCGTGAACGCAACACACGCAACTTCCAACAGACTCGGGTGGTGCTTCCACGCCGAGTACTTCTGTAGGCGTGCGGGAGTGCAGGTGAGAAAGCAGACGTAGCGATCTATTCAGAAGCGCTCTCCAGTTCATTAGGCTCCACCCACACCCTCCGTTCCTTCCCAGAGCAACTTCGTACGAGATTCCTCGAAAGAGAAGTGTGTTAACCGCAGGGATTTCCAAACTTCGCTAACGGGACGCATTTGGTCACCAAGCAAGCTGTCACAACAAAATTACTATTTACTTTCAGTCATGATTCATTTTAGTTGCATCGCTCGTGGCTAAGTGTCAAGGGGGTAGTTTAATGAGCTACCTAAACTTATGACTAGGGCTGTAATTTGTATGCATCTGCATACTTTTTCGATTAACTAAAATATCCCGTTTCAACAAATTCTAGTCGTTTTGAGGCATTTAGAATCATTATAATCTATTTTTAATTTCTATATTTTCACATATATATCACCATAATTACATATTTGGACTCTATATGCATATTTGTGTTGCAAATTCACCCCTCATCCGCGAAAAGAGGCCAAAAGTTGCAGTTCCGTCAGCGGCTCTGACAGTTCTCTCATCACTTGCGAGGTTTCCAAAGATTTGATTACGTTGCCATAGCCACGAACCTGCCTTGCCGTTTGCCAGACTCGTACGATGTCGGTCGAGAAGTACATGAAGACCTGTCATCGGCAAGTCATCTTAAATCGAAATGAAATTTGCATCCGCTGAGTGCTGATGCGTGCACACACAAGGCGCAAACGTTGAGTGGTGTTGAAAGTCAGGCCCGTGAATATGTCGTGAAGTGAGAAGGCATATTTTTGTTGCGATACATATATATTTTAATTTTGTGAAATGTACATTAACTGCATCTGCCATTCTTTTACTAAGAAACGAGTGTTGTTCAAAATTAAATCCTTGACTTAATGTTTGTCGCTTGTAACAATTTATATGATTTCTGTATCTTTTTTGCTGTAAACATATTTTTCACATTACATTTTTTTATTTTTACACTTACACATCGCGCTACATTATTTCACATACTTTCCTTTTTTAATTGCATTTATTACCATATATATATATATATATATATATATATATATATATATATATATATACTCGTAAAAAATATACGAGTATTACGCTGATTTTATTGCACATAAATCATCTACCTAAGACAAACTCAATAACCACCCGAAACCTAAGTGTAGTACAATTGCTATTATAAAGAATTCTTTCGTTTGAATAAAATTTCGTCAAACATTGTAAGTACACTTACAATGTCTCCAACGTCAACTGTATACTGGAAATAATGTACAAGTATATTACAACGCAATGAGAAAAGAGGAGATAATTCGAGTGCGTTTTCTTCAAAAAAGTAATGTCACTTTTATTATACGAATTTGAAACCCTTGGTAGCCTTACTCGCATATCAACCTGTGAACAATGTTTCTTAGAATCTTAGGCATTCAATCTTTCTTAGAAATCCAACGTTTATGGCAATGACTTACATTAATCTCAGGACACCGGAAAAATTATTATTTTATTGATTCTTCGTAGTTCGTGGACACACGTTACGACCGATCCCCGAACTCCTCATGAAGTCGTAGTGCAGCACTGCCAGTCATTCTTATTTTGTCATAAAGTCTTCAATTGCCCCAAGTACTCCGTTCAACAGTCCTCATGGCTAGCTGTAGGTCTGCGTGCTCCCTTTCCAGTACGCGGCCCCGGGTTCGATTCCCTGTGAGACAAGATTATAGTGTGTGTTTTCCTTGCAATGTCCCAGTACATGTTGCTGTGTGACGATGTGAAAATCACTTCTCAAATTGAGAAGACCGAAATACGGCGTGGGGATGTATACGTGCTAACTACGCGTTCCCCCTTAACCCATGGCCGCGAGGCAGGGACAACGTCGGGAGGCCAGAGCCCGTTGACGGGCTGTCGCGCCAAGTACATACATACATATATAATACGCCATGCAACACGTGTGCGATAGTGCCGACCATATTCCCGAATCTCAGCAGAAGCGTTTAAGAGACATCCGCTGAAAATAACACCAATATTATACTAATCATTTATGGTGAAGCAGTGCGACATTGCTACAGTATATCCCTCGACACACACCGAAAATAAGCTGTGAGCAACACTTTCAAAAAATACACTTTGCGAAGGAATTCCATTCGGCTGCGAAGTGTTGCGTTAAGCTGGATATGGGTTGCAAACGAATATGAGTCCAATATAGTGATGGAAACGTTTTGCATTGTTTTCAATACGTATTGAGTGGAAACTGTAGAGAATAGCTTTCGACTTTATTAGGGTTCTTTCACATCATTCTTGCTTTTATGAACATAAAATGGACAGCCTGAATGTATGTGTGTATATAAAGCTGCATTGAAAAAATAGATTGCAATTCCTTAAGGAAAAATTGTCCTTCCCGTCCTCTGGTGGTTTGTCCAGGAGTGTGGCGTCGATAATCAGAAGGCCCGTGCCTTTAGCTGCGAAGTGAAAGCAGACCCAGTTAGCAGTGGCCTGGGATTGCCAATAGGTAGCCAAAAGTGTGAAAAACATCTCTCCTCTCCCGAAGCCTTCTACGAACATTCATCGGCGGTAAAAATGAAGAATTGCAATAATGAATGCATGATTTCACTAGCAATTCATACGAAGTGATTGATAGAATATTGAATAGAGGAAAATGCGAAGCCAAAGTGGAATGACAATTTTACGGCGGCAGTTTTATATATATAAAAAATATTGAATAGTTTTAAAAAATTGTCTCTTGATCGTTGATTTGAAAATCCTAACCCAACGGACAGGACGAAACGTCCAGTCTTAATGGACCCTTGTGAGCACGTGGACTGAAGAAGCATTTGGCGGTTCTATTGCGGTAGTAAAGCTAATCAAGATCCGTTTTCTAAATAATTCTTCCCAAAATTACTGTTGCTGAGGTGGTACAATTAGACATAATATCTTTATAGTGTAATGCTTTCCTACAATTTTTTTAGCTTTGGTTTTGGCTTAGCTTTTTTTTAAAAGGGTTCGTGCTTTTTAGTCACTGTAACTAACATGATTGAGATTTTTTAAGAATACAATTTCACCGTTTTATTCATTTTGTCATTGCAATCACGAACCTACCGGCGACCTGATGTCCCCGCAGTGTCTCTGAACCCTCCGGATCTACGGTCCCGATAGTGGCAATAATTTCGACACTTGCTTATAAGCTACGTAGAATTCAGCCGCTTGCCTTAAAGAAAGTTCTAGCGGCCGGTTACTCTGCTCTGATCTACAGTCACTACCACTCAAGCCGGGAAAGCAGTCGGCCGGGAGCTTAGAATTTCTTCCGACTGGGGCAGCGCCCTGCTCATGGGAGATACCTCGCTTGGAAAAACCCGCAGGGATGTACACGTAGGCTTCCACGACTCGAGTTCATGACTTCTAGGGTGTCCGGGTGACGCCGCGTCGTTGGCAGATGGGCCGACGTTTCGCCTGTCATGTCGCAGGCTTCTTCAGGCTAGTGACGAAGAAGCCTGCGACATGACAGGTGAAACGTCGGCCCATCTGCCAACGACGCGGCGTCACCCGGACAGCCTAGAAGTCCTAAACCCGCAGGGATACCGCCACTAGATTTCGAGATCCAGCGAGGGAAGGTAATCGGTATCTCTCGCGAAAAAAATATGCACTCTTACGGAACGGAACTAATGACCTTAGCAGATGACGCGCCATGAATCACCAATCAATTAATTAAAGATTAAATCCCCCCACTTCACTCTATCATTCGCCATTTTGCAATGCCGCACTGAGCTTCGTTATCCAAGAACCTGAACAGCTTGGAGTGTGTGTGAGTGTTGCTTACTGCGGCAGCTCCGAATTTTCCCCCGCCTTTCGGGCCCTGCGGCCCACAGTGCGGCGAAGGCGCAGGTGCGACGCGCATTCATTATTCAGAGGGGAGGGGGCGATGCAATCCCTCACGCCGCACCGCGCGACACGCGCGTCCTCCCCTTTCTCTAACTCTCCCCTCCTCAGCACACGGCAACTGCGAGTCGTCGCGCAACGAGACGAAACTGGTAGGGGGTGGAGGGAGACTGCAAATGCTCCCACAGCCTGCTTCCAATCTCAGAAAGGAAGCAGCACTGATGGAGGCGCGTTCTGCCCACGTGGAGTTCCAGGGCTGCACAAGTTGGACGGCCAGTATGCACCTTTTCCGTAGGCAGATGACTATTTCCTTACTTCACTAATCACCCGTGGTACAATTGTGGGCATAAAATCCTTTGTTTACACCATCTGCCACTGGGATCGAAACTAAATATTTTTTGTGACGTTATGAATTGTAAATAACGAAATTGAATATTGAATACAACACCTGCTGGATAGAAACTAAACTACCATGATGTTACAGTTTCGTTGCTGGATAGAAACTAAACCCACAATCAAGTTTCGTTCCAGAGGCAGTTTTGTTACAAGTCAATACATTTTTTGTGCTCTTCGCAATTTGGTTTCTGGGCACAAAAAACAATAACGATATGCCTAATTTCGCGTAGTTTCGTTTCTTTCGCCATCTTTGCCTCTTCTGTTCTAGAGCGGTACCCAGACTGCGGATCAGGTTGATAGCTAGCTCAGGTTGATTTCTCCGCCTGTAAGTACTGCAGTCCACCTATTAAAACCCACGAGGAATTTGCAGAGGGCAGAAGAAAGAGGTTATGTGGCAGGATTCCTCGGAATTCTCTCATGTTCAGTCCCTTTCATTGTTCTATTATCTGGTATTTCAACATTATCACAAGTCCATTACCCAATTCAAGTATTGCAAAATATTTAATAATGAGTATATCCTTTGCTACTCGACTTCAGCAACAATGCTTAGCACTTGACGACCGCAAGTCTTTGATGGATTGGTCGGTGAAAAGAGTTGGGAAGAAGAATGCGAGGACACGTCGTATATTTTACCATTGATCCTTCATCATTTAAACATCATTACCACCTAAGAAAAAAAAACTACTGTTTTCACCGTACTGATAGGAGAACTTGAGTTGAACTAACTTTTGTTAAACAGCGAATACATTCCTATGTCTGGATTAATTACGCAAATTTTATTACATAACGATCTGATTTTCTTTACCTTTTCCTACCATGTTCAGAGTCGTATAAAAGATCCATCAACGTACTGGCTGGAGCAATGTATTATGGACAAGCGATTAGCCATGCAGTTCTCGATTTCCGAAAACGCTTCAGCCTCTTTTTTAGCAAATTTTAGTTTTCCCAAAACTTTTCGTCAGTTTGTTCCTTCTGTCGCCACATATGGAAGGAATGTTGTCCCCATCAAACTTGGGTGCTAATAGCGGTAACATTTACTTTCAAACTACATAAAAATGTAGTGATAAAACAACGCAGTTCTCTTTTAGACCCAATTTACGGACTTTCTTTTGACAAACATTTTCGGGAGTTTTATTGAACGTGCGCACGCGCACAACGGTTTCAGGAACGGCAGAGGCGCACAGCCTCAGCGCACGTTCGCTATAACTCCCGAAATAGTTCGTCAAAATAAAAATAAAAAAAGCACGTAAAAAGGAATAATAATGAAAAGGTAATATTTAAGAGATTACGTAAGAAATAATATCTACTTAAAATCCGCTTTTTACAACTCGTATTACATTCGTATTACTGTTACTGCACCAAGGGTGTTATAAGAGTTGTAATGACCAAGCGGCGGCATAATTCCTGAGGGCTTTTGCCCCAAGGCCTCTTCCGAGATCATTAGAACCAGTTAATGCTCGTGGTACATTAAAGATTTTATTTTTAACCCAATTCTAATGATTCAGATTTACTAATTAACTAGGTGTTAACTTGACTCGTATCTTTTCATATTTCGCTTCTTTGATTCCCTTTCATAATTGTCTCCACGAGTGAACAAGTAGCAACACTCCACTGTTTTCATAGTACCTTCGTAAACACGATCCAGTGGATCTAGGTAAGTTACTCAATGTACATCGAGCTTCATTTCGGTGCCAATAACCAGCAATACCGTATCAGTAGAAAACAAAATTAATTTAAACGTTTTTATAGATCCATAGTTCCTTTCACCAGTAATTTTAGGCATAGCCAATTGAAATTAAATACATTATTTATATTAAATGAAATCGTATGAATAATTCAATGTATTGTATACACATCGACAGAAAGGCGTTTCTCTTTCCCTACGGCCGACGGTGGCAGTTACGCTACCGACTGCGGTCGTGACTCACGGGCCTATCTCCCTCTCGTTTTCCCGAGTGACAGAGCTCGTTTGTGACGCCGAGGCGATAGCCGACACGCAAAAAAGAAAGAAAAAAAGCGTGTAGGGAGGGAAGGGAAGGGAAGGGAAGGCGATGTGCGATGCGTTCGCAAGCGCGCGCGTCAGATCGCAAAGCCTCTGTCGCGACAGCAACAGCAGTTCCTACAGCGCGAAATCGCCGCAGCAGAGCCCGATACGCATCGCAGATCGGCCGCGAGAACGCACATACGCTCAAGCGCGCACACAAGCGCCACGCGCGCGTCCACAGCGACGGACGGACACGCTGCGACGCGACACGACATTAAAAAACGCCGCCGCCGCCGCTCCCGAACGAGTAATGAATTTTACGAGGACCGCGTGCGCGCTCGGGAATTCCACAGACCCAAAAGCCACAAACTACCATTTGGCATGATGGTTTAGCACGGGCAGGTTGAGGAGGAATGGCTTGAGAAGGGGCGGAGTTAGGAGGGGCGGAATTAGAAGGTGTGGAATTAGGAGGGGCGGAGTTAGAAAGGGGGGAGTTAGATGGGATGGATTTAGGAGGGGGCGGTTTAAGAGTGGTTTTAGGAGAGGCGGTTTACAAGAAATGAGTTTAGGACGGGTGGGATTAGAAAGGGCGACTTTAGGAGTGATATTCTTAGGAGAGGCAACAGTTTTTTACTAGTTTAGGAGCGGTCCGTGTACTTAGTCTAGGTTTAGTCAGGATGTTTAGAAGTGAAGAGGGATTAGTACGAGTGGATTTAGGAGAGGAGATTTAGAAGTGAAAGTCTTAAAAGTGTAGGGATTAGAATTGGTTTTAGGAGGTGTTTCTAAGGAAATTATTATGAGGAAATATTTTTAAGAGAGGATGACGATAGGTCGAGGATCGGAGGTGCTTCAGGATATGCATTCGGACTCTACGAACCCTCACATTACATTGTTCAGATTCTATTGTTCCCTAAAAACTGTTCAAGGAGGTAGGTAGGAAATATAGATAGCACTGTGACGTAGTGAAATGAGAAATAAATTCAAATAACAAAATAAAAATAGTATATTAAAAGATTATAAACAAGTTACAATAAATTGCTAATTTTAAACACTCCGGCAACCTTTTCCTTCCAGAACCCTGCTTTACCGCAGAAAAATAAAAGCCACGCGTGATGCGAGCTGTCGGACTTCCGTCCCGTGACAATTACCGTCACATGGCCTGACGCCAAAATTTAAACCGGTCGTGGCGACAGTGTGCCTACAGCACACGAGATCGTCTGGCCCTCACTCTCCGGACATCTCGTCCACACTCTTACACTCCTTGTACTTACACGTACAACGCTCTCCGATGTAAACTGAACGAGAGCGCGGGCGCAGATGGCGCCGCGTTAAATAGTTGAGGGCTGACCCCCCCACCACTGTTCCCTAGATAGGCTCGCCTGCTGTCGGTAAGCGAGGGCTCGCTGGCTAGCATCCTAGGAGTTTACAGCCTAAGGTTATTTTTGGCTCTGCAGCTCTACCTGAGTCAACCGCCAGAGCGCAAAATCCCGGAAGTTCAGGCTCAACCACTTCCTCCCCCGCAGCGCACTTTCACCGACCTAACGGTTCTGGCCCTCGTGTTAACGACGCCACAGCACCCTGATATCGATAAACATCGCCACCCTTTTTATTGCAATTCCAGCTATTAAAAAACCTAACATCCGGTCTTAGAAGGAGGCAGAGCAGCACGTGATGAACACAAGGCAGACAAAGACTGGACAAGTCTTGAAGAGAAAATACTGAAATTTTAGTAACTAGTTGATATACTATATATTTGGTGTTATGATAAATAGGAAGTAGAATAGAAGGTAATAATAATAATAATAATAATAATAATAATAATAATAATATATTGAAGTGATTAAAGAAATATATGTGAAGCAGTACATGTAGTTATTATTTCATGTTATCATTGCATCCAATACATTTATTCGCAGAATGATGTCACGATGTGTGAAGCCTACATGATTTACATAGAGATGTAATTTTATTGCAATGCATAATTGCTGCTGGGAGTCATAATTTTAGATCAGTATTCAATTGCGTGGTTGCACTGTGAATATTAAATAAGTCAGGCGGTGGTTATTTTGTCATCAAATGTATGAAATGCTCACAACTACAATTAGAGCAGTTATGTCAAGGGTCTTTTAAACATGTTGAAGAGTCCTCAGATAATCAGTTGTGATATTAATGAGTCAAAATTCACAATTTGGATAACCCATGAACTTTAAATAGCAAAACATTACAAAGGATGTTGTTGTTATTATTATTATTATTATTATTATTATTATTATTATTATTAAATTTTCAATTAAAACATACTGATTTCTACATTATTAGAAACTCTTAGGAGTTTATACAATAATATAACGGCACAGTCTCAATGTAATAGTAATTAACTTGCGGTATATTTTACAGCAAACCATTGAAAGTAGAAAAATATATGATACAAGTATGTAATGATAATTTGTGACTAATAATATCAATAATGTAGGTGCTGACTGCATATTAACGGTAGATCGAAAAATTATCTTCGGAAGATAAATTCATTTTCTTTTCACAACACATTCGAATTTTCCTTTTAATCTTTTTATATAGAGTGCGTCAGAGAAACTTACTTATTTGAAAAAATTCCCGCGCAGTGAGTTGGGTGGTTAGACGGGCGAGAGGGGGAGTATCTGGAGGGGGAAGTTCCCAAGTTTTTTCTCCTTCCAGTCAGTTGCCATCATGCTGTGGACTAGAGAGCAGCGGGCCTTCGCAGTGGAGAGCTTCTTTTCTAACGGTATATAATATACTCACCGCGCTGGAATTTTTTTCAAATAAGTAAGTTTCTCTGGCGCACCCTGTACATTGTTCGCCTGCCTGGAGAGCCGAGTTCGCTAAGGTCCAGAGCTGCTGCAGCTCGAAGGGTTACGAGTTCGAATCCCGCCTCGGGTATGGAGATCGTGCGTATTCACGTTGTCCTTACGTGTTCTTTATACGGTTCCCCACAGTTAAAACCCACAGTAGTCGCTATATGACGAAGGTAAAAAGAGACATCAAGACACGTTTATCTCTACAGTGATTAGAATCGTCATGATACGCCACTCAAGAAGCCTTTTGTTTCACTTTCGTGTGAGGAAACGAAGCTGCGGTTATTTGTGTTGAAGTCAAAGCCAAACAAAGTTTTCCGGATAATCAACTAACTCTTAACTACTCAATTAGTATTTCAAACAGTCAATTCTCTATATTAAAAATATTCGCCGACAAAACGTACGTAGGCTGATGCAGAACGGGCGCGCCCTACACATGGCACATTAGATTTTGCTCTCGATGTCCCAACTCGCAAAATGGTCGCTTTCTCTCATCCTATTGGACAACTACGGCTCAGAGTTACCTTCATTAAATAGGTCTACCGAGATGTAGCCCTAGCAGTGGGGCCTCGTCTGCGATCACCTCTTCGATCCAAAAATCACTATCACTTTTGTGTATCGGTTCTCCTATACATGCTTTTCAATTAGTTTACATTAATTTTAATTCAGTTACATGATTAAGTTATATATTTATTTCCTCTAAGCGAAGGGTGCTTCTACGTGAATAAGAATTTCCTAACTCCCAGTCATAAATGTCAAGACCGAAAAAGGTGGAAGGGGGATTTGAGCCCAGATAGAAAAAAAATTATATATAACAGGCTGGCAACTCTTTCACTGGAATATCAGAAACACTAGTTTTTAGAAAAAGGAAAGAAGGAAGAAAGGCAAAATATTGTCTTTCCGCATGTCTTCGTTCCTGAGAATATTCTGTCCAATAAACACTGACTGGAACAGGCGGGGCGATGGAGAGGACAAGGGAAGGGGGATGACAGGGGGTGTGGAGGGCGGTGTGGTGGGAGAGAGGGATGCTGACTGAAGGAGGGAGGTCACGCTACAATGAAGAAAAAAAATTCTCCGCCGTCAGCAAGGGGCCTAACCACGCGCGCGGTCGTCCATTGTGGTGAGCGGTCGACTTGGACGAGTTTTCGGCTACCAAGTTGGGCGAAGCGCCTTGCCGAGCCTTACTTCGCCCCGAACCTTCCGCCCCGCTCCAACTCGAACCTTCCGCCTCCTCCCATAATGTTTGCAGCCCCGCTTCCCCTCCCCCCTCCCGCCCCCGCCCCGCTACCCCGTCCCCCGCCCCCTCCTCCAACGCCTCACCCGCCCCGCCCGACGCTCTCCGTACTCTTACCAACCCACCTCATCCCATCTCACTCCTTCCCACTCCCTGCACCCAACAACAAGCCCTCTCGCTTCCCCCCCCGGACGCATCGCCCTTTCCTTCACTCCACCACTTCCCAACCTGTGCATCACTTCCGCCGCCATCTGCTTGGTTCCGCCTACCCGCAAACACCCCCCTCTCCACCCAACCCGACGCTTTGTCCCACTCAGCTCTTCCCAAACCCTCCACACACACTTCCCCGCGGCCGCTGTGTGCGCCGCTTGTTGCGCGGAGTCGTGAAGTTTCAAAGCGCTGCGTGGGCGCCGCGGCGGCGTTGGCGCGGCGGCGTTGGCGCGGCGGCTAATGACGGAGCGCGCAGCGACGTCGCGTCGCCCGGCGACGCAAAGGAAGCCCGCGCCTTTTAGGAATGCGGCAGAATGCGGCGCTGCGGCGGCACACCCGCCCCGAAGTTATCGTGCGATCCCGATGCAAAAAGACTCGCCGCTGTGATACAGGAATTTATTACACTAGACGATACAGACTCACACACTTTGCCGAGATCGCTCAGCCCTACAGCACGATCACTCAGAAAAAAAAACACATCATGGCGTCCCTTACCTCAGGAGGAGTGGCGAAGTCATCCCCAACTCCTCCCGACGGGGAGCTCGGTTGAAGTCAAGAACCGCCTGCAACGCTAACTGATTCGCTCTTGCAACTTCGTTCTCACGCTTTAACACTCAGGAGTTCGGGATGTCTTCTCCCCGCTCAGCCCTAGGCGGCGGCGGCTCCTCAAGTCGGGGAACTTGAGCTTCTAAGAGAGTGATCCTTCCCCTCTCCCACTTGCATGCGCAGTGCAGGTTTTGTTTGTAACTGGCTGAGCTATAGTGCCGTGGCGGTATCGCATCGAATCCCGCCTTGGACATTGTTGTGTGTGAGTTTCGTAAATGTATGTCTTGTCTATGTGTAAAGTGCTTCTGTGTGTCCCTTCTGGTTGGCGTCAAGTCGGGCATTCGGCCGCAAAAACATTTCCAAATCATGAAAAAAAATGGAGTGTGCTGAAAATCAATAAAAACTGAACCCCATTAGCGCCGACCTCGTAGAAACGGAAAAAAGGCAAGGATGAAAAAAATACGATACAGAGAAACTTTGTCTACGGTAGGAAAGCGTTACCTCACGAACTCCTTCGTCAATCGTGAGGTATTTTTTCCCCAAGTGTGTAATATCGTCGTATAAGTTTTATTTATTGGATTGGATTTGATACATTTTGTCAATGAACAGTAAAACTACATGCGACTTATGGGGGAAAAGTACAAAGTTTTGTTTTTAATTCTATAAAACATTGTATTTTTGTGTATGAACAATTTAGAGATAATGAAACGATATATCTAACTGAATTATGTTCGCTCTCTTCATCTGAATTCTTAAACTTTGGAATGAAATAAAACCTTTGAAATGAAATATGACTGAGCGTTTAATTTCATTGCTGCACTCATTCGTATTTCTTTAAAACGTTTCATTTGTAACTTGTTTTTAATTATTCGCTATAACGAGGTTTTATAAGAAAAAATAAATAAGTTCTTTAAGCACTGTATCTTATTATCATCTACGCGTTTATTATCGGACGGTTCTATTATATCTATACAATAATATCCACTATAATAATAGTTTTAAATAAAATGGTGTTTTAGGATAACGTTAGAAGCGCGAAGTAATTTCCTTACTCTGAATGGATCGTTTGATTTTTCTGTCACGAAAATTCGTGGTTTGTCTTGAAAGTCGAAAGAAAGGTAATCACTGGGTGAAAACAATTACCCGTCTATCTTTACGTAGTCTGGAGAGAAGCAGATTTTGTGTTAAGATTTTGTCAGGAAAACATCAAATTCAGCACAGAAATATTTGTAATTCCTTCGTGAGAAATTATCTGTTGACAGAATAATTTCGTGTTATCGAATACATGAAAAGCTGAAGTTCTAACTACCGAGCAGTTTTTGGTAAAAGCCTTTTGATTAGATAAAACAGAAATTATAGTCAGCATTTATCCCCATTTATTTCGCTACGTTTTCTGCCCCCCCCCCAAATGCACTCTCACTTCTACCAAATTATCATCAGACATCTTGTTTCTTAAGGGTGTCACGCTACATCAGACGCTTAATTTATAATCTACTTTCACATTTTAATTACTCTATCATCGCACAATTTCGTAAGTTAACGACCATCAGCTTCCAATATCTCAATAGCGAGCAGTGTTTCTTGATCCCTCACCAAAATATTATTTATTTTAAATTCATTTAAAGTTGACTGAAAACACTATAGTACCGAGAGGGCGGAATGGAGGAATATGAGACGGGGTGGAGCAACATGAGGCGGGATGGAGCAGTGAGAAGAGGGACGGGAATGAGAGATAAGATGGGATGGAGATGTGAGGCGGAATGGAACAAAGTGAGCAGGGTTGTGGGTCCAGAAGAGGCGGTGGCAACGGGGCGAGATGGAGCGGCGGCGCGTCGAGAAGTGAGGCAGGGAGAAGCGATGCAAAACTGGTCCGAGCCGCAGGTCGTTAAGATCGGTTCGGTGAAGAGCAAGTAGATTGGAAGGGGGTAACAAGACATTTCCTTCACGAAACAGCCAGGATATCATTTTTGGCCTCAAATACTTAATAATTAATATTTAGAAGCTTTCGTGCTTAAAATCAGTAAATTGACGTGTGTTTTATGAGAGTTGAAGTGAAGATAACTGAGTTGATTGGAGAGACTGTAATTTTGGAACTCTGAAGTGTACGTCACTTATAATGTATTAACGATAAATTTTGGCTAAAAAATGTGAGAATAAATTGATTATTGAGTTGAAATATGTGTTGATTTCATTTGCTACAGTAGAATTATGATGAGAAACCTTTTCGACGAAGTGATAGTGGAAGAAAACAAAACTAGAAAGCAAATTTGGTTTGAATGAATGTCCAATTTACTGATAGGTGAAAATAACGTTATCCTCCCCCCCCAACAAAATGCACTCCCACTTCTACCAATTTATCATCAGACATCTTCTTTCATTACTACATCAGTCGCTTAATTTATAGTCTACGTTCACATTTTAATTACTCTCTCTATCATCGCACAATTTCGTAACTTAACGATCAACTGCTTCCAATATCTCAACAGCGAGCACTGTTTCTTGAACCCTTACCAAAATCATATTTATTTTAAATTCACTTAAAGTTGACTGAAAACACTATAGTACTAAAACTAGTAAAAATTTCAGATGTGCCTTGACGCCTCTGTCAAGCTTTGGCAATTCACCTGAGAGCAGTAACGACACTTAATCAGGGACTGTTGGCGTCAGACGAGGTATGCCGCATTGGAATGGGCGAGTTTCGTGAGGTGTGGGGTGGGGCCGCCCCGCTGGATGCTGAACTGCAGCAGCCGCCGCCAACGGAGCGTGCAAATTAAATTAGAGCGCCTTCCGCCGCGACCTGCGTGGCCCGGCGGCCGAGAAGCCCAGAAGCCGTAGCCTCTACGCGCAGCTG
>BOPP01000025.1:1867353-1879047 GCA_017312745.1 Gryllus bimaculatus
CAGCTCACACATACGACCTCATCACCGCAAGCGCACTGTTCACGCGACTCTAACGGTTCTGCCCTCGTGTTAAACGACGCGCACAGCAGCCTGGTATCGATAAACAATCACGCACCCAGTGCAACCTAAAGGCACAACCTTAGCCTCAGGTCCCCATTTTATTTGCAAATCCAGCTATTAAAAAAACCTAACATCCGTCTTAGAAGGAGGGCAGAGCAGCACGTGACAATGAACACAAGGCAGACCAAAGACTGGACAAGTCCTTGAAGAGAAAATACTGAAATTTTAGTAACTAGTTGATATACTATATATTTGGTGTTAATGATAATAGGAAGTAGAAATAGAAAGGTAATAATAATAATAATAATAATAATAATAATAATAATAATATATTGAAGTGATTAAAAGAAATATATGTGAAGAGCAGTCATGTAGTTATTATTCATGTTATCAAATTTGCATCAATACATTTATGTCGCAGAATGATGTCACGATGTTGTGAAGGGCCTACATGATTACCATAGAGATGTAATTTTATTGCAATGCATAATTGCTGCTGGGAGCTATAAATTTTAGATCAAGTATTCAATTGCGTGGTTGCACTGTGAATATTAAATCAAGTCAGGCGGTGGTTATTTTGTCATCAAATGTATGAAATGGCTCACAAACTCAATTAGAAGCAGTTATGGTTCAAAGGGTCTTTTAAACATGTTGAAGAGTCGCTTCAGATAATCAAGTTGTGATTTATGAGTCAAAATTCACCAATTGGTAACCCATGAACTTTAAATAGCAAAAAACATTACAAGGATGTTGTTTTGTTATTATATTTATTATTATTATTATTATTTAATTATCAATTAAAACATACTGATTTCTACATTATTAGAAACTCTTAGGAGTTTATACAATAAATATAACGGCACAAGTCTCAATTAATAGTAATTACTTGCGGTATATTTTACAAGCAAAAACCATTGAAAAGTAGAAAAATATATGATACAAAGTATGGTAATGATAATTTGTTGACTAATAATATCAATAAATGTAAGGTGCTGACTGCATATTAACGGTAGAATCGAACAATTATCTCGGAAGATAAATTCATTTTCTTTTCACAAACACATTCGAATTTTTCCTTTTAATCTTTTTATATAGAGTGCGTACAGAGAAACTTACTTATTTGAAAAAATTCCCGCGCAGTGAGTTGGGTGGTTAGATCGGGCGAGAGGGGGAAGTATCTGAGGGGAAATTCCCAGTTTTTCCTCCTACCAGTCAGTTGCCAATCAATGCTGTGGACTAGAAGAGCAGGGGCCTTCGCAGTGGAGAGCTTTCTTTTCCTAACGGTATATAATATCTCCCGCGCTGGACATTTTTTTTCAAATAAGTAAAGTTTCCTCGTGGCCGCACCCTGTACATTGTTCGCACTGCTGGAGAGCCGAGTTCGCTAAGGTCCCAGAGCTGCTGCAGCTCGAAGGTTACGAAGTTCGAAAATCCGCCTCGGGTATGGAGATCGTGCGTAATTCAACGTTGTCCCTTACGTGTTCTTTTAATCGGTTCCCCACAGTTAAAACCCAACAGTAGTCGCTATATGACGAAGGTAAAAGACATCAAGAACACGTTTTTATCTCTAACAGTGATAGAATCGTCATGATACGCCACTCAAGAAGCCTTTTGGTTTCACTTTCGTGTGCCAGGAAACGAAGCGCGGTTATTTGTGTTTGAAGTCCAAAGCAAACAAAGATTTTCCGGATAATCAACTAACTCTTAACTACTCAATTAGTAATTTCAAACAGTCATTCTCTATATTAAAAAATATTCGCCGACAAAACGTACGTAGGCTGATTGCAGAGGGGCGCTCTACACATGGCACATTAGATTTTGCTCTCGATGTTCCAACTCGCAAAAAGGGTCGCTTTCTCTCATCCTATTGGACACTACGGCCAAGAGTTACCTTCCATTAAATAGGTCTAGACAAGATGTAGCCCCTAAGCAGTTGGGGCCACGTCTGCGACGCCTCTTCGATCCCCAGCAAATCACGATCACTTCTTTCACTATTCTCCTATACATGCTTTCAAATAGTTTACATTTAAATTTTAATTCAGTACCATGATTAAGTTATATATTTATTTCCTCTAAGCGAAGGGTGCTTCTAACGTGAATAAGAATTTCCTAAACTCCCAGTCATAAATGTCAAGATCCGAAAAAAGGTGGAAGGGGGGAATTTGAGAGGCAGATAGAAAAAAAATTATATTTATAACAGGCTGGCAACTCTTTCACTGGATAATATCAGAAACACTAGTTTTTTAGAAAAAGGAAAAGAAGGAAGAAAGGGGCAAAATATTGTTCTTTCTGCATGTCTTCGTTCCTGGAGAATATTTGTCCAATAAACACTGCTTTGGAACAGGCGGGGCGATGGAGAGGACAAGGGAAGGGGGATGACAGGGGGTGTGGAGGGCGGTGTTGGTTGGGAGAGAGGGGATGCTGACTGAAGGAGGGGGTTCACGCTACAATGAAGAAAAAAAATTCTCCGCCGTCAGCAAGGGGCCCTAAACCAACGGCGCGCGGGTCGTCATTGGTGGTGAGCGGTCGACTTGGACGAGTTTTCGGCTACCAAGTTGGGCGAAGCGCCTGGCCGAGCGCTTACGTTTCGGCCGCGAACCTTCCGCCCCGCTCCAACTTCGAACCTTCCGCCTCCTCCCATAAGTTTGCGCCCCGCTTCTCCCCTCACCCGCCCCGCTCCCGCTTCCCCGCCTGCTCCCCGCCCCGCCCTCGCAACGCCTCACCCGCCCCGCCCGACGCTCTCCGTATCTTACCAACCCACCTCATCCCATCTCACTCCTTCCCACTCCCTGCACCCACAACAACCCTCTCGCTTCCCCCCCGGAACCGCATCGCCCTTTCTTCAGCTCCTCCACTTCCCAACCGTGCATCACTATCCGCCGCCTCTGCTTGGTTCCGCCTACCCGCAAACACCCCTCTCCACCCAACCGACGCTTTTGTCCACTCAGCTCTCCCAACCCTCACACACACTTCCCCGCGGCCGCTGTGTGCGCCGTTGTTTGCGCGAGTCGCGAAGTTTCAAAGCGCTGCGTGGGGCGCCGCGGCGGCGTTGGCAGCGGCGGCTAATGACGGAGCACGCAGCGACGGTCGCGTCGCCCGGCGACGCAAAGGAGCCCGCGCTTTTAAGGCATGGGCAGAATGCGGCGCTGCGGGGGCGCGCCCGCGCCCCCGCCCCATTATCGTGCGATCCGGATGCAAAAAAGACCCGCCGCTGTGATACAGGAAATTTATTACACTAGACGAATACGACTCAACACCACTTTGCCCGAAGATCGCTCAGGCCTACAGCACGATCACTCAGAAAAAAAACCACATGCATGGCGGTCCTTAACCGTCAGGAGGAGTGGCGAAGTCATCCCCCAACTCCCCCGACGGGAGCTCGGGTGAAATCAAAAACCGCCTGCAACGCTAAACTGATTCGCTCTTGCAACTTGTTCTCGCAGACGCTTAACACTCAGGAGTTCGGGATGTCTTTCTCCCCGCTCAGCCCCTAGGCGGCGGCGGCTCCTCAAGTCGGGGAACTTGAGCTTCTAAGAGAGTGATCCTTCGCCCTCTCCCACTTTGCATGCGGCAGTTGCCAGGTTTGTTTGGTTAACTGGCTGAGCTATAGGTGCGCTGGCGGTATCGCATCGAATCCCCCTTGGACATTGTTGTGTGTGGAGTTTCGTAAATGTATGCTTGTCTATTGTAAAGTGCTTCTGTGTGTCCTTCTGGTTGGCGTCAAGTCCGTGCAATTCCGGCCGCCAAAAACATTTTCCAAACTCAGAAAAAAAAATGGAGTGTGCTGAAATCAATAAAAACTGACCCCATTGAGCGGCCGAACCTCGTAGAAACGGAAAAAAGGCAAGGATGAAAAAAAAATACGATACAGAGAACTTTGTCTACGGTAGGAAAGCGTTACCTCACGAACTCCTTCGTCAATCGTGAGTATTTTCCCCAAGTGTGTAATTATCGTCCGTATAAAGTTTTATTTATTGGATTGGATTGATAGCATTTTGACAATGACAAGTAAAACTACATGCGACTTATGGGGAAAAGTACAAAGGTTTTGTTTTTAAATTCCCTATAAAACATTGTAATTTTTGTGTATGAACAATTTAGAGGTTAATGAAACGATATTATCTAACTGAATTATGTTCGCTCTCTTCATTCTGAAAATTCTTAAACTTTGGAAATGAAATAAACCTTTGAAATGAAATATGGACTGTGAGCGTTTAATTTCATTGCCTGCAAACTCATTCGTATTTCTTTAAAAACGTTTCATTTGTAAACTTGTTTTTAATTATTCGCTATAACGAGGTTTTATAAGAAAAAATAAATAAGTTCTTTTAACCGCAGCTGTATCTTATTATCCATCTACGCGTTATTATCGACGGTTCTATTATATCTATACAATAATATCCACTATAATAATAGTTTTAAAATTAAAATGGGTGTTTTGTGAAGAGTTGAGTGAAGATAACTGAGTTGATTGAGAGAACTGTAAATTTTGGAACTCTGAAGTGTAAACGTCACTTATAATGATTAATCGATAAATTTTGGGCTAAAAAAATGTGAGAAATAAATTGATTATTGGAGTTGAAATAATGTGTTGATTTCATTGCTACAGTAGAATTATGATGAGAACCCTTTTCGACGAAGTGATAGTGGAAGAAAACAAACTAGAAAAGGCAAATTTGGTTTGAATGAATTGTCCAATTTACTGATAGGTGAAAAATAACGTTTATCCTCCCCCCAACAAAATGCAGCTCCCACTTCTAACCCAATTTAATCATCAGACATCTTCCTTTTTCATTACTACACTCAGTCGCTTAATTTATAGTCTACGTTCACATTTTAATTACTACTCTCTATCATCCGCACCAATTTCGTAACTTAAAGATCAACTGCTTTCCAATATCTCAACAGCGAGCACTGGTTCTTGAAACGCCTTACCAAAATCATATTTATTTTAAAAATTCACTTAAAAAGTTGACTGAAAACACTATAGTACTAAACTAGTAAATTTCAGATGTGCCTGACGCGCTCTGGTCAAGCTTCTGGGCAATTCACCCTGAGAGCAGTAACGACACTTAATCGGGACTGTTGGCGTCAGACGAGGTATGGCCGCATTGGAATGGGCGAGTTTCGTGAGGTGTGGGGTGGGCACCGCCGCCGCTGGATGCTGAACTGCAGGCAAGCCGCCGCCAACGGAGCGTGCAAATTAAATTAGAGCGCCTTCAGCCGCGCCTGGCGTGCCCGGCGGCCGAGAAGCCCAGAAGCGTAGCCTCTACGCGCAGTGGTGGTCCCAGGGGTACGTTTGACCTGCGACCTTCGTCCTGCGAGACATCTGCATCGCAAATCGGGGCCGGCCGATGGTGCTGAGAGTGGAGGCGTGGAGCGGGCGTGTTGCGGGCGTGAAGGCGGCGTGGGGCGGGCAATGGGCGGCGTGGGGGCGGGGCGTGTTTGCGGGCGTGTTGCAGGCGTGGGGCGGTCGTGGGCGGTCGTGGGGCGGTCCGTGAGGCCGGTCGTGGGGCGGTCGTGGGGGCGGTCGTGGGGCGGTTCGTGGGGCGGTCGTGGGGCGGTCTGTGGGGCGGTCGTGGGGCGGGGTCGTGGGGGGGCGTGTTGCGGGCGTGTTGCGGGCGTGATGCGGGGTGTTGCAGGCGGGGCGGTCGAAAGGGGCGGTCGTGGGGCGGTCGTGGGGCCGGTCGGTGGGGCGGGCGTGGGGCGGGCGTGGGGCGGGCGTGGGGCGGTCGTGGGCGGTCGTGGGGCGGTCGTGGGGCGGTCCGTGGGGCGGGGTCGTGGGGCGGTCCCGTGGGGCGGGCGGGTGGGCGGGGCGTGGGGCGGGCGTGGGCGGGCGTGGGGCGGGCGTGGGGGCGGGCGTGGGGCGGACTAAGGTCGGAAGTTGGGGTGGGCGGGAGGGCAAAAGGTGAGACATGAGGCAAAAATGTGGATGGGGTTGGGCGGTTGGGGGCTAAAAAGTCCACACGAGGCAGAAAGGGTCGGAAGGTCGTGAAAATTTTCTGAAAGACGGATGGGGGAGGGTGACTGGTCCGGAAGGGAAGTGGGGAAGGGAAGTGATGTTAGATGGGGAAGGTATGCTGGTGCAGGTCGGGAGAGGTGGGTAGAGAGAGATGTAATTTGAAGTTAAGTACACAAACACTCACGAAGGTTATAGTATCAAAATATGGCCCCCTGGGGGGATCCAACCCACGACCTTCGTGTTAATTAGACCGACAACTGTAACAAAACTGACCCTAAAAGGGCCCAAATGATGGCGCCCCGTTGAATCTTTTTTTCTAATGTGAAATCATTTTTTATTTTTGTTTTAGAATTGAATCGTTAGTTTAAATGTCTAATAAATATTTCATGCATACGAAGAAATTGTTATTTTGAAACAAATTGCAGTAAGGTTGCTTAATGTTCGGCACTAAAAAAGTAACAAAACAGACAAGTCGAAAATGTTTCACTAAAATATTTAAAATAGGCCTGACGAAATCTGTATTCCGCATTCGGCCCTTCCAAGTGTCTGAATGATACACTTTTACATGGATTTAAAACCAGATAGGTTTCCTCAAGGCAGCCCAGTAAGGAGCAAATCGCAATCCAGATGGATAAACTTTTTCCATGTTGAAATCTGGAAAAAATTTAATCCCATATATTGTCATTCAGCCTATTGCTGAACGGATTGGGAAATTAGATCGCCAAATCAAGATAAACAGATACAGACACTAATTAGAAAGAGAAAATACGCACGCGCAACAGTAAAAATTATGCTGTGCTAATGTAATCACAAAACCCTTGATAACACGGGTTTATAAATTATTCTTTGTGCCATATATCTACGAAAGATATGCGTTCTTCCTGAACACTAATGAACGTTGCTTTACTTAACGGATATCCCGGCTAATATGCGTAAACAATGGTACAGTGGGAGGGTGCCAATTACTGTCTCGTGATATAATTACGTACACACAGTAGAGGACTCTTCAAAAAAAAAAATGTGGAACGCTTCACGGATTTTTGCGTGTCATCCTTGCGGCAGGGGCCATGCTAATCTTCTCTGTATCGTTCGCAATTTTAAGTATATGTACTGCCGAAGCAAGTACGCAGATAATTGCTTTCCCTTTGCTATTATATGCTTAAACATGTAACTTTCAAAACATCTATGGATATGCGATGAGATGAAGTATTTATATTGTAAATAACAATACAATAATTTACATTTATAATACATATTTTAGGTGGAATAAATTACTATCTCTATTTTAGAATTAGAGATGAACATGTGTGTTCGTGTTAAAAATTTTCAAGAAGCTTTGAATTACCAATAGCCTACTGCTGACGCTACCATCGACCACAGCGCTTTCTGCGCCATTGGCAAGAACTTCAGATGCGCGGGCAATTCGAAATGAAAACGCATAAGCAAGACCGTGACTGCTATCGACGCTTATGCATTAATAATAAATTGTATGAACTCATATTACTTGCAAATACGAATATAAATATTATGTACTTGTATGTACGTACAATAATAATCTCATAAACCTGAATATCTGAAATTTGAAACACAAAAATCGAACTAGATTTACTAAGAACATTAATATCTATTTTGAAATAGAACTTAATGACTTACTGTGAAAGACGGTGTAGTAAATCAATACTTTTTTAAAATTATAATTATTTGTTACATTTTTAGTTTTTTAAGTCGTTGTTTACTAACGTATTGTAGAAGAAGAAATTAAACGTTTTTGCTTAAAATATTTGTATGGCCAAAATATTTTTTTCTAAATATATATTATTAACGTGAATTCTAAATAATAATTCTAAATATAATTTCCGAAATTATTTCAACATTCTGCTCTAAAAATAAATTAGAGTTCTCCTGTAAGAATTTCGCCTTTTCATGAAAAGATGAATGATTATTACTACGTGTGATTACCAGCCTTTCCTTTTTAGTATATTTATGTTCACAGAAAAACAAAAGACTAGACTATTAAATATTTTTCTGTTTATAAACTGTGGGCATATTAACGATCTCAAACCAATAAATTTTTAACGAATAAGACATGTTCTGAATACAGCAAAACCGCCAGATCGTAATTTTATTTACAATTTTATTCTTCAAACACTACATTTAAAGAGGGGACGCGTTGAACTTGTGCATAAAAATGCTTTTCAAAAAATGTCAATCCGACTATAAAAAATAAAAAAAAATAAAAAAAAATTAAAAATTAAAAATAGTAAAGAACGTAGGTACATTCAGTTTTTAAAATTAGCAACATGGCATTTTTACTTTTTCGCTTAAGAAGGAATTTCTTAAGTAGAGAAAATAATTCTGCGCAAACAAACGGCAAGTTTTCGTCAGAAAAACATCACAAAAAAATCAGAGCTCTGATAACGAAAAAGTTAATAAATCAAGTCGCTAAATTAAGAAAAAAAGCCTCTAACATGTGATGTAAGCAGAAACCCTGTTTTGTGAGTCCTTGATACTAAGGGGATCAATTTTTATTCAATGAAAAGAATGAAAAAATAAGAAAAAATACAACATAAATAAAAGAAACATTTTATAAATGGAAACAAAAGTACACTCATTATGCATACATTCCTTTTAATTATTTAATTAAACGAGTAGCTATTTTTCCATTGTATTAATATTTTTTGTCAATATATCATTTTCTAACAATATATTGGAAATTTAGGAGGCACAAATATTCTTCATATGGGATTTTACGGACACATTGACACTAGATTAGCACATTCGTTTTAAAACATCGAAAAAGAGGACAGGTACGAGGGCAGTTTTCGAAGAAGGACAGAACCTACAAAAGTAGGAACGTCCTCCCCAAAGGAAGACGCTTTGATACTGGAGAATCAATTGACGGCAAAACATCTCCTGCGGCTCAAAAACTCTAGCGGCTAAACCGTACAGACGATTTTTTCCAAAATTGATATACCTAGATCAATCTGACTGATGTCGCGGCCTCTTGAATAAGAAACAGATATTTTACTTTTGGAGAGTACTTTGTATGAAACGCTATGAGCATTTTCAAAACAATGGCACCATCGATTTTGTTTAAATTTTGGTGTTAGATAGCCAAAAGTTGGATAGAAGAAACATATATAAACAACGATTTGTATAAACTACTCCTTTCGAAGTGGTTAAGATGTAAGGAAAGCTAGCGGATCCAATTACAAAAGTCCCACACCCAACGTATCTCTTTGAAAAGATCACTTGCTATTTCGGCAAATTGATTGGAAGTACAAAGAAATATACGTTCATTACGCGCGACAGGAGATTCGAGAAACCCACATCTTCTTTCTCTCTCGAACTATAAAAGAAAAAGGAAGACGGGAGACGACTAGAAAGTAAATTGAGATGAAACTACGAAAGGATCGAAGAAGTTTTATGGAGTGAATTAACTTACTCTTCTACATTTTCTCTTGTGCAATGGTAGAGATCAAAGACAAACGGATGGAAAACAACTAGAGATCAAGACAAACGGAGGGAATAGTGTAAAAAGAATAAAGAAAAAACGAAGTAAGGAAGAAAACAATCACTTTTTTAGTTTATTCCATAAAAATTGTGTTTCTAACAGCGGTTGCCCTTGCAAGAAGTGGTGAGTCGAAATTTGCTTCGACTATCAATAGAAAAAATAAAATAAGATCTAAGATATATAATACAATAACAAACTTTAATTAGCGATACTTCAAAATATCGATTGTTAAGGGTGTAAAACAGAGAATATTATATGCATTGTGCAAAACCAAAATCTTTCCATAGTACTTTAAAAACACTATACCGTCTTATTTTCATATAAAATGTGGATTTATTGCTTCTTATATTTAAATATGTGATATAACACGAATGTACGGCCTATTTCTCCTTTCAATTACTTAAAAACAAAAAGTGTAAAAGGAAGAACGCATTTTATTTCAGAGGCAATTGTGATATTTTTTGTATTTCTTTTCTACAAAATATTTCATAAATCGAAAAATCCATCAAATTGACCTTGCGTATTGTACGATACGATGTTTTTTAAAATTATTTGAAATTGAACTTGACCTATTTTCAACCAATGAGTTTAAAACCAATGAGCGTGCATCATTGCCGACGAGAGAGGAGCAACGAGAGAGAGAGAGAACGGCGAAACTCAAAAGACAACGTACAGTTTACCATTGCTAACACATTTGCCCTGTGAGCCACATGTGGTTCTCAAAAAGTAACACTCATTGGTTGTAGTACGAGAACCACATGTGGTTCACAGACGTTTCCAACTTCAATGCCAAATATTTCCATGGAACGTGCCGCAGTGTTTAATAACTGCAACTGCACGAATTTGGGTTTGGACTTGCTAGAACGGTCATACAATTTTAATATACACCGGTACGCACAAATAAATACTTATATTTTTGAGAATATTACAATAAAATTATGCTTGTAAAGCCGTTTGGACGTGCGGATATATTTTAATGTTTTCATAGGGATGGGGAACGTGAATATTCTCTTTAGCATGTGAAGTCTAGACTGACGTGCACTATATAAAATGGCAACACACTTTGTTGGTTCTGTGAGGTCGAAGGGAGCGTAGTTCTTTACAAAGTATCAACATTTGTTTAAAATAAACCAGCGATTGTACATTATTAAAATGCCAGATGAGAGACCGAAAAAAATCATAGCAAATTTTTTTATACGAAATGCGGCCAAGTTTAATTAAGTACACAAGTTACGCACAGATGGCGTAACAAATGCTTTTACGAAAAAAAATTAATCATGTGCGAAAATAGTAATTTATGATAATAGCGATAAAAACTACATTTTATTTCGCGAATAGAAAAATTTGTGATACAAGGCCAACATGCCTAACAAAATAAAATCGCTTTTACAATGTGTCATAAACGACTCTTTAGACAGCCTTACAGACTCCATTTTATTTCATTTCGAGGACACAAACCACACAATTGTTTATTGTGTTACATTACGGACAGTAGTAACAATACTATGTAGACAATACAGGGCACTTTGAACCGTCCTCAAACATTTAATAGCGAGACAACTGATCACTAGCGAACCTAATGACGTGACCTGGAAAATCGGCCACTGATTCAAATTTCAATAAATATACAACACCTTTTGAACCACTCTACGAAACGTAAGTACACATAATCGAAAGTAAACTAAAAACCTTCAAACGTATTCCCTTCGTCCTTGATATCACAACATTAAGACAGGTCGGGACAGTGGTTACGACAGGTCGGGCCATGAGGGTCGCTAGTTTCAAGTGTCTCTCGTAATCTTGCCGAGTATCATATATTGTCTCTATAGTATTTGTAACAGGTCTAACAAATGCTTAGTTTTCTTTTTTGCATGCACAGTGTTTTGGCTGAACATTTCAGCATCGTCCTTAATCTTACGTCTAGTGATAGAAATTTACGCACGCAGCAGAGCTTTAAGATCGAAAAGGAAATTGATATTACAAATGGTGGTCTAAAAAACGTGTTTCCATAACGTTTTACAAATGTTTTATAAAAGTTAGTTTATGAAAAATTGATTCGGAAATAATGACGATGGCGACGGCAGAGACGATGAAAGGGATGACAGTGATGACGACGGCGGTGACGACGATGGCGGTGACGACGACGGCGGTGACGACG
>BOPP01000025.1:1892965-1904188 GCA_017312745.1 Gryllus bimaculatus
AAGCAGAAGAAGAAGCAGCAGAAGAAGAAGCAGCAGAAGAAGAAGCAGCAGAAGAAGAAGCAGCAGAAAAAGAAGCAGCAGAAAAAGAAGCTAAAGAAGAAGAAGCAGAAGAAGAAGCAGAAGAAGAAGCAGAAGAAGAAGCAGAAGAAGAAGCAGACGAAGAAACAGAAGAAGAAGCTAAAGAAGAAGAAGCAGAAGAAGAAGCAGAAGAAGAAGCAGAAGAAGAAGAAACAGAAGAACAAGCAGAAAAAGAAGAAACAGAAGAAGAAGCAGAAGAAGAAGAAGAAGAAACAGAACAAGAAGCAGAAGCAGAAACAGAACAAGGCGCAGAAGTAGAAGCAGAAGAAGCAGAAGAAGAAGAAGAAGAAGAAGAAGAAGAAGAAGAAGAAGAAGAAGAAGGAGAAGAAGAAGCTGAAGATAAACACATGTGTACACGCACACATGTACATTTCATATCTGTACATACACTACTTCATGTGGTATCGATGTCGGTAAGACGACGTTGAATTCACATTTATTAGTGTAGATTTTACCCACTTCAAAAATAAAAATTCAGCCCCCCCCCAAATTTCCCATCCTGAAGTGGCAGGCGAACGACCCAACCAACCAACGAGTCGTCCACCACCGCCACTAGCAAAGTCGAAAGTCCCCTCTTGCGCTGTATCATTCTATTTATCCTCCCCATTTTCGCCTCCTCCACCGAACCCCAGGCCGGAGCCTCTCCCGCTGGCCGGCCCGGGGCCCGCAGCCACTTGCCGTAACTCTTGCGCCGCGCCGCCTCCGTTCGCGTCCGCCTGCAGCGCCCTCTGGGGGAATGAAAACAAAAGAGCTCCCGCTCAGCGCCCGGCGCGCGCCTTCAAGGGCTCCCGCGTATCTCTCGCGGTTCGGCCTCTCTGCCGCCACCGCGCCGGCCGCTCTCGAGGCTAATGACGCAGGGCTCTGCGCCCCTCAAAGCGACAAGGCCAGGGAGAGCATGCGTCACTCAGAAACCCTCATCCTTCATGCGGTTTCATCCCGATCCCTGCACGTCGAATGCAGTAAAATGGGCTCTGAACGGCTAGGAAAACGAAATATAATTCTACATCACAATCTGAATGGAATGAAAAATGTATTAAACGAAATACAATATACAATTTATGACAATTATAAAAGCTACAAGTCTCTAGGATGGCTCATGGACAGCGTACTAGCTTCTCGTGGCGAGATCCCGAGTCCGATTCCCGGTCGAGGCAAAAAATAGAGTTGTAACTTTCCTTTAAAATTGTCTCAGTTTTTGTAGCTGTGTCCCAGTTTCTGTAGCAGTGGGAGGAAGAAAAGCTCAGGCAGGAGGAGTTTGCTAGTTGGGGTGAAGTAAATACGACATATTCGTCACAGGTCGCTCTTACCCCCAAAGCGTGGGAATTAAACTAGGTCCACCGTTAGCGCGCCGGCCAAGTCTATCGATCCAAAATGCCAAATACATACATAAAAGCTATATCTACAGCGAACAGGAGTAACTAGATAGGACACATGAGAGATATTTTTGCCTTAGGATATCACACTGCAATGTTTTGAATCTTAAGAGTAAAAGGAAAACTACTATGATGAAAATTACAATCAACAGAACTCTTAATATGTAGTTCTCATACGGCATACAAAAGATTACCTGTGCCATAAGTCGATTAGGCACATAAATGGGTATTTCTTTATTTCGATAGTGATCTAAAATATATTTCAATCACCGTATAATTTTACACAGCTCAGTTAACAGACCGCATCATAACATATTACCTGTGGCTTGGTGCAAAAAGGGCCATTGTCAATACTGAAAGTTCTACTGAATGAGTGGTTTTCTTACACCATCGAAATGATACAACAATCGCAGGCCAATGTAAATCAACATGAAATTAAAATATATGATCGACTTTTGACTTTGACCTTTCTTGCAATGAGAGAACCGCAAATAACTAAGAAATGCCATCGGCCCTTCTTGCATCAAGCCACAGATACAGATGAGGCAAAGTAGTACGCAAAAAACTAACAAATTCTTAAGCATGAAAGATCATTACCTATTAAATTAAAAGTATAGATAAACTTACTTAAATATGTAAATATTAAATAAACAGGTGAGAGTATGAGTCAATGATATTCTGTAATACCCCCGTCCAGTCTTCTTGCATCAAAACAAGTCACAAAATATTACCAACTAATCTGTCCTCACTTTCTGGAAACAATGACAACGCTGACTTGTACCAATTGTGAAAGTTGAAAATAAAGACATTATGTTTGCCATCACTAACGAAAATCAATCCGGTTTAGGTGGCTGACGGTATCAATTGATATCAATGCAGTGCCTCCGACCGGGAAATCCTAGGGTTGGAGTTCCGACGGTGGCAGGGTTTTCGACACTAGCTAGAGAGCTAGGCCGACTTCAGTTACTGTCTAGTAGAGACTTCTAGCGCCCGGCTACTCTGATCGGTTTTCCGTGGTTTCTCCGATCAATACGACGGGAATGCCAGTGCAGTGTCCTAACAAACGGGCCACGAGCAGTGCGCAGTCTCACCTTCTTCCTTGTCCTATCCTCACCTCTTACTTACTCCCACATACACTCCCACTACCTCACTTATCGGGCGATTAGTGAGGAGCTTAAAACTTGTCCCGGCTGGGAGCGGTGCCACGCTGGTGGGAGATGCCTGGTCAGGAAAAAATCCCACAAGCCGATGTGTAGGTCGCCACTCAGCGGTGAGAGGTCCCCGCCACCTATCGCAATAAAACATGCGCTACACTTACGGGACCAATTACCTTAGAAGTTGACGCACCCGGGATCACTAATCAATCGATCGATCGATCGATCGATCGAACTTCAATATCAGTATATCAGCCTATTTTTTAAATTGCCATCCCTACTCGGTTCTAAGCACAGTCCTACTCCGCTACGTCTCCTTTAAGCGCCCCCCACCTAGTCGCCAACACGTTCGCTTCCGAAGCCCCCACCCCCACCCCGCTCGCCCGGGCCATGCGACCGGCATTTTTTATTTACATTGGCTCCCAGACCTGTTTATGAGAATGTCCGCGCTCGGCGAGAAAATTAATTCGCTTTCTTATTTAGAGCCAGAACAATGTGAATTTATTTGTTTAGTTACGTATTTAAACCTCAGGTACGGTCTTGAGGAATGTTGGTGGTAGACGTGAGTACAAATAATGAGGCTCTTTGTTTGCTGAGATCTTGATCACTTGGGTAATAAACGTCACCATTTGTACTGGGTAGAGTTCGTTTCCAAAAACCAACGTTTATGAAAAGTTAATGCACATAATATGAATGAGAATAACTTTTGTTTCTTTTGAATTTAACAGCACTGCTGCGCTATTGTTTAAGAAATGACTACTTGGCAAGTGAATAATAGTGGTAAGATAAATGCCTCTGGAAATGACTTTTTTTGCAATCTTTACTGCTAGATTCCTGAAAATGCGGTTGTTCTGTTCTTCATTCCTGAAAATACGGTATGTATAATTTTATTCCTGAAATTGAAATAAAAGTGGAATCACCTGAACAATACGTTCTTAAATTTTTGTTGGTAATATCCGTTACATGAAAGACAGTTCTGGAAATAATCTGTGGTGGCAACTAAACTGCGATGATAAATACAAAATTTAAAAAAAATGCAATCTGAGCACGGATTCTTGCTCTGGAAAAATTTTAACTCCTCTCATTTACAGTCCATCTTAGTTGTACAAAAAATAAAAGCTAGAAACGAACATTGCATGTACGGAAGGACTTTGAACAGCTATGAATGATCAAAACTGCTTTTCTACTTCTTTTGAAACGTTATTGTTAAATCCCGTCACTTTAGCTCGCCGTGTTGAGTATTTGAGCTCAAGCAGAATCAATTCACGTAATTAAGCGATTATGATTATTACTCTGTTTATTCAATCAAAAGAAATACTACAATATTTCGAAAATTTTACGAATTAATTAGTTATTTTTACATACTTCATTATACATCTTTACAACTCTGCATTTTCGCAAATTTCTAAATTATGATTTCTTTTCGTGTCATCCCACAACTATAAAATTAAAGATAAAAAGTTTTCCTTCAAATACAATTTATTCTGCATAGTGAGCTCTTTCATTAAGGTAATGTAAATGTTTTGGAACCTTTCAGAAGTTTTCGCGCAATATCGCTTGCAATATGTGCAATTTTAAAAAATTACAAAAGCAAGATTTTCTCAAACACGGCTCCAAATTTTTTCTTTGAACTTTGGGTAGTGATAGTGCTAAGTGCACTCTATAAGATGACATAAACGACATATTGCTCTACTCTTAATTATTTTTTTTTTGAAAATACACAAATGTAATTTTTTACTAGTCTCCCAAGTCATTAACATTAACATTAGAGGCAATTTCTTTAGATTAATGTATTTATGAGTACATGGGCTTTAAATAATGAGAGATAAAGTTTCCCGAAACCTTAACAGTTCTCAGTGAAAATCAGCTCAAAATTCCGCATTTTCAGAAACGTTTAATCACCCTTTTTTTTAAAAAAAAAACTGCTTCAAATTTGTATTTCGATGTTTGTTAACAGACAGTGCTAATTGCACTGTTTGAGAATTAATTTTGCAGAATTCATTTATCATTTCTAAAATTTGTCACCGGAAGTGCTTGAAAGGACATCATATGAATGTTTTGAAAACTCATTTGTTTTCTGTGAAAGGTTCAATTTTACAGTAGCACTAAAATATCATTTCCTTAATAACGGCTCCAAATTTTCAACGAAATTTACCATTTAGGACGAGGTTTTACTGCTTAATTATATTTTTAAAGTAATAATTCGGTTCTACTATTACGAAGTCAATAAATTAATTTAATAATTTTTTAAAAAAATGTACTTTGATCGGCGAACGAAGGAAGCTGACAAGCGTACGTAGCAAATCCGAATAGATAGCCGAGACCGTTGGAAATAGAAAACTAATACGGGAAAGTCAGTTCTATTCTGTAGCATCACTAGTTAAATAAAAAAGTGTCAGTTTTTACGTAAATATTATCAATTAATTACAATGTTCAGAAACAACAAATAAAACTTAATACCCATTTCAGAGGGACACTATACCAAAAAAGTCTAATAAAATTACTTTAATGCAAATTCAAATTTCTCGCTTGGAATTTTGAATTTTTCTTATTGGGCGGATTTACATCCATTTAACGGTACATGTTTGTACGAAGCATCTGGCAACCTTGAGTACGCATTAAGCGAAAAGGAATCCTTCAAAGTGTTAAATTTCATGAATAGAATAGTTCATTCAAACAACAGAAAACCATGCAAATTCCTTCCCAAAACTTTTCTGAAATGACTATCTATAAGTAAATGCCATCGAATAACCGCAATATGTGCCCTCCATCGTGGAAAATCGCAGCGAAAAAGGTCGTAACACATAGTACACGGTTTTAAACTGTTAACCACGAAAATTCCTCACAGAAACTTTATCTAAATGGCTATTGGCAAACGCCATCAAGCAACTCCAACTTGCGCGGTGTATCATCGGGGCGAAACACGGCGTAAACGACACGGCCGTCACATGATACTCTCTTTGCGCAAGCTCTGCTCTGCATCAAAAACGAAGCACAAGATGATTCGCACAGGCGTTGTTGAGCTGGGGCTGTTCAACACCTTACTTACGTCCCACTTGAAATCATTCGATATGAGTGCATTCTAGACTAACTTTCAATTTCATATTGGCAGCCAAAAGTTGCGATTTGAGCTACACGAAGATCTAAGCATTACCGGAAAAAAATGTAAGGCGAGTATCGACTTCGACACGACCGAGCAGGCCCATCCTTCGAGAGCTTAGGTGCGGGAGGCCGGCACGGAGGCAGCGTCCAGGCATGGAGGCCCGTGGGCGATTGCTGAGAACGCCGGCGGGGGGCGGGCGGGGCGGGGTGCGGCGCCCGTAGGCCCGGGCGTGCCATGCATACATTCATGTCCGATGGCTCCAATTATTCAGCGCCGGGCGGAGTCGCCGCCTTTGAGATGGAAAGCGAGGCGTGCGCGCGGCCGGGAAGAAAATGGCGGCGGCGGCGGGCTGGGGCGCGGGGCGTCGAAGGTGTCCGGACGGAATGGGCTGTCGGAAAAGCGGTTAGCGCGAGGCGCGTGGGAACCGCCAAGGCGGCGTAGGGTAAATTCCCGCGAAATTGAACCCCCAAGTTGATGTGTCGGCGATAAGGAGCGGACGAAGTGGAGTTGGGGAATGGGAAGGTCGCGGTGACGCGAGGGAGGGAAGAGCAAAAAGTATAACGAAAGTGAGGACAAAAGAGCGACGGGTGTGATGAGGGTGAGATGCTGAAAGTGTCGTGGGAGTGAGCGGGGCTGGAGGTGGGGGGAGAGAGGATGAAATACGCTTAGAATTTCCGATGTGTGACACGACCGGCGTGGACCATACAAAAGTTGCCGGAGACAGTGGCGAGTCGCGAGAGAGACTTGGAATCCGCTGACCCACTTCGGCAATCGAGGAATGCGACGCCAGCTAGGGTCGGCGAGGGAGTTGAGGTAGGATGAAGTACTGCTAAGGGTAATGGAAACGGCAATTACCCATGGAGCTTGAGGATGTCATGCTCGGTAGGAAATCATGGACGGTGACGAAAATGTTAGATGGGAGTGCGACCGTTAGGGCAATGAAATGCGAGGACCAGCATATCTGCCAATGAAGAGGTGGGATTGCGATCCTGTTCGAAGACGACTGCCTACAATGATGAGGAAGGAGCTTGTGGAACCAGGAGAGTGACGCCATCAGTCATAAAGGTTGCCTGTCATGGGAGATGGGACCGAGAAACTGGTATCGCGCGATGCTACCTGAAAGCACGGAGAAGCTCATGGAGAAGCTGAGCGCGTGACCGCCTCCCTTGGCGAGGATGTTGGGGAAATGCGCGGCGGCTGGAGCGAGGGCGACACGATTGCGAGCCCCGCGGCGTTGCGCAACAGAGGCGCCATCGCCCCCAGCCGCTTACCGTTTCTCATTGCCCATCACTCACGCCCCTGGTTTTACGCCGCGGCACTAGCTCCGCTCCAGCCCCCGCTCCAGCCCCCGCCCAGCCCCGCCCAGCCCCGCTCCAGCCCCGCTCCAGCCCCCCTCCAGCCCCCGCTCCAGCCCCGCCCCACCCCCGCTACAGCCCCGCTACAGCCCCGCACCCAGCCCGCATCCAGCCCCCGCTCATCCCCGCCATCCCCGCCCAGCCCCGCTCAGCCCCCCGCTCCAGCCCCCGCTCCAGCCCCCGCTCCACCCCCGCTACAGCCCCGCCCCAGCCCCGCTACAGCCCCGCCCAGCCCCGTTCCAGCCCCCGCTCCAGCCCCGCTCCAGCCCCCGCTCCAGCCCCCGCTCCGCCCCGCTCCAGCCCCAACATCCGCCCCAACTCCAAGCCCCCCCGCTCAGCCCCGCTCCCAGCCCCCGCCACAGCCCCCGCTACAGCCCCCGCCCCAGCCCCCGCGGACCAGCCCCCGCCTCCATCCCCGCCCATCCCCCGCTCCCAGGCCCCCGCTCCAGCCCGCTCCAGCCCCCGCCTCCAGCCCCCGCTCCAGCCCCCGCTACAGCCCCCGCTACAGCCCCCGCCCCAGCCCCCCGCTCCAGCCCCCGCTCCCAGCCCCCGCTCCAGCCCCCGCTCAGGCCCCCGCTCAGCCCCAAACTCCAGCCCAACTCCAGCCCCAACTCCAGCCCACTCCAGCCCCAAACTCCAGCCCAACTCCAGCCCCAAACTTCCAGCCCAACTCCAGCCCGAACCCAGCCCCAACTCCAGCCCACTCCAGCCCCAACTCCAGCCCAACTCCAGCCCCAAACTCCAGCCCCAACTCCAGCCCAACTCCAGCCCCAACTCTCAGCCCCAACTCCAGCCCAACTCCAGCCCCAACTCCAGCCCCAAACTCCCACCAACTCCAGCCCCAAACTCCAGTCCCCAACTCCAGCCCCCCAACTCCAGCCCCAACTCCAGCCCCAACTCCAGCCCCAACTCCAGCCCAACTCCAGCCCCAAACTCACAGCCCCAACTCCAGCCCAACCTCCAGCCCAACTCCAGCCCAACTCCAGCCCCAACTCCAGCCCCAACTCCAGCCCACTCCAGCCCCAACTCCAGCCCCCAACTCCGCCCAATCCAGCCCACTCCAGGCCCCCAACTTCCAGCCCAACTCCAGCCCCAACTCCAGCCCCAACTCCAGCCCCAACGCCACCCCAACTTCAGACCCCAACTCACCCCAACTCCAGCCCAAACTCCAGCCCCAACTCCAGCCCCAACTCCAGCCCCAACTCCAGCCCCAACTTCCAGCCCCCGCTCCAGCCCCCCTCAGCCCCCTCCAGCCCCCGCTCAGCCCCCCGTCCAGCCCCGCTCCAGCCCCCGCTCCAGCCCCCGCTCCAGCCCCCCTCAGCCCCGCTCCAGCCCCGCTCCCAGCCCCCTCTCCAGCCCCAGCATCCAGCCCCCGCTCCAGCCCGCTCCAGCCCCCGCTCAGCCCCCGCTCCAGCCCCAACTCCAGCCCCAAATCAGCCCCCCCTCTTCAGAGTCCAGCTCCATCCCTCACTCCAAGTCCCGCCTTCAGCCCCCCATACATCCCCCGTTCCCCCCGTTCCGCGCCCTCTCCAGCCCCCGCTCCAGCTCCGCCCAGGCCCCCCCATCCCCCCGCTCCAACCTCCGCCCCAAGCCCTCGCTTCAGAGCCTCCGCTCTCCAGAGTCAGCTCATCCCACACTTTATGCCACACGATAGCTCACCGCTCGAGCCCACATTTCAGCTCTCGCGCGTTACTCCGTTCTAGCCCCGTCTGCAACCCCTGCGCCCATTCCCGCTCGCAGCCCCTACCTCCGCTCCGATCCTCGCTTCCAATTCGTCAATCCAACCTTCGCTCACCCCCCCCCATACACACACTAAATCACAAGGTCACTTTTCCATGTACGCCTCTCCGACAACCTTCTTCCTCCATTAATAATGCCACAGTAAAAATATTCAGACGGCACACGCGCTGTGAGAATAGGAACCGGTAAATAAAACCAGTACTTCCATTTTTCGTCCAATCGAAATAGTTCATGGCTTTTTCGACCCTTTTCAGAGTTATGGGAATGTAGCCAAACAACCTGACACCTCTCACATGGCGCTCGGGGGGGGGGGGGGGAACCTGTTGTATTCTTTCAAATTTTTGCGCGCTTGCAAATTATTAGTTGATTAATACCTTTATCAATAATTGCTCAATCGAACAAATTAAATTTCCGTCAGATTTTTGGTAGAAATTTCGTATTACAACCGTTCATACGGCGCGGACCTAGAACAACAGCTAGGCGCCCGTTGATGGCGCGCAGCCTTCAGAAGGCGGCTTCCACCCGCTCGCTCCGTTTATGCAGCCCGAGCGCCGGCCGTTAGGCCGCCATTGTGCTGGCCTGAAAGCTCCGGCAGCGGCTGAGAACGGAGGGAGGAGGAGGCGGAGGCGCGAAGCTTGTCTCGCCTGCCCGTGGCGTCTGTCGTCTCGCCCAGATCTTGCTTTCGTAAATCGCACCCGCCGGCCTCATCTTTCTGCCACATCAATGCAAACAGTTGCTCTCGCAGGCACGTGCAGCCCTATTCTCCGGGCTTGGAAGTTGGCAGACACAAGCTCGATCCCTGTTCCCTTCTGCGTGGTGGATTTGGCCTTTTAATAAATTCTGCCCTGAATTCTTAAAACAACGTTCTGATTTGTGGCAATGACTTTTTTACTGAGGGTTAGTGGAAACTGCGATCTTCCACGTGTTAGTTTTTAATCGAATGGCGAATTTTCAGCTTCTGGAACTTAATTTGTTCAAGAGTACTTCCCGGGTTTTTATTCTACTTGTGTCGAATGTATTATTTACAGGTGAATGGCCGGCTGCGAAGAAAAGTATATTTAGTTGTGTAATAGTTTATTGCTTACCCTCAACCATTGCACCTTCACTTCAATTGTAATACAAATTGATATTCTTGTCATACAGAAAGTAATGAACAATTTTCCCACCACTGTATTCCTTTCTTCTCTTCTTGTCTTCCTTCTCAGTACGTACCACAGCTTGCTCTTGATTACACAGCACGATATTGCCAAAATACGTATTTCTAGTGTTGTGTGTGAAGTTTCTGTCAAGTTGTCATCGTGTTGTCAAGCTTCATAATTTTTTCAATTTTGTACAAAATTCCAATTCTCCCTCTCGCGGAGCTCCAGAAACTATCCATTTGTATTCTGTGCGGCATCAAAGACACACACACGACACTTTACACAATTAGTAACTTCAAATAAAATGTTCTATGTCATAAAACAATTTACCGGTTTCTTGAACCGTGGGGAGTGTATCAAGGAATAGATTCAACAACAAACTAAATTGCTCTGCTCATCTCTGTTAACATGATTTCAAATTTAACTGCCCAGCTCAAAAATGTTTGGCTTACATATATCTGAAAATCCTACATGAACAGGCTCTCATGAAACAAACTAACCTACGTAGACTGAACGTGGGGGTGAGTAACACCCCTTAATGATATCGCACTAATTCATTCCAATGGCGTTGCACGACTCCTGTTCACTCACGCGGAGTGACCAAAACATGTAAATTACGTAGTGGCTTACATTTTATGATTAGGGTTCTATGGAAAAAAAGGTGAGAAATTGTGGGATGTAGATGCACACTCGAGTGCATCTATACATTAAAACGGCTCTATCATATTTTTCCAGGCATCAGCTTTCAGCTGCATCCCTCCAGAACAAGGTTGTTACGCCTTGAAGTGTGAATTATGAGGACCATAGAGTTGAGGGGTGAAGTGCGAATAATCACAAATTGACTATGTCTACGCCAGGATTCGAACCTGCAGCCTCCTCGCGCAGACTGCGGCGCGGCCCGACTTTATATAATATAATAATAAATTAAATAATAATTATAAATAATAATAATAATAATAATAATAATAATAATAATATAATTAATATTAATTATATTTAATTTATAATTATTATTATTATTATTATTATTATTATTATTTTATTTCCCCTTAAAAAGCCCGAAGGAGGCAGAAGAGGCGGGTGGAGAGCTTGGCCTGTGAGTCCAGGCACCGCCTCACAGTCTCCCACGTCCGTGTTCCCTCCGCCTCCGCTCTTATTTTAGCAAGCCAACGCACTTCTTCGGCCGTCCGTCGCGGCCATTTCCAATGGCGCCAGCCCCTCATCAATCTTACGTCGCAGGGGGGGGCAGGGGGGCGGGCGCTGGTCGGCCCGGACTGACGG
>BOPP01000025.1:1911284-1929623 GCA_017312745.1 Gryllus bimaculatus
AGAAAGAGAGTGTATGTGAGAGTAAGAGAGAGAGGGAGTGGGAGAAAGAGAGAGAGAGTGTGTGTGTGACTGAGAGAAAGAGAGAGTGTGAGAGAGAGTGTGTGAGAAAGAGTGTGTGAGAAAGAGTGTGTGAGAAAGAGTGTGTGAGAAAGAGTGTGTAAGAAAGAGTGTGTGAGAAAGAGTGTGTGAGAAAGAATGTGTGAGAAAGAATGTGTGAGAGAGAGAGAGAAAGAGAGAGTGTATGTGAGATATAGTAAGAGTGTGTGAGAGAGAGTGAGTGAAAGAGAGTGAGAGACAGTGAGAGAGAGTGAGAAACAGAGTGTGTGTGAGAGAGAGAGTGAGAGAGAGAGTGAGAGAGTGTGTGAGAGAGTAAGAGTGTGCATGTGTGAGAGAGAGAGAGCTAGAGGAGGGCGTGAGGAGGTCATCACGGCTGAGCAAGCGCCAAAGCCGCCGGCGTCGCCGTTACGCTTCCGCCACCGCCGACCTGCGAGCCCCAGCTCACCAGGGTTCGAAAGAGAGGCGCCAAGAAACCAGAGTGTGTGTATTACGAAATGAAAATATAGAACTTGGTACGAGTGTATCCACTCGTAAGGGCATGAACAATATACTAAGTAATGCAATGCGTTGCTATGGAGGTATGTTTGTTTAGGGAGAGGCTGGTTAGAGCTCGTACGAAATGGACACTTGACGATTAAGCCGTGATATTTAAAGCGAAATTATTGTTTCTTTCAATATATTTTCTGTTTATTAGAACTTAAAGTGTTTTACTTGACATTACCTCAAGAGTAAGGTGAACGGACAGCGACGTGGGGCAAGTGGAAAGCAGCGGCATCTGAATATATTGGAAATATCCACGATCGCGGGCGCCTACGGGAACATACACTGTTGCGGGTCGGAAGTTCATTAGATAAGTAACAGCGTTCTAGGAAGTGCGATAGTGCAGAGCTGCGAATGAAAAGATGAAGTACAAAGTGTTGGCGAACCGTGCGACGCAAATTCAATGTAACTAACAAACTAAGGAACTTCGCTGATGTTGGACATATACTTCATATACGGCAAGTAGACTAGTCTTCGGTATATCTCCGGACTTACGAAAAATTGGCAATGTTCGTTGGAACAATTCGTATTGTGGCTGGTACAAGTAAAACAGTTTTTGTACCCAGTTATGCCAGTTCTAATTTTGTTACAACACACGGATAATTAACAAACATACACACATTTCGGACCCTATCGCAGTTTGCGAAAAACCTGAGGATTGTTCCAGCAACTGTTTCAACACACTCCACCTCTCTTCCCCTTACTCCACCTTCCCTCTCTCTCCTTTGGCTGGCGTATGTTAATTTACGTATGTAGGTTTATGTACTACCAACTGCTGCAACACAGCACACCGCCAGGAATTCTACGACGCGGGGCACCGCCGCGCCTGACGTGTCGCAGCGACCCCGGGCAGCGATTCCGCCCTCTCCGCCTCTTGCACTCGGCGCACGCGCGGAAGTTCCACCCCCGCCCGCTCCTGTCATTTGCCCGCCGTCGGACACCGCCGCGCGCCGCTGAGCTTCTGCGAGGAAACGCGACCAAACTACCGTCCAGGGGCCGCCACGCGGTTAGTATGTAGAAGAAGGCTTGCTTACCCGCAACGACACCGGCCACTTCCGTTTCCTGCTGGGTGTGACATAAAAATGCTTAATAACAAAATTTGTTCAAAGAGGGATAATCACGCTCATGAACACTGTTCAAAGGATTGGCTGTTGCGATAGCTTTGTGATTAGAGCAGCTGGGCGTAAACGAAAAGTCCCGGGTGCGAATACCGGTCGGGGCAACCAATTCTTTAAACAAATTTAATGATTATTAAACTGTATTGTTATTCAGTAACATGATCACAACTTGGAATTCTTTACGGCTGTGGAATATCTTCTCCGAGCATATTTGCGTCCAACAAGCCGACGGGAATGGTGACAATTATACATAAAAAATGTTTGGTATTTCAGATTTTCTTACATTTTTATTATTAAAAAAATATTTAAGGTCGCTTTTCAACTACTAAGGTCATACAGCACCCCTGTAACTACGGGAGTAACGGTAACAGTGTGTGGACACACACACAATCATCCATACTTCACGCGAGATTCGAACCCGCGTCCTTTCAGGCAGGGACGGCTCGTCAGCCTTAGCAACCTGCTGTTTTCAGGCCGGTAATTTCAGATTTGTACTATTCAAAATGGGCAATCCTTTATTATTATTATTATTATTATTATTATTATTATTATTATTATTATTATTATTATTATTATTATTCAACGATGTTCTCGGTCATGGCTACTTAGGTTGTTGGACATACTGTAAAATATTTAGAGGGACCAATTAGTTTATTTTTAAATATTACAGTTTTTGTTGTAACGAAAGTATATCACAAACACTCCTTCATTCTGGCGCACGTTTTTAAACCGCTTTTCAAAATTTAATCTCACAACATTAAAAACAATCAATAAACAAATTCTAACAGAAAGGGATGCGCAAAAACATCTTTAACACTTAAAACATTCTCGACGTAATCTCCTAGTCAATTAAAAAAAGGAGCCTGACACTGAATATATTACGTCATTTCAGTTTATGTATTCTCAGGGGTGCATCCAGGATTTTTCTCTGGGAGGGACACTATTTTAGCCTACCAATGTGAAAACCTTATAGACAGGACAGCGTAGTCAACATCAATCATTTGCACTGATGCAACATTTGATAGATGGTAAAACTAGGAAAGCTATAATAGCACGAATTTGATTTATATTTCTATATGTTGCCACCAGCAACCATAGCTACAAAAACTCATATCACCTACAAAGTTGAAATGCTCTTTCTGAGTGGATTGAGATCACCAACATAAAGAAGAATCACGAAGGAGCAATCAACCTTGTACGACTGCGCTCAGATTACTCACGGAAAGAACTAAAGATATCAGTGGGATGGGTGCAATTCCAACACTTGCATGGAATAATACTCGTCGTTACGCAGGCAGAAGATGCACCGAGCGAATCCGCGCACGTACGCCAACTTCACATCGCGATGCCTTTTCGAAACGAGAAGCCAATGGAGCAGAGAGCGGAGTTTCCGGGTGAACACGTAGCAGCGTCGTTTGTGCGGGATTTGGCGCCAATCGTGAAACGCGAAAGAGATCTCTCCATTGATATCAAATGCATTTCTGGCTGCACGTACAGACGCCGACTGCAAGAGAGCTTCTTCGTTTTTGTTTCATTGAATCTTACGAAACGCTCAATTCCTATGCTACAGGCATTCGCTTACGGCATTGCTTCTACGACCGCGAGGTACAAGATCAGTCAGATAATCTGCACGTGGTCAGACGGTCAGGTATATAAAGATGACCGTTGGAGATCCCTTTTTCCAATTGCTATCCACGAACTCAACCCAGTGCTGGACATTTCGCACTGAGGACAGTACTTTGACTTTATTAGTGAAGAAACACGATAGCAGTCTTATTTATTTAATTTTACCTTACGGTAGGAGTAGAAAGAAGATATGCAACAACTACAGTGTAGAGAAGATTTCCAAGTCATTAATATATGATTTAGGACAAATCATTTTTACCCAGAGTATTCCTCTACCAAAATTAGCATTCCTCCACAGAGTGACAACGTCGAAATAATCAATGAGAGATGGATTTTACAATAATACTCCTTAGTGGATATTACTATAATAATTCTGTTGTATGCAAGGTATGGTAATGGTATTTATTTCGTTTCAAATTTATTTTACCTTAATTGTATCAAGAAGAGGGGGCTTTTAAATTTCACACGTATTTTGAGGCTTGATGTGATATTCTCTTGTTTTTCTGATCTTGAGCAGCGCAAGCGAAGTGGCTCAGGGCATAGCACGCATGGAGCGAAGTGGCTCAAGGCATGGTTCTACTGAAAGGCCAGTACGAATTTGTACATAAAAGAGAAAAATAACAAAAACTTAAGGTTGTTGATTTTATCTTGATACTATGTCATGGGACCTCCGAGGAAATGTACTCCTTAACACACACAAAAAAAAACTTATCAAAAATAAATCCATCAATTACCAACTTATGCATGAACATACCCACAACAAGCAGAATTTAAGCCCTCCTACTTCGTTCAAGACGGTTAAAAAGTAGATCGTTCACTTCTCGCTAAGCATCTACTGCCGGAGTGTTCAACGTCGGGAAAGCGGTCACCATTGTGTCTCGAATTTATCTGCGGAGGCGTAAATACGCGATGGTCGTCTGGGGGAAGGAAAGGGACGAGGGCAGTTCCGCCTTCCGCCGCCAGGCAGCGTCCTTGTCGCTGGAAGCATTCTTTTGTGCGCGGAACTAAAACTGTTGATTCACTGCGCTTTTCTGCGCTGCAGCGGCGGCGGCGGCGGCGTCGGAGGCGGAGGATTCTGCGGTGGCGCAGAAATGAATGAGGCCATCCACAGTGCGCATGCGCAGACTAAAAGAAAGGAACGCACAAGAGGAGGAACACAAGCGACAAGAGAGCAGGCTTAGTTTGTTTTAAACAGGTGGAATTGTGCAGAGCAAGTGAGTCTGCCGCCTTTTTGTGTGGCGGGTAGGACTCTCTATAGCTGGCGACTTCCGTGAAAAAGAGATAGAGAGAGGAGTTTCTAATTGTCATGTCTGCGCAGAATCTAGAGGTGGGATTAAAGAGCTTTTTTGAAGAATAATTTGTCTTCGGAGAGATAGTACAGGGGAATAGAAGATATATTCTAATTAATTGGGTGAGAAAGGGGCACCATTAAGATTTTTCAATGAGAGAGGGCTAGATGTAGTATCTAACCTACTTTATACTCGTATTTTCTATAAAATATTTTTTCATTTGCGCTGAATTTTTAATTTATTTTAATTTTTTATTTATAGCTATTTTAACGTATGAAATTGCAATATTCAATTAATTTCATTTATAAGATTCCATATTAAAAATGTAGTTTTATAATTTATTGTAGTAAAAAAAATTATATTTTTGAACGCTCCATCGGTTTCTGAATGGGGCTGAAGCCCCATATTGGTCCAGGTGTTGTTTATAATACGTGAAAGTTTTCTTTCTTTGTAGTTTGTGTTGACAATTATGTACATATATTACAGGAATCTACGTTCGTGGTAGTCTTACAATGTAGCTAGTAATATTAACATCGTTCAGTCAAATTGTTCTGGATACAATATTTCTCACGGTTAGACGCATAAAAACAAGTAAATATTACAGATTAAATATTTATATTCATTTGCCAAAAAAGCCTCTTCCCTTGCGTTGTGTACGTATTGAGAGAATATTGCTGCAAATGCTCGCGTCTACTCTCGAGGTGGGTCTTGTAAATGTTGCGAAAATATTATGTATTTTCTCACACCTTTACCTGAAACGTTTATCATTACTTTACTGGAACACGTCTTTTAGGCATTATTTCACATTATTTGTGAAGTGTTGCCCTTTATTTACAATAAGACTTCTTGACATCATTATTGAAGATCTCGAGCACACTGCTAAAACACCTTTAATTCGGTTATTGTCGAGTACCACTTTTGAAATGACTTCAAAATGGCAGTAGTTTTCTAGTCGTTAGCCGACGACCCTAAAGTGAACAGGTTTTAACTTGCTAACTTGCGAACGGTGGCACCCCCTTTCATCAAAGATGGAAAATGTCAGTAATAAAACTGTCAGAATGAGAGTGCACTCTCCTTTCATTCATTGTGCCTCGTTTTAATGAGAGTTGGCAGCGACATTCTGTTAACAGTCTGTCAAAGCTCACGTCTCTGAGACTGACCAAACTTTCAAGGGGAGAAATGGAAAACTATTTGACTAAATCTACGAGAGGTAAATACAATGAGAAGTCTAGAAATGTCAGGAGATATTATAAAATCTACCAATACGAGAGAGAAATACAGTTTTATAATGTAATATAATTGTACGTAACTTTTACGACAATGCAATGAGTTTTGTCGTTTTGATGTTAGGAAAGTTTTAATCATGTTTTGAAATGCTCAAGTTTAACGTGTATTTAAAAACTACCCGATATACTGGAAAAATATTCACAATGAATTTCTGCACTGTAAATACCATTTCAAAACGTTTCTCATTAAGTTTGCAAAAGTTTAGTAATCCTTTTTAAAATCAAAACGGTACATTACTTTTAATTTTTACGAATGTCTATTATAAAGAACTTTCTGATCCCCGCAGACAATATCCTGCTCTCCATCTCCCTCCTCCTCCTTCTTTCTTTCTATTTGCTTCTCTGTCCATCTCTATCAGTTTCTGTCTCTCTGTCTATTTCTATCCGATTCTATCTCTATTTCTCTCGGACACTGACTCTGTCGCTTTCTCTGACTCTCTTTCTCTCCCTCTGTCTCTCTCTCTGTCTATGTCTACGTTTCTCTCTGTCTCTCTTTTTCTCTCTCTCTCTCCCCCTCGCGCCGCCTGTCCGGTTCTTCTTGGCAACGCCATGCAACAATCAAGCTCAGATTGATTGGTAATTAAATTAAAATTAAGCGCACTCTTCTGCTGCAGCGTCATTTAGTACAGTTACAACAAAATGAATAACACAAAAACCTGCTTCCTGAAAAACAAGTAGATGTGCCAACTTTCGTTCAGATCGAGCACACGGTTCTACCTCAACTCTACTGATCTCTGGCGGAATATATTAGGAACCTGTCTCTCGCAAACAGGCAAAAAATAATGATCGTGGTGCATCTACCAGTATATTATTGAAATTATTTATTTTCCGCATTAGTGTTGTATTAATGTTTACCAAATTTTGCAAAATCACTGCGTCACATCGTGAAGAAGAGCCTGTAAATACTTCGTATCTACTCATACATTCCTTCTTGGGCAATCTCAGTCGATTACATGTCATTGAATCCACTTTTATCAGTATAGTTTAAAGTAGTTTAAAAAAATAAAACCGCAAATAATATTGAGTGATGAAAGCGTGATTGCTCCTTCGTGTGATTGAGTTTCATTGCTCACTTCATCTACTTCCATTAATTCCACCTGGATCGACCAACATTTTCCCCATCATTTGCTTGGAGTTCAACCTTCTCTTCGCCAGTCTTCACGTGGTAATCAGCGGCGGAAAAAGGAACCGAAATCTCAGCGCTAGGGCGCCGGAGGGCGAAATTACCGCGTAAATCCACCTTTATGTATCCTCGCGCGCTTTACCCGGATGCCAGCCCGCGGTTATCGTCATATTAGAGCCTCTTTACGGGCTTTCTTATTCGTACTAGAGAGGCCATTTGCAGACTTTTGTCCTGAGGTTTGTAAGCTTCGTTTATTTGATGGTTATGCTTTATAGGTATGTGGAATTAGAGAATATAACATTTTTCAGGGAATTCAGTTATGAAAATCCTTAGGAGTTTTTTTTTTTCGAAAATTTTGCACTTGCATGTAAACACATTGCGGTAACTTCAAATGTGTTTCGTTCCGTTTTATTCGCACGAGGTGATTTCCTAGAATATATGTTTCTCATAATATTCCCTCGTTGTGTAATCCATACCCGTGGATGCTATTGACTTTTATTTACATACTTAAGCTTCATTCCATAATAATAATAATAATAATAATAATAATAATAATAATAATAATAATAATAATAATAAATGATAACTTTTTATCACAAAAACAAGGATTAAATTGGATTCTGATATTCACATAGCATTGCAAAAATGAAATTATTGCGATCTTTAACAATGAACAGCAACTGCAAGGTCTCCAGTCAAATTACTGAATACTGAGGAGGGAATTGAGGGAGCGAGAATGGAAGAGGAAGAGGCAAAAAGGAATAGAGATAAATACAGAAAAGAAATAAACAAAAACTGACAGAAGTCTATTGAAGATTTAAAAACAAATGGACAATTCCATAATCAAACTACCAAAGTGCCAACCAAGTTGATTCCCACTTGAAACATGGTTTTTTGAAAAGAGAATTTCACAAGCCCTTTTAATGAAAATCCCCAAAATTCTTTTTAGTTACACGTCCCGTTCATGCAACCCTTTCAAATAAAACGACACTTCCTCGCACGTGCTCCCGCATTGATGGAAACCCAAAGAGACTTCCACACAAGATTTTTATATAATAAATTCAATTCTGGACGCAACTGCCGCTTCGTCGCAAACCGTCGGTTTTAGAGCCGCGATCCTCACGCCGTTATGACCCTTTCACGGCGCGCCCGCTGTCCCTGATATCCCGAGACTGACCGTCGCCTCTCCTCTTCTCCTCTCCTACCCACATGGCCCAAAAGCCCGCCACCCTCTCACCAGTGGACGACGCCGTCTGTTCCCGCGCCAGAGAACGCAAGGCCCGGGTATAACACGACCTTTCAGTGGATGTCTCCAGGGGTCGCCGTGCGCCCTCACTGGCGCCTTCCACCGGTAGGGATGGGGTTCGACCTCCGTCCAATCCAAACGGAATTTGTGGAAGACAAGCTCTTGTTGTTTCCTCAGAGTTCCACCGTTTCCCTTGCCTGATATTCCTCCATCATTCCCATCTTAATGCTCATTACTCACATCATCATCATCGTCGGCGTTGGCGTCGTCGTCATTACACCTCAATACAAAACCCAACATCTCGACAGGATGTTGCGAGTTTGCTGCATCATAATGACAAAGTCAAGAAATTAAAAAAAAGTGTTTATATTTTTGTCAAATGTCAGTTTAACTACATATTACACTAGTTTTGAAATCAAACTTAGAGAAAATCTTCTGTGAACAAAATGGCATCATTCACCATATCTTTATCAACACTGCATATCGCCTCTGTATTTTCAAAACGCTCTCCTATAAAATTCACTCGAAATCGAAATCTACACTGCCATTTTGAGACCTCAACTGCCTTCCTGACTATTGCCTTTACACCGTGCCCCCTAAACTCACGCCTTACACACAAGAAATGAAAGCGGTTGCCCTGGCGAAGAATGAATCCACTAGTGGTGACTCGTGAGGTTTAACGGAGTGGAACGCATTAACCCGCTACTTCTCCCTATTTTGAAAAAATGTAATATCTATTAATTTTTGTCAATAATATGCATGCATTGATATGTTCTAGTAACGCACGCACATGTTTTACCAAATATTTCTCTCAAACGCCCACCGATATGAAAATCCACTCCCCGCTAACACCAGACGGACAAAAGTGGGACCGTCGGCGCCCTCCAGTTCAACCAGCGACGCGCTTAACGGTTACGAATGCCACACATCTTAAGCGTGAATTATGTCCATTAAGAGATGATGGAAAAAGTAATCCTTATCCCTTCAATACTCAAGGCCGTTTGCATCCTTCGAATACCAAAGTAGGTAACGGAGTTATCACAGGAAAATGCAATATTGTATTATTCTTACCATAAACGTCATGATATGTTTTGCTTATTTGATCAAACGTTAATTTTGTGTTATTGATACATTTTTGGTGATTTTTATAAAACATTAAATGTTATAATATAAGTTTGAAAACGAGTCCACAACAATAGGCCCACAAACGTTCGCTGTTGACAAAATCTAAAATTATATTACGAAAATACGAAATCAAGAGGAACAAGGAAGTAACTGTAAAGATATATGAAATACATAATGTCTTCACGCCAAAAATCTAGGATTTTCCATTCAGACTTTTCTGATAGTTAACTAAGAAACAACTTCACAGGGTATCTGCACTGAAAAATTATAAAGTAATTTAAAAAATGATAAAATGTGCGTTGATCTGAGTTACCTCCATCAGTAGTCAAAGGGTTAAACAATATTTACCTTATTTTATTTCTTGTAGTACACCAGTCTTATGTTTCGGCTGCAGCACTTTTCTGAGATCCTTCCACAACGATTCCGCCCTCCTTCAATATCTTTGATACACTTGAGAAGCTTCGTTTGTGAAGTGTGAAGGGCGTTAACTTGCAATGGCTGGGCAATATCTAGTGGTTAAAATTGTACTTACGTCGATGACCGTGAAGATTCTCTGTGGTGGATGCAAGAGCACAACTTCGATTGGCGCAATGCACCCTGTCAGTACACGCCAATCGTCCAAACACGTGCGTCGGTACGTAGAACGCCAATAGTCAAGCACGTGTATCCAGACTGCCCATACATACTAGGAGACATGGCTGCTAGGAAGCATTCCAGAGTGCTCCGCCATGATGCAGTTCCATGATTTTTTTATAAATTTCTTTTTTGACTGTTCAAAGAATTTACTGCCTCAGTCAGATATCGAACTGGGATAACTCGGTGTATATACACAGTTGCAGTAACCATTGGTGCTTCCAAGATAAAAAACTGCTCGAAAAGCTTTATGGTGATAAGAGCATCTGATATACTGTTAACCTCATATAACAAAAAATTGACCTCTTGGTTACAACAGAAACTTCTCTAATCGGTGATCTGGATGAATCTGACAACAACCCAACACCTAACGCTACACACAACTCTATCCAAACCCAAAATAATGCAACACAACTCACCAGCACCCGGCACCGGTGAACCATCATACAGAATGTACAGTCCAACGAGGCAAATTATTTTCATCTAACAATGACTGGTCTTTCAATCAAAGAATTTCCCCAGTGTCTAAGCGGCTTCAAAGAAAGACTTTAACAATTTTTTGCGCCATTTTTTTCGTGCACAGAATATTATTTTATGTCAACTGACGATGAGAAAAATATTACATTAGAAGGTATGAATAAGTTTAAATTTACTTCATAAATACATACCTTAATTGATATAAAAACTTTCACAAACAAGTTTATACTGAGATAATTCCTCTCGATGAAACTCATTATAGTATTTGCTCAGCATTCAGAATCCTGAAATTAATTTGGCGAACCTTTATTGACGAGCCCTCAGTACAGTGAGGCATATCAGCAACGGTGTTTTCCTCGCCCAATAACTCCGTCAACAAGAATAATATTGAACATAGGTTTATTTGTGAAGGAAAAATAAAAGAATTTTGTGGTGAGGAGGAGGGCGGAAGGGGCGGGCGCCGTGAGCTTGTTTGGATGGGAAGGAGGGGCGGACAAGGGCTTGAAGGGCGAAGCAGGCGGGAAGGGCAGAGTGAGCAACTCGAGAGATGGGCGGGGCAGTTCGTGGAGTATAAAGAACCGGGCTAGCAACATGTTCGAAAATGTAAACTAGTGCAGCTACAACAGAACATACTTTCTGTTTTCTGTCGAAAACTCGTCTTCTTTTGAAGTACAGGCGAGAAAGTAAAAAGACCAAAGAGTGCCTGATTTGTTTACTTCGTAGTCCGTACGATTTCTGAACCGATCGCTGCGTCTGCATCTCTCAAGCCACCTTGTTTCCCACCTCCCCGGCGCCACGGGCATTGGTCAAGAAATAGCGGCGGTCGGGTCAAACCGGCGTTCTCCGGCTTCCCTGCCCCAGCGAACTGTGCAGAAAGGGTGGATGGGGGGCGGGGCCGCAAGCGGCTGTCCGCCTCGCCTCTCAGACGCGCTGCTCGATAAACTCGCCCAGCATTCAAACCGCCCCGGCACAAATGCACCGCGTTGGCGCGTCCCGCCCCGCCCCGCGGACGCTGATCTGCACGCGGTTTACTGCCGCCTCTCGGCCCACTTCCGGCCCGTTCGCCGCACTCGGCGGCGCCGCCGCGACGCAGTCATCGGCGCCTTTGGACGACGCGGCCGGAGACGCGGTGCGAAGCCTGGAGGCGTCGTAAGGCGGTGGACGGATTTTCGCGGTGCAGAGGCGAATGGGTATTCTAAAACACTGGACGGAATTTCATCAGGAGCTAGTGGTGATACAACGCACTTACTTTCTGGCACTCGGTAACAGCGACTATTTTTGATAATTCGGAGTGTTTAACGACAATTACACCACTGCATGTTTATTAGCGGACATTGCTCTATTTCATCAAAAATGGAAAGAAATGAATGTTGGAACCGTTTTTAAGAAATATAAAATATAAATAATTTTTACTTCAAGGAACAATTACCCTCTCCCCCAAAAAAACTCGTTTTGAAAAAAAAATATACATGATCTAATTTTTAGAACAGACTTCATTAAAGAAAACAAATTTTCATCAATATTGTTGATTTGCAGTTTTAATTTTACTTTATCTCTACGAAGTGAGAAAGTTACGTAATGCTGCCCGAAAAAAACTCTTAGTACAAGGCCCTGGCAACGAAAAATTGGATAAATAAGGTAATAAATTTAGAAAAATATCCTGTTTCAAGTGGTGTAGCCAGAATTCATGTTTTGTGGATCCTTGATACCGAAAAATTGAAGGACAGTAAAACGTCTGTCCGTGTGACTGTGCGTTTGTGAACAACGGTAGCGGCTAAACCGTTCAGCCGATTTTCCCCAAAACTGATATTCTTCAATCGATCTTGTTGAAGTTGCGGTCCCTTGAATTCAAAACCGTTATTTTATTGGGGGGGGGTACTTCACATGACGATCCTGGGGAATTTTTCAAATTTTCAAAAAATGATTCCATCGTTTTTTATTTAAATTTCCTTTTGGATAGTGTGAGAACTTTTAACAAAATGATGCAAGTTTCATGTTAGTTGAAAAGCTCAAAGCAAAAGTTCAAACTTTTTGGGGTCTTCCCACAACTAAAATATTAAAGATGGAGATTTTTTCCTTAACAAAATGTTTCTCATAGATAGATTTTGAAATAAGGTCATGTACAATTTTTCGAAATTTGAGTAGTTTTTGCGTGAAAATACGGGGGGAGGGGCTGTTTTAGCACCACTAGGTTTTTCACTTTTCGAATATACACAAAATTTACCGCAAATTGAACGGGCGCATATTTATAATTGTACTTCGCTCTAACGAGAAAAAAAAGCTTTTAAAAATAGAACAAGTTTTGAAGATAATAATTGTTTAAAATTGCCTGTATTTCCCGTAAAATTATGGCAAAACAACTCGTAATTTCGTAAAATTGTAAATGGCCTCATTTAAAGATCTTCAGTGAAGAACATATTTCATCAAGGAAACAATACATATCTTCAATATTGTAGTTATAGGAAAATATTTTAAAATATTCTGAACTAATGAAATTTACAGTCCAACAAAAATGAGACGTGCACCAGTTTAAGTGTCCATTGCTCTATCCGTGGATAAAATGTAACCTAAAAAATTGAAGCCATTATTGAGAAACTTTTTTAAACGTTAAGACTTTGTGTACGGTACTGATATAAATAAAAATATCCGTTTTAACTTGAATTCGATCAGATCGGTCGAAGAATGTCAAATTTAGAGAAAACTGCCTGAACGGTTTAGGCGCTCGACAAGGCTGAGGAATCGGCAGATGTTTTGCCGTCAACCCATTTTTTGGGTTCTGTCTGCGCACCATTTTAAAGAAAGTAATTCATTACATATAGGAGCAAAATATATCTCATTTTTTATACCACTTACAGTACGAGTTTGCTTCCGTATAATTGCCGACTTTGCGGCAGTATCCCTTTCTGTATTTTTGTTTCTTTTTCTTTCTTTATTTCTTTCTTCCTTTTTTTCTTTCTTTCTTTGTTTCTTCATTTCTCTTTGTCACTCTGATATTTATATCTGGAAGACCTAAAGATAGTCTTTTGTTGATTATACAAGTAATGAAATAAAGATTCATATATATTACAGACAATCATGTTTACGACTAATTAAACATGACTGTCTATTATAATATATATTGAACTTTAATTCATGACTCTCTGATATTAGTTATTGAGGCTAACTCCGTTTTTCACATTAAACAATGCAATACAACAAATGAAATGAAACAACAATGAAATCTAGCAATAACTTCATATCAATTATTCCGAAGCTTCTCTCAACTTCCCAGAAGTATTCATTAATCACGATACCAGCTGCTTTACACTCTGTAACGGCGAACTATCACTTCCCTCGTTCGATGGAACAAGCCCATTTATATCCGCGTGTCCTCTGTGTACCGAGGTGAAGGTCACGTCAACTCCAAATCTCTCGCTAATATCGGTTCCGAGAAATTCAACATAAGAGAGTCGAAGCCTTACTGCGACCTTGTAGAATCGTTACCAGTGTACATCGCTGCAAAGAATTTATAAGAAAACCTTGTATAGTACAAAATTTCACTCTGTATGCGCTCAAATTTTGATTAATGACTGTACCTACACCATTACTCTCGACTGTCGTAGGGCGACTTCTTCCACGTTGTTATATCCCTTCGCTATCGTCAAGAACGATTCAAACGCATAGGTCGGAAATCAGGTGTCAGTTTACTGTTGCCTCAAGAATCTATCCTGCAGACCTTCCCACGCTGAGACAGGCTAGTGAGAAGCATCGTTTCCGTACACCTGGAGAGACAAGCCCGACCTTCAGGGTATATATTTACACGATTTCCGCGTGAGGTATACGAGATGAGAAAAAAGAATTACCGTTTCTCCTCAATTAGACGGACAATGTTTCTGCCGATAAATACCTGGAATCCGTCCAGCTGTTTCTTGTGTTTTCCTCTTCTTCTATAAGGTTCATAAGGTAACAAACCGCATTAATGTAAAGTTGAAATAACTATTAAGGACGAACATTAAATTTAATGTACACATGTACAATGCAAGAGTCAGTTATTGTCATATCAGTTTTATGGGAAACGGGAGAACTTCTACATTAAATCAACACTAATTTTAACTTGCGCATTAAATTTAATGTACAAATATTTTAAGCTCTTTTTAATGTACAAGGTTACATTGTGTTTCATGAACAATACATTAATCTACATTAGGTTTCATAATATTTCTGACAGTGTAGTTAGTCAAAGCTCTGAAGATAATTCTAAGAACTGACAAAGGGAAAAATCTATATTGAACGTATTCAACCGACGAAAAATGCAAATTTTTGAATTGATAAAATTAGGGTTCAAATTACCACAGTCCTGTATCGGTCGCCCCCGATTTTAGGGCGGAAGAAACTTAGTCCACCAGCCGGCCGCCAATATTCCAGCAATCTAGCTGTTCACAAATTACGCAAATGACCTCTCGAGACTTAAACAGCATTACGTGTCTTGGAAAAGAGCATAACTTTGAGGTGCTACACTACGGACTGCGACGAAATCCACTTCGCGGAAAACTACTTGGCCCTATCAATCATATAAGAAAGTATGAGCTGCTGTAGATGCATTGGTTTTATTTTAGTAATTAAGTCGTTATATGGCCGACCTGCCAAAGAGCGTGTAGCGACTCAGCGCCTCGGTCCAAAGGGTCGCGAGGGTCTCATATGGCATGGCTGTTTATCCGTTGTCTCTCATGTATGTGTAGTCGCGGGGGGGAGGGAGCTCGCTTTTTGCTGACTCCAGGCCAGAGGAACCTGCAAGTGTGCTGGTGTCTAATGGTTGGTCGAATATGCGTCCCATTGGGACGTTTAGGATTACCAGCTGTCGGCTGAAAAAAGCCCTAGAAATTTTTTTTTCTATCGGCTCTTTTAGCGTAATTGCGAAATCTGAAACTACATCCTAGTATATCGGAAAATCAAAACTTCGATTCCAGACAGTGGCGTTTTTTGGACAGCAGCATTGAAGCCGATCAATATAGGGATCACAATTCTAGAGAACGGATGCTATCTTCAGCGTTTTCTTAGGTTCGTCCGACCAATTGCAGAACCGCACGCGGTTCTTCCCTCGCCATTCTGTCTGCATTCCCATCATTAGAGCCAGTCATTGTGCTGTTCTTCCATTCCCATTTGACATAATTAACATGACCAGCTGGTCCCGATTACTGAAGTGGTTAGCATGGCGGCTTTATGAACTCCGAAGCTTTGATTTTTGAGGCGCGAAAATCCATGACATGCCGCATCGTGACTTTAACATGTCAAAGAACTATAAAATATCTCTTAGCCCATCCTAAGTTGTTGGGAAGTTAACAAGAGCGTGAACTGCACAAACTAGTGATACCGTTACCTACATTGCATCTCGCTGAAAGGAATCTTGTCTTATAAGAATTGTGTTTTATGCACTACAATTTTTCTTCGCCAACTGCACACGGGTCCGGTAGCCCTGGATTTTATGTGCGTGATTAATCTCAGGATAAGCGAGGCCATTGGGGGCGGCTCGTAGGTAATCAAAGTAGGCAAGGACAGGAGATCCTATCTCGGCAGTAAAAGTATACGAGACACGCCGACAGGGAGTCCATTTTAATCATGTTATTACCATTGTTTCCTAACTATGTCTTGGAGCGTTAGAGAAATTAAGAAATTGAATTTTCAGTAGAAAGATGTTCAATTTAGTTGTGAAATATCGGAAAATGTATGTGAATAAATTATACGTATAGTATTATAGCTTTCACAATTCGTTTAATTTCTGATATTTTTATTAGCGTTATTTAGTAAATAGATTTAATTTAAAGTTTTTATGTTCATAAAGCAAGCTGTTTAGTTATATTACAACGTAGTTCTTGTTCACTTATTAGTGTTAATTTCAATAGAAAAGTACGAATTATCTTTTTTTTACCTCATCACTCGAAGACTTGTAAAATTGCACCAGTATTAGAAAATTAGATTGAGTGTCTGATACAGGATACTCATGAAATGTTCTAAAAATGCTCATTAAATGCAATATCCTCAAAAATTAAAAAAAGTTCATAATTTATCAGAAAATTTGTTTGAATGTTAATATTCGCACCGCCCCAAAAAAAATTGTTTGAGGTAATCAAATCTTCATATTTTGGTATTGTAGCATAAATATGACGCTGATACGAAATACAGAGTTAAGGTACCTGCCATAAATACTGCAAAGTTATGATAACTACTCTCTGAAGTAAAATGGGATGTTATACTTAGTGGAATGCAAAAGTTGCACGTAATATGTGAATACTTAAGTTAACTAGGATCGTGTAATCGTATCCATCAAACTCTCACTCTCACTCGATACATATGAGGCGGTTGGTATTAGATAATGAAGGGTCTTTTACAGGAGAAGCAATAAATAGTTGAACGCACTTCGTAAATTAGGTGATCAACATAAAAAATGTACTTATTGCAATAAAAGACATTGTAAACATTACTGAACTGTATTCCATTACTTTGCCAATGGCTTTCCAACCTCTATCAGTATTGCAAAATATAAATATTTCAATTTTGCTCGTTGAGTGGCTTCCCATAGTCTGATCCGAAGCGTTTCACATGTAAACCAGAGGATTCTCAGTTTACGGGAAAAGTGATCTGTAAATCTTTTCATCGAATTACACTTCGATTTAAACATAGAGACCGTTGACGTATATAAACAGTTACGATTTCATACATGAATAACAATTGGGAACTTGCACGACACATACAGAAGCGACATTTAAGCTCCCTACTGGATGACATTGATCAACCGTCAACGGACCCTGAAAATAAATTGCAGCATAACTTCATTTCGATTTATCCAAACAGCAAGTGTGGGATTTCAGCCGAGATCCCTTAGTACCAAAGCGGATACGACGCAGTGTGTGTCCCTCGCATGCTCTCGCGGAGAGATACGAAGGCAGACCACCCCCAGATGATTAGAATCGCAACCGCGCAGCTCCACGTGGGTTCCGGCGCTCGAGTGGAGGACGCGGCTGGAGAGGCCGCCGTGGACCGTTATAAAATAACAAGGACGATCGTTAAACTGAAGGGCTCTCGCGAAGCGGGCGCGGAGAGGCAGGGCGGAGGCGAGACGAAGGATGGCCAGGAAGGGGTGAGGAGGAAAGAAGGACGGGGCGCAGGGAATTAAAAGCATGAAGACAGATGCGAACTAAAAGGGTGAGTGGTGAAGTACGACGAGAATAAAATCAGACAGAAGAAGGGTGACGTGATGAGAGGGTAGAACAAGGGAGGGTGATGACAGTGAGGACTGAGAGTGGCGAGGGGGGTGACGGGTAAATGTGGGTGCAGGGAATTACAGGCACAGAGATGAGAGAGAGAGAGAGATGACGCGAGTGGAGAGAAAATAAAGGGTGAATGGGGAAGTACGACGAGAAGAAAATCAGACAGTATAACACATGTCGGCGGGACAGTGTAACACATGTCAATATTTAGGACATATGCCTTTTTCGCAGGGCGTACGGCAACCCCAGGTGAGAAGGATTCGGCGAGTATATGTAAGGCGAGTTGTATGTAAGTACGAGTTGAAAATAATACGTATAATAGTACAATGGATGCAAGAAGATGGCGCAAAGGATGAAAGAGAGGGGTGAGAGAGAGAGAGAGAGACCAAGTGGGAAGCAAGAGGGAGGCACGAGCGGAGCGAATAGGAGGCGGGTCGCAGGAAAAAGTGTGAAGGGAGGATGCAGAGTAGAATGCAGAGAGGGATACACGACGGAGTAAGGGGGAGGAGAGGAGAGAAGAGAGGAGATAAGAAAGGAGACGAGAGAGAGTTGAGGAAAGAAGAGAGGAGAGAGGA
>BOPP01000025.1:1931233-1943484 GCA_017312745.1 Gryllus bimaculatus
TCCCTCGAAAATTACACATAATCTGAAATAATTAGCACTTTTGAGCTCCCGGCTTTCGGCCCGAAGCTTTATTGTATCCCAACAATATATTAGAGTTTTCCGAAAAGAGCACCACGGTGTCAGGCGGCGCGAGGCAGATTATGAAAAACTTACTCGCTCTCGGAGAGCTCCGCTGAAAGAAGCGGATTTATGCACGCTCCCTGGAGGCGCTTTGAGGAACGACGGCGAGAGCTAGCCGGGCCGCCGCTCGCTTATTTCTTTACATTCCCAGGGGGGCCACGAGAAGATGCGGCGCCACTGCCGTCCCCACCTCCACCTCCACCGCTACCGCCACCATCACCTCCACGTCGCTCTCGCATTTACTTTACATAATAAATTTGTTTCGGCCATTTTAATCCCGCGCCCCAAGAAGAAGTTTATACACCGAGAATAGAGGCCGCACTGCGTCTGAATTAAACTACGGTTTAATTTAATTTCAATTTCAAATAGCAGCGAGCAGCTGCAGCCAAACAAACTTCTACGTAACACGTTTTACGTAAGACTCTTCTTTTCTGTTGCTCTTTGTGAAGAGGAGGGGGGGGCGGAGCGGACATCCGCACCTACTCGCCAGCCATGCCGGAGGCCGAGGTTACGAGATACCTCGCGAGAGCACTCGAGAATGAGCGGAGTCGACGCGGGGAGTCGATATCGATTATCGGACACTTCGATAATCGATAATCGGGGCCCGAGCGACGCGGCTGTCGGCTGACGACGCGGCTTAGCTTCCAGCGGTCGGCTCAGCCGGATGAAAAAGTATTAATCCGGTATTTCGATGCGAGAGGCGCGCGGGGGGCGCATTTGATTAAATACCTGAGGCCGGGGCCACGGCGCAGCGACGTGGATCTCGGTGCTGCCGCTCTCGGCTGTGCAGCCACGGCGTCGAAGGTGCGTCAAAGGGGGTGAGGGAAGGATGGGTCAGTTGGTAAAGCCACTTCGCCCGAGTTGATATTGATGATGTTAATGAAGAACGCGAACGAGCAAATTAAAATTGGCGTTGAGGAGACAACAGAGCGTGGATCGGTGGCGCTAGGGTTTGCAGAGTTTGCAAGGCTAAAGCTGTGAGCGCGCGTCCCGCATAAGGGATACGTGTGTTCCTCATGAGGTTCTGTCACGTTTGGCTTCTGATATCACTACGTAGTATCTCAGCTGAACATCATCGCGTTCATAATCATTCTCTTATTATTATCGTACATACCTCATGGTCACATCTATCATTTATTCACAGGAATGGAAAATTACCTTCTTATCAAAGGGCATCAACTATCGAGATCAGATCAACATCACGACAAAAGGAATGAAAAAAATATAATCATTACAAATGCAAATAAATCATAATACGATTTTATTTTAATGCTACAGAAATGATTTGAAGTAAACCTTTCTTAAGGGAAATAAAGCCGGTCGTCTCACTTGGGAGATTCGTGTCATGTAGCAGTAAGACGGTTAAGACATATCTGACATAATACTGTAACTGTTCATATCCGTTGTAATTGTCGCTATTGGATGTCAATTATAAGAATACGCCTTGTACACGGCGAGATCCATCAGAGTGAGGGATAATTCAGCTCCTGTTACATGGTTCACTGCAAATCCGAAATCAGCTTAACAAAATGCATAGCCGAAATGGAGATAAACGTCTTAGGTTGTAAATTTGTCATTATAATGGACTAATAAAGCGTTCGCAGAAGTACTCTTACAATTATCGTATATTCTTTCAATCTATTATTAGCATTTTAACCGAAAAATTACGTATTTTTTCAGAAGTGTGGATTTGGGACTGATTGTAGCAAAACTTAATAGGAAGGTTTAGTAATGAGATCACCAAAAAACAACAAAATGTCAGGATACCCACCAAAATGAGCCGTAAATAAAACTTAGTTACATATATTCCGTTTATAACTCCATTTTTAGTTAGTCGAGTACTGTGTACTGAACCGACACACTCGCGTTTCCGAGACGTCGGTAGACGTAAAAGCAATTTTCAATCTTCTTGATCTGGGAGAAGTCAAAAGACGCGAATGCGGCGCTCTCCGGTTCCTCATGACTCGACTTAGATCTTCATATCATATTTTCTCCCACACCATCGTAACATCATCTCCACATATCAAATTTAAATAATAATAATAATAATAATAATAATAATAATAATAATAATAATAATAATAACAATAATAATAAGCTGTCTTGCAAAAACGAATAGAGTCGATCAATATGAAAAATAGTTGAATATTTCTTTTGAAAAATCCTTTGTGTTGCGTAGAATTATTCAAACGCACACATTTTTTGAAGAAAACAAAATTCCGATATGTGGGCATCTAAAATTATTATTCTCATCAACTTCAGTCATTTTCAAGTCATAAATGTATTACAACATCTTTCGGAAAGCTTCAAGCACACGTGACGGAGCGTGAAGGACACGTGAGGGAGCGTGAAGGATACGTGAGGGAGCGTGAAGGACACGTGAGGGAGCTTGGAGAACACGAGAGGGAGCGTGAAGGGCACGTGAGGGAGCGTGGAGGACACGTGAGGGAGCGTGGAGGACACGTGAGGGAGCGTGGAGGACACGTGAGGGAGCGAGGTGGACACGTGAGGGAACATGAAGGACACGTGAGGGAGCGTTAAAGGACATGTGAGGGAGCGTGAAGGACACTTGAGGGAGCGTGAAGGACACTTGAGGGAGCGTGAAGGACACGTGAGGGACCGTGAAGGACACTTGAGGAAGCGTGAAGGACACGCGAGGGAGCGTGGAGGACACGTGAGGGAGCGTGGAGGACACGTGAGGGAGCGTGGAGGACACTTGATGAGATGTAAAGGACACGTGAAAGAGCGTGAGGAAAGCACTGGAGAGTTTGAAGGCCAGTCGGCTGGCATCGAGTTGTGCGTTCCCCCCCCTTCCGCGGAGCCGCCTCATTCGCTGCCCACGCGGCGCCGCCAGCCTGAGCCGCATCGACTTGCTGATGGGCGGAGTCATCTGAATTTCTATTTATCACCGTAGCCACGTCATGTCAGGATCCTCGAGCGCATTTCCATACATGGAATTTCCATCTTTCAATGCATTTGCATGGACTAATAACACGAATTCATTAAATAATGTTTTCTATTAACTAGCCCTGAATAGTATTTGAGTCAATGCAATTTTCGCTACTCCGTTAAAAACGCTTGTTCGTTTGGCGAAATGCGTCCACACTTTTTTTCTTTACATTTTCTTAGGGATTTGTTTTGAAGGCGAACTAACAACCCTTTAATAAGATAATTTGTGATTACACGTTCCCGTATTTTTGTATCTCCTCTTCCTAATTCTATTTTTCCTGTCGCACGGAAAATAAACCGCCAGTAAACACTAAACACTTTCACCTCCTATTTCTGTAGTACTCAACGAAGACAGTATTTGTCTTCGCTAATTATATATACAGACGTGAGTATGCTAAAGAAAATACAATTGCACTAATTGAATTACAACAATAACAATTAAATATTGGATGATTAAGAGAAAAATTTATTATCAACTATACATTCTATTCACTTTCATGACATTGCTTCCTGAAAAATCATTATTTTTATTTCTTTGGAAATGTTTGCAAATGAAGTCTTGTAACGTGACATATAATTCACAAGGGTTCGTTTCTGTTCACCTCGCATTCTTACAATAAATGCGGGATTGTTCGGGCTGAAGTTAATTCTTGGAAGCATTTCTACTTCCTCCACGTTGGATGTGGAAAAATTATTGTGAAAGTCCTCCTGTTGCCAACAACGTTTGAAGATATCATTTTCATTAATTTTAGGTTAGCATGTTGAAGTCTTTAGTGTATGTAAGGTAATTTACATTGGAATTCCTCGTCATCAAACTACATGTAGTGCTTTAAATCTTTAACAATATAACTGCTATTTTTGAACTCACGTGGTACATACTGCACATTAAGATGTTGGTTTTAGCCTGCTCTGCACACTCACCTGAAATGAAACACGTAAAATTGTATTAATATTCACACTGAGTAACTAGTTTTTTATATACAAGAAAATTTAATAACCAAAAAATATTAAATATAACATGTGCAGATACTTTACTGGTTGCCCAGATTCTCATCACTAGACAGCATATGAATAGCAACAACATTCACCACCCCACCTCACTCCCCACACACATACTCGCACACACATTGTAATTCTGCGAGTAATATAAGGGAATTGTAAAGTTTAACTAGCATCATACTTTCAAACACGCCTGTAACAGCAGTAAGAACGAAAGATAGAATTAGAAACGAACTTCAAATGTGATACATAAAAGTGTAATCATAAAACGAACTTTTTAAAATTGTTTTCAAGAGACAGTAGATAATGAAGGAGTGGTAAAACCAGTTTTCCCCAGTATCACCCAGGCAAAACAGATTTTGTTATTGAAAAATGCTACGGAAGGAAACAATAATGAAAATACAACTGTTCTTCAAATTTTCAATAGGCATCCGTTAAAAAACCTGTGTCCAGCAATTTTGCACAAAAATAAGTAAGGCAACTTAGAAATCGCGTTTGAAAATAGGTACAAAAGGAAATAAAATTAAAAAGTAAATTTGAAATTTTATTTTTTTAGAAACAAACATTAATCTACACATCTACAAAAATACTATATATGAGATAAAACTTTTAGTCTTTCAGATCTTCTACCCTTACAATTCACGAAGAGAACGTTTGGGTAAAAAGGCTTGTAATTCAGGAAATGTTTCTTTTCTTCAGTTGGAAAGACAGGTTTTTTGACCACAAGTAGGCTATAATTTCTGGTGTATGTCATTGTCGTGTTTTCGTGTTTCTGTTTCAACATTTTTCTCAATTTATATTTCATACAAAAAAAAACACTTCATCAGTGATGCATGTGCTCTGTGGTCTTTTCAGTTCAATTGTTATTTCTATCTAAAAATAAACCTTTCCAATCGATAAAAGTATTCAACACAGTGTTAAATGAAAGGCCGATATATTCATGTCTTTTGAAACATTTTTCCTTTATTCAAATATATGTATTATTACTTTGGATTATTAAAAATTTAGTTACAGAATTATGATTACTAATCCAGTCTTCTTTTTTAGAGTATTATTGCTTTTTCTTCCTAAACTTTAGTTCAGGGACGAAAAGTACCAGAATCATGTCAAATATATGCTCTAATTTTCTGTTGTTAAGATTATGTTTAAGGTTCTTTTGAGTTGAAAGCAGCTTCGCACATACGTCAAAATTAAAGTATATTAGTGTTATTTCAATAATAGCTGAGATTAAAGCAGGAGAATCACGTAATTTGGTATTCGAAAATCAGGAAGTCTGTCTGAACGACATATGTCTCACGCATAACCCTGATAGATTAGAAATATAGATAGAAATAAACGTTCAGGGGTAAGATCCAGTTGTGTCATCTCAGCGAGTATCAACATAAAAATGAGTAATAATTGTGTGAGTAATAATTCTAAGAGGAAGAAAAATTTCACTTGGCCACACATTCCTATTAAGTTTCAAAATAATATTTGATTATATTCTTTTGTTATTTACATCGGGGAACACATGCTTATCTTCTTAACAACGAACTACCTAAACAACGTTTTAAGAGCGCATCCATAGCAACGACCTCTAAAATGCTCAAGAGTCCCATTTGTATGCTTTGACACATTCTGTCCCATGACACAACCTGTCCCATGACACCTCCTGTCCCATGACACATCCTGTCCCATGACACATCCTGTCCCATGCATGACACATCCTGTCTCGTGTCACGTACTGTCCCCTGCTCCCATTTTGTCCCTGCTCCCATTTTGCCCACTTGTCTCATTACTCCCATTGTCTTCCCCTTTTCCAAATGTGTCCATTTTGCCCCCATGCCCTCTTCGTCCTCCCCCTTTTGTCCCCCTTCGTCCTTTTGGTCCTTCCGCGCACTGCGATTGTTAATTAAAAACAGTACTAAGACCCTTACAATAGAACATCAAGAGTGATAACAATTCATAACTGATGGAAGTGTTAAATGTTTATATTGATTAACTAGAATAAATAGAAATAACACAAAAGTTTTGTATGTAACTCTATTAGTCTTTAAGAACTTGTTACATAAATAACTATTTCGAAACAGATGTAGCAATTGCAAGGCATTTGCAACTGATTCGTATTATAAAATTAGGTCGACAAAAAATAACGACAAACATCTAACAGTAATGATATTACTCGTGCGAAATCGAAATCTAGATAGAAATGTCGTTTCTTTTATTACCTCCTCAGCCAAAAGGTATTCAGAACTTTGCAAACACTTAATTGAGATTTCTGAGTGTTTCTATATTGCTCAGCGGAGTAATTTACTTTTGCAATCAGACGCAACACGGGATGGGAGGCGCAGAGAGAGACTTCTGTTACAATTCAATGACGAATTCAAGAGAGTGGGCTGAACAACGTTCATGTAACCTGTCCAGGTGATTTCGAGTATAGGGAACTAGTCCTAGCCAAGTGACTAGGGTCGAATTGGTAATATTTTCCGTGGGTAGCGTTAGGGAGGGGAATTCCTGGCATCTTGCCAGCCATTTGCATCCTGCTTGCAACTGTAGTTTGCAGTGGCTGGGTAGAGATCCATAGAGAAAAAAGTATGTTAGTTCGTGAGGGTTGCTTTGACTAGTTGATTATTAACAACCATAAGCAATTCAAAGATGTGCATGCGGTTAACCGATCATCGTAGTAGATTTTTTTAGAAATGGGAATGAAAGTGAATACAAAATTTTATAAGTCCTTACTGCGTTTTGCAATTACAGTTATCTGCAAGTGCGCTTTATGAAAGTTCATTATACATCTACAAACATATATACACATACACACACTGCGACCTCCAGCCTGTCTCCTCCTATTCTAATTTTCATTAAGAGAATGTGTTCCTGATTTTGGTAAATGAGCACATCACCTGAACGTTGACCTTCGTATTTATGGAGTACACACACAAACACAAATTTACATGACCGAACACGTGCCTCTTGCAAGAGAAATATTACGAAATTATATACCATTATATAACTAATAACTAAGAAATCATCATCGACAGGAAGAATTGGACCTCTTGATCTGTTCCGTCTGGAAATTGCTGATGTGCATCTCTTCAAGGGACGTCCTACTCTTTTTCCTTTTGGTGCGTATTGAATAATAATTTTATTTATCCTATGTTCTGGCATTAACAGGTCATGACCTCTCCAGTTTTCCCGATATGTCTTTATGTTATCTATAACAGACACAATTTTTACTTCTCCGTTATATACACTTTTTGGCTGTCTAATAGAGAATCTTATCTAGGTTGTCCGGGTGACACCACGTCGAAGGCTGAGGTGCTGACGTTTAGACAAACATATCGTGGTCTTCTTCAGGACTGTAGTGCCAACAGCCCTGACGAAGACCGCGATATGTTGGTCGAAACGTCGGCACCTCAGTCTTCGACGCGGCTTCACCCGGACAGCCCATGGCCCATTCACGACTCTGGCGGCGGAAGTCTACGACATAATAGTGTATGTCCTGCTACAAAACGAAGAAATCTCATTTTTACAGAATCAATTCTCCGCACCTTATAACCTGTAATCTACAGCTCTCACGTCCGTAAGACAGTAATGGCATGGCAATAACTTTGTAAAATCTGTTTCTGTTCACACATTATGCTTTGGAGTTTGTTGTAATGTCCCACAGAAGAATGTGAAATTATTCAGCTTTAATTGCATATCTCATGATGTAAAATAATTAAAATGATATACAAGATATTTAAATTTATTTAATTTTTTCAATTGTTTGGCCATATCTTTGGCCATTAGATTCAAGTCCTTTAAATGCCGTCACTTTTCTTTTAATTGGTGAGATTTTCATACCATATTCATTAGCAACCAGACTTAACTTGTGAACTGATATTTGAGCTTCATGATTAGATTTTCCTATGATAAGCTGGTCATCGGCAAAAAGTTATGTTGAGTAACGTTACATAACAAATGTCACGTAACTCAGAAATCATATGTAAACAAATCCACCATAAATAAAAATCCTACCGTAGTCGGGGCTCGATCTCTAGAACGTCCCGGTCAGGGGCACTGCAGTGTCATCAATCGATGCCGATGATCAAATAATCGTCAATATCAAGATCAATCACTAAACGAACGCACGTAAAAAAAGCTTCGGTATTTCTTGGCGCCTGTGCTGTGAACGCGACGAAGGTCTTCCTGCCCAGGTTTATGCTTGCGCTGCGATGGCGCCCTGCGTATCGGTTCCTGAGCCCACGCCCGAGCCTCGCTGGGCGAGGCCAGCCGTTGTCCCGCCGCCGCCGCCCCACGTCACGCCCCAACGTCACAGCACCCACTCGTACGCCCCCACGTCAGCGCCTCACACCGTCACCGCCCCACATCACGTCACCCGGCCCACTACCCCAGTCACGCCCCCACACGTCACGCCCACACGTCACCGCCCACACCGTCACGCCCCCACGACGTCACCGCCCAACGGTACCGCCCACACGTCATGCCACACGTCACGCGATCGTCCGCCACACGTCACGCGCCCAACGTCCGCCCCACACGTCAGCCCCCCCACGTCACGCCACTGTCCGCCCACATGCACCGGCCTCACGTCACCCACTCGTCACGACTGTCACCGGCCCACACGTCACGCCCACACGTCAACTGCGCCGGCGCGCGATTACTATTATTGCGGCCGGCCAGCGCCGCGAGAAGACTGACAAGGCGTGCGCGCCGGGCGGAAAAAACACGGACGACACGCACGTTTTCAATGGACACGGTTCACGCCACTTCTTAAAATTGTTCCTAATTACATTCCGGTTTCGGTCAAATATTTATGCACCCAGTTAGTTCATAATGATCGAGCGGTGACAAAAGGTCAAATAACGGAAGCCAAAGACCATCGGACTTCAGGTCGCTATCCGATCGTTAGAACGCTTAAAACACTCGTGGTATATAAAATATTTTATTTTTTACCTAATTTTAATGATTCAAGTTTACTTATTAACTACAAGACATTACGAGGCTTGTCTGTACTGCACTCCCTCCATAAGAGAACTTGTAGCACTATTCAACTGTTTTCGTCTGTTCCTCATAACCACGATCATCTCGATCCCGGTATAAGCTACGCAGTTGGTATCGAGCTTCGTATCGAAGGCAGTAACAAGAAATAACGTACCAGAAAAAAAATAACACTTTTTGGTTTCTGGAATAGGACTTTTAAGAGCAATAAAAGGTATAGTCTTCGAGGAAATGAGATAAAATGAAAAATCGGTAAATAAAGTAAAATTATGGCAATAATTGAAGAGCTAAGGAGAACAAGGGGCTATCCCCCATTTTTTGTGAAATTGAGTTATTACCAAAACAATTATTATACAAAGCTACAAATATTATTTTTTAAGTGTATATGTTATTTAAATCCAGTATGGACTCATATGCAAGTGTACTGTGTTGAAACGTTTAAAAATGTATTGAGTTAATGTATATGGGGTAAGTTCAGGTAAAACCCTCACCTCAGAGCTACGTCTATGGGCAATAGCCCCTTCTTCTACTGAGCCCTTCAATTTAAAAACTATTTTTTTAAATTCCCTCGCTAACGTTAAATGTCGAGTTGTAGGTTAAGATAGTAAGGAATAACGAGTCAAAGTTCTTTAGCGTTTGTTTGTGACGCTTTACATCCATTCACCTGGAATTCATCGAAGGAAGAACAAAATCGATCAGTGAGATAAATCAGAGGCCAGTGTTGAGACTCGAAGACACAAGACACGAAGATTCGAGACACGAAGTAGTTGGTATCGAGAAAACACTACGCTTTGGGTTCCAAACATGGAACTTATCAGACTGGGAACTTACAGTTGCGAACTTTATTATACTGATGGAAAATATTTCTGTTCTCTTCTCTGAGATTTCGGACACTGCAGCGGAGCGGAGTTGGGACGGGATGATTCGAGGTCTGTATGGCACACAAAGGACACCGAAGAGCAGAAGTGGCGCCGCAGACGGCCTAGAGACGGAGCGTGAACAAGGGTAGGTCAGGGAGAGGGCAGGTTGGAGGTAAACCGGGATGAGAGAGACGGTGAAGCGATGGCGAGGGTGGGGGTTGGGGTGGTGGGTCGGAGTGGGAGCTAGGGCAGTGTGGAATGAAGGGGGAGTGGATGTGGAGGAGGGATGAGACAGGTGCGAAAAGAGAAATATTTAACAAAATTCCATTCAAAACTTTAGTAAATGGACTAACGAATAATGAATTTCTATTAACTCTGGCAGAACTCAAGCAAATGATTACTCTTTGTAGACCCACTCAACCTCCTATTTTAATTAGCAATAATATCTCCATTCCTTGGCTCGAACATAATATACCAGTGAAATATTTAGGCCATTTTAGAATAAAAATTAACCTGAAAAACTCATAATTAATAGACTAAAAATTCATCATAAAATTTCAAAATTAAATTCTCTAATAAAAAATAAATCTAAACTAAAAATAAAATCTGATCTTTCGATTTACAAATCTCTAATTTGTCCCCCTACTTACACTTGCACAATTTGGTGAAATGTTTGTTGAATTTTGAATAAAGTAAAAATTATCCGAAATACATTGTTAAGAGAAATACTATAAGTTTAATGGCTCATATCGAACTCTCAAATTCAGATAGATTTTCAAATAGAACCAATAAAATCTTGCATTAGAATTCTATCCCAAAATTCTTTCAATTAATTGAGCAATTCTCCTTAAAAAAACAACTTTTGGTTTAAATTATAAGTATTTAAATTCGTTATTGATTTCCAAGAGTATTTTTCATCCTACTTAAAATTTAATTGTATCTTTAATATTCTCATTTTTACAAAATTAATTTAATATTTAATTCGCACCAAAACTATATTTATTTAATTTAAATCAAAAGAAAACAATTACGTTATAATAAACTGCTAGCATCTGTCTTCAATATTGGTATAAGAAAAATTGTTGTATTTAACCCTAAAAAATTAATGCGTAAATTGAACTAGAAGAAATTAAAATGTTTTATAAAGTATGAATTACTTGACTTTTTTTGTTGAAAACAACTGACTGATTCATTTGAGAAGTTTCATATTATCGTATTTAATTGAATTTGAGAATGAAGTCGCAACTATTAGTTGATATACTACAATAGACATTAATTTCATCCTGGAACTCTAGAGGTACCATGCTTTTGCTGTACGAGTGACTCTCTTGCAACTTCACGGAACTGTAATAGACTACAGTGTATGTGGATCAACATGTTGAATCTCAATTTTACGACGTAACTTGCGAACTCCCAAATCCAGGGAAATGGGTAAACACGACGCGACTAGATTCGGAACTGTATTTGGCGTTAGAATTCAGTGGCGTGAGATATATTAGGCAATAAATTATCATAAAGCAAACAACAGCAATGCCACATTTTTAGCAAAAATCCTTGCTGCCTGCCAACTTGAATACGCAATAGAGGACTTTGCAGAGATTCAGCTGCTACCTGTTCGTGTTGCTCTCACATCTCGTAAAACTTCATTTAGTTTAACTCGGTAAAGAGAGACAGTCTCTGGCTGTGAATTCCCGTCGACCTGTTTATGAGACCACCCACGACGAGGCGTTGAAATGTTATTTTCCAAATGTTGGCTGCATGTAACGTCGCCCTTTAAGACTGACAAGTGGAATTACTTTCACATAAAATATTTACGGTAATTTGCTAAAACCTAAGGAGGTATATATTCGTATTTCAAAAGTTAAATGTATTTTTGAACACTTTGTGTGGTAAAATCTTCTAAACAAATTGTTAATAAAAACAGGATATACTAAAATTTCGTAAAGCCTTGCAACCAAATTTGAGAAAATTTGCTTTCTTCTTGTGCGGGGTGCAACAGCACTTGTAGTTGCGAGACAGATTGGTAGGCCGGAAAGTCTTTGTTTCGTTTGTCGACGGAGGATGCTTTTTGATAAAATAAATTAAAACACCAAAGGAGTTGGAACAGTATTTTCAACAATGGGTCATGAACGTTGTTGCTTCCTTTCCGTAATCTTCTGACCTAATTCCGTTGTTACGATTGGAACTTAAATTGTTACATCTGAAAACACTGTCTTTACTGCAAGCATGTGGGTACCAGAATAGAGCTCAACCTTAGTTATACCTCCATTAGAAAAGGGAGAGAAAGAGAAACAAAGAGAGAGGGAGATAGAGAAAAAAGGGAGAGGGAGAGAACCAGAG
>BOPP01000025.1:1944455-1957793 GCA_017312745.1 Gryllus bimaculatus
CGTTTGTCGACGGATGATGCTTTTAGATAAAAAAATAAAAACACCAAATGAGTTGGAACAGCATTTTCAACAATGGATCATGAACGTTGTTCCTTCCTTTCCGTAATCTTCTGACCTAATTCCGTTGTTACGATTGGAACTTAGATTGTTACCCAAATCCCGTATCTGAAAACACTCTGTCTTTACTGCAAGCATGTGGGTACCAGAATAGAGCTCAACCTTAGTTATACCTCCATTAGAGAAGGGAGAGAAAGAGAAACAAAGAGAGAGGGAGATAGAGAAAAAAGGGAGAGGGAGAGAACCAGAGAGAGGGAGAGAGGGGAGAGAAGGAGAGAGAGAACCAGAGAGAGGGAGAGAAGGAAACAGGGAGAAATAAAACCAGAGAGAGGGAGAGTGAAGGGAACAGAGAGGGAGAGGGAACAAAACAGAGAGGGAGAGGGAACAAAACAGAGAGGGAGAGAGAAGAAAACAGAGAGGGAGAGAGCAGAAAACAGAGAGGGAGGGAGAAAGAAAACCAGAGAGAGGGAGAAAGAGAACCAGAGAGGGAGAAAGAGAACCAGAGAGAGGGAGAAAGAAAACCAGAGAGGGAGAAAGAAAACCAGAGAGGGAGAAAGAAAACCAGAGAGGGAGAAAGAAAACCAGAGAGAGGGAGAAAGAGAACCAGAGAGAGGGAGAAAGAGAACCAGAGAGAGGGAGAGAGAAGGAAACAGAGAGGGAGAAAGAAAACCAGAGACAGGGAGAAAGAAAACCAGAGACAGGGAGAAAGAAAACCAGAGAGAGGGAGAAAGAAAACCAGAGACAGGGAGACAGAAAACCAGAGAGAGGGAGAGAGAAGGAAACAGAGAGGGAGAAAGAGAACCAGTGTTGTCGAAAATTCCGGTATCGTTTTTCACAACCATTCCCGGGCTCTCGCCGGCATGTTGACCTCCCGCTGTTCCCGTAACACTGGCACACGTGCCACGAACTCCGCCCTTCCAGTGTCCATCGAGAGCCAACTTTAGCGTCCAAAACCTCCCCGTTCACGGGAGTGCGATATCATTGGGCGGTCTCAGTGTGTGTGTGTGTGTGTGTGTGTGTGTGTGTGTGTGTGTGTGTGTGTCTCCCTCGCCGTTGGAGTGCAACCGAGCAGCGAGTTTACGGGCGACGTCAACGCGGCCGCCGGCAGCAAAGTGAAACTGCGCGCTGTCGCTGGGCGGAGAGTTACGCGACGCAAACGGCCGAGCCGCTAGAAATAGCGCCGGCGACGCCGCCCCCGCCGGCCCACAGTGGGGCAAAACGAGCGTCGCAACTGCCGGAAATTATTTTCAATTGTAATTACGAATGGACGTTACAGATTTTGAAAGAGAAGAAACATCTTATTTTGGAGTTGTAATTGGATTAGTGAAATGTATTACACACTGGAGGTGAAAACGACAAGTTAAGGTAGTATTATCAACGACTCAAAGAGAATGTGACGTTACAGCAGAAGAAATAAAAGAGCTTAATAGGACTACAAATGTTTTAGAAGAATTAAAAATATTTGACAGGATAATACGGATTTATTCACAAATAGCAAAAATATTATTGAATTAACAGAAAATATAATTTTAAAATGGTAAAAAATATACAAAACTTAAATATTATATTAAGAATGAAACAATAGATTAAAACATAAAATAATATAATAACACCACAGGTGTAATAGCTGCTTTTTAACAAAGCAGTAAGTGCAATAAAATTACTATATTGTAATAAAACTATTTATTTGATATATAAAGCAAGTTGACAGTGGCAGCCGATATCTGTAATGGTGGTAACAGTGCTTTATTTATTAAATTTTACGTTCCGGAACGAGACCCAAATAAATTCTTAAATTAATAGAAATAATAATATACTATTTATAATGTGATTTAATAATTAATCTTGAGCAACAGTAACGCCATTTCATCGCATTCCACCAGAAATCAAGCCCTGGGTACACATATAAATGAGAATTTTAACACATGCACAGTGAACGTTGTTTTTTCTACGCTAAAGAATTTCCCGAGGGCGAGGATGAACTTAATGTGAGTACTAAGCTGCCCCACCCAATGCTGCAGAATGCACACAACGCAAATCCCTAGAGCTCGTGCACCACGCATAGACTTTTATACAGGATGATCTACTATTTTCGTGTTTTGTTAAGGTGACCAAGCGGTATACTTAAAGCCAGTTGAATTAAAATTTGATGTCAAATGTGTACCAAATAATGTAATCAATAAATGACATATTAACACTCTCCTCGACAATACTGAATTAAAAACAAATATAACTGTAAATATACTTAAATTTAAGTACATAATGTATCTGCGGTTTTAGGTTGTTCAATAAGAAATTCGCCACTTTATAGAGCAATGTATATTTTTCCGACCGGCGTGAACGTGATTATTCTTCTAGTTAATGGAAATCCTACACATTAGAAATATAATAGCACAATTAATGATTTTGAAAAAAGTTTAAATACTTTTTTAAAGGACACAAAAAACAAACAAATGTTACATTGGTCTGATGCAATCAGTAGTGTAGCAGCTGGAGAGTTAGTATTCCATCTCTGAGTAAGAGGAAACTGCAATGCGGCGTGGACAAAGGTGCTATGCGGAAGATCACCATGAGTTTTTAATTTCGTCTGCTTTTCATTTCTCTACCAGTTTATAATCATTTCTCACCACATCGAAATTCCCCACAATCCATGGCTAACTTTACAAACCCATTTCTATCAAATTTCCAGCTACTTTAATAAATTCCGAATAAAATAACACCTAAGTCAAACCAATCCAATCAAACCAAGTCAAACTCTTTACACTCTGCAGACCCTTACACAACCTCACGTTTAATTCCATCACAGCATTGTTACCAGCCAGCGCCCCTTACAAATACCGAGGAGTAATGTTTGATCGTATGTTAACAAGGAAAGCGCACATTAATCATAGACTAACATTAGCCAAGCATCAAACACATCAATGCTATCCAATACTACATCAATCTTGCCCCCACCCCAATATATATGTCGAACACGCCAATACAAATCCAATTTCAGACCAATGTTCACCTACGCTAGTTTAATCATGAGCGCAGAGGCCAAATAAAAAAAACCTAGGATTATCAATCGTGTTCTGTGTACCATTACTAAAGCACCATTTTTATACCAAACGATCTCCTTGCACTACTACAAAACACCGAGATATAGGGAAAAAACCTCACCCATATTAAATTATCAGCAAAGAAAGTTTTATAACCACATTACTCCCGTATCTCATGACATCTATTTTCAACTTGTCAAACAATTCGCAATAAAGAACAACTCGAAGAAAACTTCCAAAACCCCTTTTTAGCTTCCTTAGCGTACTCAGATATGAATAATTATGTACCCAACCAACCAAGCAATATTTCTGTTATCACGTTTAATAATTTCTGTACGAGAATGTTGTAAATGAAAATCAAATCCCATGCAATAGGTTGTACGTCACAAAACATATTTTTTAAATCAAAAACGTATCTCATAATGATACAAACACTGTTATGGACAATCATGAACCCAAATCATTTACTAGTAAACTAGTAGTTTCACCTATTCCACTACCAGTCACGAAGGTGAAAAAGCAAAATGACGTTGATGATCCTTTAAGAAAACCGTCAATCCCTTCCACACCTTCCTTCTAACATTAAGCAATGAAGTACACTACATATTATAGCAATTACATTTAATATTCTCATTTATTTGTAAAGCTGATTGCAAAAAATTCACTTCGTATACATCTCGTTCTGCTAGCCGAAACGCAACATAAAGAGCTATTCTTTTGGACTTACGAATGACTTTATAGTCCCTAACGATCTCGTATCGGTCCATCTCATTTGCCAATTATATTATACACGTAGGTTTCCTTGAGCCCTCATTCCGCTAGATGCGGGAGAAGGGTGGAATTATTTCGGATATTTCGTCGACAGAACTTTCATATCAAATCTGTAACTTGTTTTTCGACGCAAAATAGTTTATATTACTCGGAGGCGAACACTTCTGATCAACAAGGCTCGTTGCCATTATTATTTCCACCAAAGTCATATAAGAAGTGGGTGTAAGTTTCCCAGAGCTCAAGAAATCGTGCGCTAATCATATCCCTTTGCGTTCCTTGCGCGGAAACTGTCCTCGGTTGTGGGCCCGCCGTTGTTTTCCCGCTTCCCTTTGATCGTGAGCCACTGTGCGGCGCCACCGCAGCCTGCGTGTGGCGGAGGGTGGCGCCACATGACGCCGCCATGCGGTGTGGCCTTGGGGAACGCCACACACCGCGGCGCGGGCGCCCGCAATAAATAAAATGATTTAGTCGGAGCCACGAGCGTAGCGCGACGGTGGCCGTTGCGGTAAGGTGGGTGATGAAGGGACAGAGCGGAGGGGACAGGGGGATGGAGGTGTTTGCTGGTTTATAGCATTCGCTCATTGTGAATATATATGTTCACTGCGATTTATATATTTTATATTACCCTCAAAACCAGACATCAATTGCAACTAGTACCGAAAACGTGTTTTAAAAAATCCCCTTCGTGAAAACCTGAATTATCCAACTGTGCTAGTAGAAAACTAGACATGACACACTACTTGTGGTGATACAATCCACTTTCAGATTACACACTGAAACAATCCACTTTCAGATTAAAACGAGGCTGTACTCCTAAACGAAGTCAGTGGTCTTTCGTGAAGGTACGTTAAGTGAGAATGGTTAATAACACTCTTGACCAAAAACTGATGTGGATGTGGGTGTGAAGGGTGGGTTAGGCACTGGTGGTCGCTGTGGTACGTAACTTAACGGAGCACTGGATGCATGTACCAAAAACATATCTACAAAGTATATGATAGAAATATGCCCGTCAATGGCATCGTTACCCAAAATTTTGAGGCATAGACAATTTATCTATCTGAGCGGTGCATTCTTCTCAATCGACAACGTTTCTTTGGGGCCGAAATTCGACACAGAGCTCCTCCAAAAAAGTGACAGTGTCTGTGGAAATAGCGCGACGGAGAGCGTAAGCGTCCGGTCAACTTGGAGATTTCGTTAACATTTGCATTCTAAAGCTATTCCGGTAGTTGGAGAAACACCAGAAGGGATGTCGGTGGAACTCAATGACGAAGCCCAAAATAATTTACAAAATAATTTAAAGAAACATTTATATATATTTAAAACTAACGCTTCGTATATTTACAATACATTATATAAGTTTTTTACAAGTTAGTATTACAATAATTTTCAGTTTTTTTATGTGTGGCAAGGGGCTATATATTTTGAACACTTTCGGTACTTGCGGACTTTTCTTCTTTCATACTCATGACTCAGTCTTTAATTTTTTTATTTATAAGAAGTATGACCACATTTAGTATGTTTCTTCAAAAACACAACGGTTCAAAAGTTGTAAGATTAATTTTTTTTGTCAAAAACAAATGAAACTGTATATTAGGGAAACTGGGGGAGTGTACTCTTTACACGTTATCCTAAATTAAAGTATTTCTATCTTAACCTATACACAAGCTGAATTCTGAATACAGACGGAAGAGGGTTTTTGGCAGGAATGGCTAAGAAAATATTCGCTACCTTGTAGTAAACATTATTTGCAAAGACAATATTCATCTATAGAATTTGGTTAATATTCCTCATCGTACCTTTGGAAATGACTAGATTTACAGCAAGAACGAAGAACGATCATTTGAATAACAATATATATCACTAAATTCTATAAATACTTCTCTACGTCATTCCAGAATAGAGTAAGTTTGGAACGTGCAGGCCTAGTCTTAAGAGAACGCCAGAATTTCCACTAGGCTGATAGGAATGAAGAATTAATCAAACCTCTTCAATTCAAAGGCCTCAGCTCCCCATTGGTCAGTAACTACAGTATATTGTGATGACTGCAACGAAGAACTGCCCTGGCGCGCTTCGAATCTGCTCGGGCGTGACGTCATGTGCTGCACGCCCTCGCTTGAGGTCTCACAGGCCAGGGCCGGTGTCGGGTGGGGCGAATTTTTCCAGAGTGAGCACGCGGAGTTTAATTTCGAAAGCAACGATCCACTGGCAGGGGTTGCGATAGCTCCAGGCACGGCAGTCTATTCGCGGCCGCTGGAATGCGACCCAAGCCGAACCCGCAATCACAACTGGCAAACGCGGACAACCCTTTCTATCAACTAGAGTAAGAGGCGAATCGTTGCGTGCACACCTCTAATACATAAACTTACGTCAACTGGACCAAACTGCCTTCTCTTACTCTGCCAGCATTTGGACTATCGAAATAATATTTTGGCTCAGAAGAAATACTCTCGGGAGTCAATTTCAATCAGATATATTCTCGTTATGCCTTAGGTATAAGCATAGCTCGTGAGCCTCAATCAACTGGGCTGGAAACTGGCTGAATAGGGGGACATTCCCACAGCGAGGCCCGGATTGCGCACGCCCGGGCGGCGAACGGGTGCTGGCTGGAGAATTCAAATTCGTCGGGTTGTTGATGGGGAGGGGGGCAGACGGGCAAAGAGTTAGGAATGACGCTCTGACCAAGTGCAACGTGAGCATGTCACAAACACTGCTCTTACGCCACCCTGACTGGTCAAGAAAAACGGGCTGAGGTTAAAAAAAGGTGATAACATCACAGGCGTGTCCAAAGGGGGAGTTGAGGTATGGCCCACCGGAAAATTTCATAGGTCAACGTAAATGTTTTAACATTTCATTTTCCATTTCAAACACTCTAAGTTTTTGGGAACGCTTTTTTAAGTCGAAGTCAATTATTCTCTATAACCAAAACTACTATTCCATGTACCGTCTTGAACTAGGCGCGAATTACTAAGCACGACAATGCAGGCTGCACGGAACCATGGACTGAAGCGTTCGAGACCCTCTACTACAAAACAACGAGAAGGGTATTTAGAAGACTTCAGCTCACATCCATTTCTGGTTGAAATGCAAAAGGACTTTATTTTCTTTTTGAAAGCCAACAACTAAACCGATCAGTTACACTCGTGTTTCATATGAGTTTAGTACAACATTCCTCCACCTTAAGTATCGTTTTCTATTGAAAAAATACACAAAATATGAGAGAATCAATTTTTATGTCCCAACTTCCCTTATGACCCAACCTGACGAAAATTCTATATTCAACATAATTCAAGCAAGAGCCCAGGAAAAGGGGGCTAAACCGTAACGACCAAATACTAAGCATACATCATTATTTTATTTCCAGTTTGTGCAATTACTGCGTTGCATAAAGTGGAACTTTCTCTAACTCCTGACCTTTTCATAACGTGTTAACAGCCTGAACAGATTTATTTAATGAGAGAACTCCCGCGTTGTAATGCGGAAGTCCATAAACAATGGAAAAAAATTATACTGCTGTAATTCTGTGTTTCCTTGCTTTGGTCTTTTGTACACAATATTTCATTCTCATTTTTTTCATGTCATTTTCTATTAATTTTTTCGTTCTTCAGTTTCGCCGTTTCCCCCTCTTTTTTCCTTTCTCCCAACCTCATTCCATTTCTGTTTTCTAAGCTTTCCTCTCTCTCTCTCTCTCTCCCTCTCTCTCTCTCTCTCCCTCTCCCCCTCTTCCTCCCTCTCTCTCTCCCTCTGTCTCGGGGTCATACACCCGGGCACGCTCTCCTTTTCTTTATTCTAAGAAAGTTTCCCTCGAAAAAACTGTAACCGGGGATAAAATCTTTTCCAACTGAATGAAATATGAATAACGTTGCCTTTTCTGATGGGCGGGAGATGCGACGAGCTGTGTAACTTGTGTGCGGGAGTATGAATCTTTTATTTTTTTTTACAAAATTCGCAATCTTTTTACGAAATAAATTATTCACTACTTTTATAAATTGCCGTCGATATGGTATTTAATGAACAAAAATATGCAAACAAACAATCACAATATTAAACCAACCAAAATAATTTCAGTATCATAAAGGCATCTTCCTAGCCATCAGAAAACCGGGGTACGTCCAAGACTTCGATAGATATAATATTTTTTAAAGACTACAATCGACATTTTTCGCACACATCGTTTTTTCAACTAAGTTCATATTCCATTGTCTTGCGTCTCCACGTTCCTCCCCCAGACCTATCTCCCGTTGGGATCTCGTTGTTCGTTTGTTAGTTTGCTTGCACGTTTCGAAACAGCTGCGGCGCGCGAGCTGTCGCGCTGTCGGCGCCAGGCAACAAAAATTTAATTTCGGGCGCGGGCGAATAAAACTGGCGGCGGGCGCGCGGTGCCGGCTGCGGAGCCCCGCAAATGCGCAATGAGCGTAAAACTTCATCAGGGCGCCCACGCTTCTAGAACGCCGCGCACTCTCCGGCATTACGCCGAGTCACGCCCCGGCTCCGCTAGGTACGCCCGAGATTGAAAGACCGGTTGGCGCTGCAAAGCGCGGCCCACAAGTCGGGATCCACACTGGTGGGGCTAGAGCCCGATCGAACGCGTGCTAACCAATGGCGATCCGCACACCACTCCGCTCACACTCGATCAGGCGAATCCTGCGTCCGCTTCGCTCCTGCTGTGTTCACAGCGAACTTCGAAGTTGGCGCGCGTGCGCACGAGTCATCACGCGCTCTATATTAAAGAGAACGAAGCAGCAGAGCGCTAACCGCTTCAGCAAGCAGCGCGCTGCGGGAACGAGTCATGGACAGCCTAGGCCCCGGGTATATAATGGGCGGCCCCGCATATATGATGTAAGGGATTTTATTTATTTTGCAACAGTATGTGCTACGAAATTTGGCTGAGATGTATTATTTGCTATTTTCACATTAGCATTCAACCCAACTTTTCTATTATTTATTATGTTACTAACATGTAAAATTGAATGAGCTATTACTCTATTCCTGTAGCTTCCCCTTTAGATCCTTTAAGATGAAAAACAATGTTTTCTGCCACAGTTCGTGATCTTGGTATAAAATGCTATTTTATATTGTTACCTCTTGCCCTGCCATGACGTCATTACTTGCGTTACATCGTCTTCTGTACTATCAAAGACATCACTTTGAACATCTACAAAAGCAGCGTCTTCATTGCCACTATATTCTGAATCTTAAGTTTCTTTACTTAGTGCTCAATTTTTTTAGAATTTCATTATGCGTTTTTCAGAATCTTTGTTGAAAACCATTGTTCAAAGCTGTCTAGGATATCATAAAAATATAACGTAATTAAAATATATCTAAAAACAGTAGCTGGAGGGTCCTACACAATTTGACGTGCGGCACTGAAGCATTATCCTACCACGAAGGAATGAGAAAAGAATACGCGTGTTGCTGCTATATTGAGTAGATTTAGATATATTACAAATTCAGCAATTAAGTTTAAGAACGTGTTGGAAGATTATACTAGCTTAATAATACACAACGTAACAACTTTAAAAAATTTACTAACTTTACAAATTAACGTGAACATTTCACCATGCACAGCACTGCACATAATTAATAATAATGATAATAATAATAATAATAATAATAATAACAATAATAATAATAATAATACATTATTACATCGTATACATAGTTACTTACAGTGAATAATATTAAAAATATTTGTAACCCACGAATAAAGTAGCATCAGCAAGTAGAATTTGCGTTCGTATCAAGTCTGAGCTCTCACAGACAAAATATGCAGGGTCACTCTCAGTTCCACGGTAGGGATCTAGGATTAACAAAGTCTTAAAAATGAAGATTTTTAGTACTGTATTCTGGATGACATTCAGGAATGAAACACGAATTAGTTAACGAATATGTAACTTAGACCGATTAGGTCGTAATGATTTTCAATCTACATTCCTCGTTATTATGCATATTTAGAAACATGAAATTATTAATCGCAGATGAATGTAACTCAATAATTAGTTCATGAATACGTAGATCCATTTTATCCCTAGTGATTTCTGAGTGGATTTACTACGTTCAATGTTTCGGTGTATCTCATGACATCACGAAAAACGATAGTGTTATTTGATAATCAGTTCGCTAGAAGCAAAAGTTGCAGCGGTGTAATGAGGTTCTCTGGGAACACAATAATCCTCGTATACGCATGGTGAGAAGTAAAAGCATTGAAATGCAATTTTGTCGTTGCTACTGACAATTTAAATCGAGTAACAATGGAATGGCTGCAATACAAAACAACAATGTTTACAAAATTACTTATTATTTACTATCAACATGAATAGCCTGTGTTAAATCATAATTGGCATATTTATTTTAAAAACAATTTACTCTGAACCACTCACACATATCTCTGTGGTTAAGGTAGATTGAGCGTAAATTATTTCGACACCTATTTCTTGTTAGGTACATTATTATTATTATTATTATTATTATTATTATTATTATTATTATTATTATTATTATTATTATTATATTTTTACCACACACGTAACCGCTGTTCTTTCAACTGAATATATTCTTAATACTGAGGAATTATCAGGGAATGTAAAGATTTCAGTAATGGATTATAAAATGCTCTGATTATGTTTTTATTACGACATAGTGTCTTCTTTGAAGTGGTTTGTGACATGGTCGAAGCTTGGCAACAGTGTGAGTCTGTGCTTTTTTCTGCACTCAAACCATTCGTAAGTATTGCTTCAAGATTACCGACGTCTGTGGCAGTCTGTCCTTTTAAACACCTCGAGCCGTTATTGCTCCGTTCAGTTGGTAGCAATACGAACGACCAAATTTTTTTTGGCGTCTGCGAGGGGGAGATGCGGGGAGTGGTGGGTTCTGCCTACGTCTCAACAGACAGATGCTGCCAATTGTCATTAATCTCGCATAATGACGATTCGTTCGTTGTGCGCTATTAATATAATAAAACTAATTAAAAAATAAAAAGGAAACGGAAGTGGAATTAATGAATGATGACTCTACTTATTTAAAAAAGACATAGCGTTAAAATGAAATTAAACAGCCATGAACGTGCAACTACTATCACAAGTAAAATAAAATCCGATAATATGTAGGTTAAAATCAAGAGAAAAGCAAAAATCGTTTATACATGAGTAAGGAAATAAAATTACACAGCTCAGTAAAAAACAGTGAAAGCGCGAGATCTGAATTCATTAGCGAAATTGATCTAAATTCAACAGCGGACGGCAGCTCTAAAAAAACGTGCCTCTAGGAAACGTACACTAGGATTTATTTAATCGCGCATCTGAAGTAAATCAGCTGTTCACGGTTTCATCCAATCGGGAGCTTGAACGTCCCCATAGTGACGTCACTGTAGCGACATTTGTAAGCTCCCGATTGGGTAAAACCGCCACAGCTGAGGCGTGTCGTGTGCACGAGACTCAATAAATCGTACTCTAGCAACACTAATGGTTTTTTAGCAGTCCTTGTTGAGAACTATGGAGTGCATACGTGAAGAAACCTGTAAACTATTGCATCCAATGAGGAATCGCAACTTGTCTGCTCGCAGCTCCGAGCGCCTGCGTCTTCGGTCGTCCACGTGCCGCCGCCACGCCCACACTCGCACACTTACTCCCCCCTCCTCTCCCCCAACGCTATCCACGCGAGGCGCGCGGGCCGCACGCGAGGCGGCGGCGCGGCGAAGCAATCAGAGCGAGAATATATTTAGATTTATTTAGTCAAAAAGAAACAGTAAAAACTATATGTGACGTAGGGGGGAAAATATCATTTGCACACGTTTTCTTGAGTTCCAGAATCCCTTCCCATTATTTTAACTATAAACAGTTCAAAGATGAGTAAAAGTTTAAAATAAATAAAGATACATATTTAAAAAGCGCGTGATTAGCAATATTTGATAAAATAGACATATTCGCTTCTGAGTTATAGAAAACTAATTTGCATCGGTATGATTTTTCTGCATTGCTAACAAAATAGTAACTCGCTCTTACCCCTACTCCTACCACTACAATCAAAAGGAGAGTTCAATAAAAAGTGCGCATAGAGAAGCTACATTTACGTGCAGAAGCAAAACAAGGGGCCATCTCGGCATTTGCTCAATGGATCCTAAGAAATAATCTGCGCTACACTACGAACACTAACGTCCATAGCAGTTCATACGCCCGTAAACACCAATCGGTGAAGTGGGCGTTCTAGCTGGCCTGCCTTGACCCAACGCAGCCTAGTGACAGGTGAGTGGCGCGCGGGTCACTGAAGAGGGCCGTCACCCGGGCTGTCAGGCCCCAATTATTGAAGACGATTGTACGAACGTTCGTGGGCGGAGTGGAGGTCAAGGGGAAGGACGCAGCGGAGAGGACCGGGTCGAAGAAGGACGACTGATCGATTAGTTCGTGTTTCCGGTTGCGTCAACTTCTACGCTCATTAGTACCGTAAGTGTACTGAGTGTTTTTATAACGGAACGTGACGACGTACTTCCCCCGCTGAATGGCGAGAACCAATCCAGACTTAATCTCCCGACATGTGTAGTGCACGTGAGTGTAAGTGTATGCAAGGGGAAAGGATAGAACAAGAAAGAGGAAGGAAATATCGCACGAGGTCCGTGGCCCATTTGTTAGGGTATTGCTCCGGCATTCGCCTGGTATTGAACGGAGAAACCACGAAAAACTACCGATCAGAGCAGCCGGACACTAGAATTCTCGTGAGGCAGCGACTGAATTCGACCTAGCAAATGTCAAAAATCCTGCCACCGCGGAGGCTCGAACCCTAGATCCTCCCAGTCAGCGGCATGAGATAATACTCCGAGGGACCTCAGTGAGTAGGGCAAAACACAATGTGCGGTGGTAGGGCAAGAAGAAGGGACCGGGCAGTAAGTACGAGTCGGTTACGAGGCGAGTATCGAATGGGCGGGGATGTACAAATCACGGAGATGAGAAGCAGAGGCGCAGGGGAAGGCAGGCGAGGGAGAAACGAGAAGGCAGGAGAAGGAAGCGGGGAGGGGAGAAGAATGGAGCGGAGGGTGGTGGTCGATAGTGCTGTTTAGGGTGGCAGGTGCGGGCAGGAGGAGGAGGACGGTCGTGGCGGAGGAGAGAGACCAGGCGATGTGCCGGGCTGAGCATAATTGGGGAAGCCGGGCGAAGGAGAGCGGGACTACTAGGCGAGAACGCAGGACTGCGAGGCGTGGCGTGGCAGGCGGGCGAGTGGGTTGTCGAAGCGCGGCAGGCGAGTCTAGGCGTGGCGTGGCGTGACGTGGCCCCGCCCCCCGCCCGCCCCCCGCCCGCCCGCCCCGCCGCCCCGCCCAGCCCGCACCCCCGCCACACCCCGCCGCCCGCCCTTCCCGCCCGCCCCGCCACGCCCCCCGCCCGCCCTTCCCGCCCGCCCGCTCCCGCCTGCCACGCCCCGCCTCGCCCCGCCCGTCACGCCCACCCGCCCGCCGCCACGCCTCGCCCGCTTGCCTGCCACACCA
>BOPP01000025.1:1959692-1988866 GCA_017312745.1 Gryllus bimaculatus
CCCGCCCCCCGCCCGCCCCCCGCCCGCCCGCCCCGCCGCCCCGCCCAGCCCGCACCCCCGCCACACCCCGCCGCCCGCCCTTCCCGCCCGCCCCGCCACGCCCCCCGCCCGCCCTTCCCGCCCGCCCGCTCCCGCCTGCCACGCCCCGCCTCGCCCCGCCCGTCACGCCCACCCGCCCGCCGCCACGCCTCGCCCGCTTGCCTGCCACACCACACGCCTAACTCCCCGCCGGTCTCCACCACCCACCCGCCCGCCTGCCACGCCACGCCTCGCATCCTTGCGTTCTCGCCCTTAGTATACGTCCAGGCTCTCCTTTCGCCGCTTCGCCCAATATGCTCAGCCCGGCACATCGCCTGTCTCTCTCTCCGCCACGACCGTTCCCCCCTCCTTGCCGCGCACCTGGCCACCCTAAACAGCACTATCGACCACCCCCCCGCTCCGTCTTCTCCCCTCCCCGCTTCCTTGCTCCTTGCCTTCTCGTTTCTCCCTCGCCTGCCTTCCCCTGCGGCCTCTGCCTTCTCATCTCCGTATTTGACATCCCCGCCCATTCGATACTCGCCTCGTAAAACCGACTCGTACTTACTTGCCCGGTCCCTTCTTTCTGCGGCTACCACCGCACATTGTTTTTGCCCTACTCACTGAGTCCCTCGGAGTATTATCTCATGCGCTGACTGGGAGATCTAGGGTTCGAGCCTCCCGGGTGGCAGATTTTTACATTGCCTAGTCGAATTCAGTCGCTGCCTCACGAGAATTCTAGTTGCGGCTCGCTGATCGTTAGTTTTCTTGGTTTTTCTCCTCAATACCAGGCGAATGCCGGAGCAATACCCTAACAAATGGGGCCACGAACCTCGGCGATATTCCTCTCTTCTGTTCTATCCTTTCCCCTTGCATTTACACTTACACCTCACGCTGCACTACACATTCGGAGATTAAGTCGTTGATGGTTCTCGGCATTCAGGGGAAGACGTCGTTCACGTTCCGTTTTTAAAAACACTCCGGTACACTACCTTACTAATAGCGTCGAAGGGACGCACCGGAAAACACAACTAATCGATCAGTCGTGCCGTCTTCGACCCGGTCCTCTCCCTGCGTCCTTCCCCATTGACCTCCACTCCCCTCACGAACGTTCGTTACAATCGTCTTCAATAAATTGGCCTGATCAAGCCCGTGGGTGACGTCCCTTCTCAGTTGACCCGCGCGGCCACTTCACTGTCACTAGCGCCGTTGGTCAAGCAGCCAGCTAGAACCGCCCACTCACCATTGGTGTTTACGGCGTATAAACTGCCTATGACGTTAGTTTCGTAGGTGTAGCGCAATTATTTCTTAGACTCCATGAGCAAGCAAATGCCGAGAGGCCCCCTTGTTTTGCTTCTGCTAATGTAGCTTCTCATGCGCACTTTTTAGAAACTCTCCTTTTGATTTAGTGTAAGGAGTGGTAAGAGCAGTTACTATTTGTTAGCAATGCAGAAAAAAATCATACCGATGCAAATTAGTTTTCTAAACTCAGAAGCGAATATGTCTATTTTATCAAATATTGCTAATCACCGCGCTTTATAAAATAGTATCTTTATTTATTTTAAACTTTTACTATCTTTGAACTGTCTGTATAGTTAAAATAATGAGGAAGGGATCTGGAACTAAGAAACGTTGTGCAATTGATTATTTTCCCCCTACGTCACATATTAGTTGACTGTTTCTTTTTGACTAAATAAATCTAAATAATATTCTCGCTCTGAATGTGCTCGCCACGCGCCGCCTCGCATCGGCCCCCGCGCCTCGCGTGGATAGCTGAGAGGAGGGTATAAACGTTGCGCAGTTGTAGGTCGTCGCAGGCCCGGCCACGTGACACCGAAGACCAGGCGCTCGGAGCGCGAGCAGAACAAGTTGCGATTACCTCATGATGCAAATAGTTTACAGTTTCTTCACGGTATGCACTCCATATTTCTCACAAGGACTGCTAAAAAGACCATTTGTGTGCTTTAGAGTACATTATTGATTCGCACACGACACGCCTCAGCTGGGCGGTTTTACCCAATCGGGAGCTAACAAATGTCGCTACGTGACGTCACTATCGGCGGGACGGAACTCCCGAGGATGAACCCGGAACAGCTGATTTATCTTCAGAGCGCGATTAAATAAATCCTAGTCGTTCTTAAGCACGTTTTTAGAGCTCCGCCGCTGTTGAATTTAGATCAAATTTCGCTTAATGAATTCAATCTCGCGCTCACGTTTTTTACTTAAGCTGTTGTAATTTTATTCCTTACCATGTAGAAACATGCTTTCTCTATTTTAACCTTAAGATTATCGATTTTATTTTACTTATATAGTTACACGTCATGCTGGTTAATTCATTTAACCTATTCTTTTAAATAGTAACATCATTCATTAATTTCCACTTCCGTTCCTTTATTTTTAATTAGTATTTATTAATAGCCACACGACGAATCGTCAGTTATGCGTGAGATTAATGACAATTAGGCAGCATCTGCTGTCTGAACGTAGGGCAAACCCACCGACTCCACGGCATCTCCCCTCCGCAAGAGCCAAAAAAATTTGTCGTCGTATTGCTACCAACCTAACGGAGCAATTAACGGCTCAGTGTTTAAAAGGACAGACTGCCACAGACCGGTTAATCTTAGCAAACTTACGAATGTTTGAGTGCAGAAAAAAAAGCACGGATCACACTGTGCCAAGCTGTCGACCATGTCACAAACCACTTCAAAAGAAGACACTATGTCGAATAAAAACAATTAATCAGAGCATTTATAATCCATTACTGAAATCTTTACATTCCCTGATAATTCTCAGTATAAGGAAATATCAGGTGAAAGAACAGCGGTACGTTGTAAAAATATAATGGGACATTAAAAATACTAATAATATAATAATAATAAATAATAATGATAATAAAATAAGATAATTAAATAATAAAATAATAATAATAATAATATAAAATGTACCTAACAAAATAGTGGTCGAAATATTACGCCATAATCTACCTTAAACCACAAGAATGTGTGAGTGGTTCAGGAGAAATGTTTTAAAATAAAATATGCAATTATGATTTACGCCACAGGGCTATCATTTCATAGAGAATAATAAGTATTTTGTAACTTGTTGTTTGATTTGCTACCATTCCATGTTACTCATTTAAATTCAATAGCAACGGAAACAAAATGGCATTTTCCAATGCTTTTACTTACTCACCATGCGTATAACGAGATTATGTTTCCAAAACCTCATTACAACCGCGCAACTTTTGTATAGCAACATTATCCAAATTAACACTACTTTTTCTGAAGTCATGAAGAACACCGAACGAGGAACGCTAGTAATCCACTCGAAATCACTAGGATAAAAGATCTACGATTCATGAACTAATTATTGATACATTCATCTTCGATTAATAATTATTTTCAAATATCATAATAAACGAGTAATGTAGATTGAAAATCATTACGACCCTAATCGTTAAGTTACATTTCCGTTAACTAATTCGGTTGTTCATCCAATTCATCCGAATCAGAGCTTAAAAATCTCATTTTAAGACTTTTTATTCCTAGATCCCTACCTGAACTCGAGGATTGACCCTGCATATTTGTCTGTGAGAGCTCGGACCTATACGAACGCAAAATTCTACTTAGCTGATGCTACTTTATTCGTGGGTCAAAAGATTTTATAATATCATTTCACTTTAGATAACTAGTATACGTGTAATCAATGTATTATATATTGTTTTATTATTATTTTATATTTTATTATTATTATTATATTATTATCATATTTAATTATGTGCCCCAGTGCTGTGCACGGAAATTTTCACGTTAATTTAATTAGTAAATTTTTTTAAAGTGTTTACGGTGTGTAATATTCAGCTTAGTATAATCTCCAACACGTTCTTAAACTTAATTGCTGGAGAATTTGTAATTATATCTAAATCTACTCAATATAGCAAGCAACACGCGTTATTCTTTTCTCAATTCCTTCGGATTAGATAATGCTTCAGTGCCGCACGTCAAATTGTGTATGACCTCAGCTACGTTTTATATATTTGAATTACGTGTATATTTTTAATACCTAGACAGCTTAACAATGGTTTTCAACAAAATCTGAAAAAACGCATAATGAAATTCAAAAAAATGGCACTAAGTAAAAACTAAATTCAGAATATTAGTGCAATGAAACGCTGCTTTGTAATGTCAAATGTGATGCTTTGATAGTACCAGAAACGATTTGTTGTGTCGCAATTAATATCATGCAGGCAAGATAAAACAATATAAAATAGCTGTTATACCAGTATCAGAACTGTGCAGAAAACATGTTTTCATCTTAAAGGATTAAGGGAGCTACAGAAATATGAGTAAACTCATTCAATTGACATGTTCAGTAACATAATAAATTAGAAATTTTGTTAATGCTAATGTAAAATACAAAAAATACATCTCAGCCAAATTTACGTTAGCACATACTGTTGCCAAAAAAAAAATAAAATCCCTATACATCAATACTGCGGCCGCCCATTATTACCCGGGCCTAGGCTGTCCATGACTTCGTCCGAGCCGCTGGGCTTGCTGAACGTTAGCCTCTGCTGCTTCTTTCTCTTAATTAGAGCGCGTGTATGACTCCGTGCGCACGCGCGCCAACTTTCGAAGTTCGCTGCTGAACACAGCAGGAGCGAAGGGACGCAGATCGCCTGATCGAGTGTGAGCGGAGATGGTGTCGGATCGCCATTTGGTAGCAGCGCTTCATCGGGCCTCCTAGCCCCACGCAGTGTGGATCCCGACTGTGGCCGCGCTTTGCACGCCAACGGTCTTTCAATCTCGGGGCGTACCCTAGCGGAGCCGGGCTCACTGTCGCGTAATGCCGGAGAGTGCGCGGGGCGTTCTTAGCAAGCCTGGCGCCCTGATGAAGTTTTTACGCTCATGGCATTTGCGGCTCCGCACCGCACGCGCGCCCGCCGCCATTTTATTCGCCCGCGCCCGAAAATTAAATTTTTGTTGCCGCGCCGACGCGCGACAGCTCGCGCGCCCGAGCTGTTTCAAACGTGCAAGCAAACTAACAAAACGAACAACGAGATCCCAACGGAGATTATCTGGGGGAGGACGTGGAGACCGCAAGACAATGGATATGAACTAGTTGAAAAAGACGATGTGTGACGAAAAATGTCGATTAGGCTTTAAAAAATATATATCTATCGAAGTCTTGACGTTACCCCCGGTTTTCTGATGGCCTATGAGATTGCCTTTATGATACTAAATTATTTTGGTTGTTTAATATTGTGTGATTGTTTGTTTGCATATTTTGGTCATTAAATACCATAATCGACGCATTTATAAAAGTATGTGAATAATTATTTCGTAAAAAACACTTGCGAACTTTATGTAAAAAAAAAAAATAAAGATCCATACTCCCGCACACAAATCCACAGTTCGTCTCATCTCCCGCCATTCAAAAAGGCAACGTTATTCATTATTTTCCATCCAGTTGTGAAAAGATTTTGTATCCCCGGTTACAGTTTTTGCGAGGGTAACTTTCTTAATTAAAGAAAGGAGAGCGTGCCTGGTTATACCCCGAGACAAGGAGAAGAGAGGAGAGCGGAGAAAAGAGAGAGATGAGAAAGGAAAGCTTAGAAAATCAGAAAATGAATGAGGTTGGGAGAAAGGAAAAAAGGGGGGAACGGCGAAACGAAGAACGAAAAAAATTATAGAAAATTGACAGGTGAAAAAAAATGGAGAATGAATATGGGTACAAAGACCAAAAGCAAGAAACACAGATTACAGCAGTATTAAATTTTTTCCATGTTATGGACCCCTTCCGGCATTACAACGCGGGAGTTCTCTCAATTAAATAAATCTTTCAGGCTGTTAACACTTAGAAAAGGTCAGGAAGTTACGAATAAAAGTTTCCACGTATGCCAACGCTAAGTAAGTCTGCACAGAACTGTAAATAAATATAATATGTAATGCTGCGTCTTACGTTCAGCCCCTTTCCTGGCTCTTGCTAAATTTATTTAAATAGATTTTCGTCAGTTGAGGGTCATTACAATTTTTGACATATAATTAATTATTCTTATCATATTCGCGTATTTTCCAATAGGAGACAAGGCATACTTTAAGTAGAGGAATGTCTGCTACTAAACTTCATACTGAAACAACTGAGGTAAAACTGATCGGCTAGTTTTGCTTACTTCAAAAAGAAGAATAAAGTCCTTGCATTTCAACCAGACCCGTTCTCCGTGGATGTTAGTTAGAGGCGTCGTCGAACGCTTCCTGCTCCATGTTCCCGTGCTAGATGTGCATGCTCTGCTTAGTATGAGGTTCGCCCTAGTTCCAAGGACGTACATGGAATAGCAGTTTGCTTGTAAGAATAATTGGCTTCACTTATAAAAGCGTTCCCAAAACTTTGAGGGTACTTGGAAGAAGATGAAATGTTTTATTACGTTGACCTCATGGAATTTTTCCGGCGGCCAATGCCTTCAATCCCCCTTTGACACGCCTGTATGTTATCACCTATAGCCCTCAAAGGCCCGTTTTCCTTGACTATGACAGGGCGAAAGATCAATATAGATACATGCTCCACGATTGAATTGGTCAGAGCCCTCTTCCCTGCCCGCCTTTCGCCCGTTCTGCCCCCATCCCATCGCAAACCCGACGTAACACCTTAATCGCTCAAACATCTCTGTGTCCCACACTCGCCTCTCCGGGGCGCTGCGTGTGCGCGGTTCGTCGTGCGCTACTCGAGCAGCCTTCGCGTGCTAATTTGTCGCCCCTCCGTCACCGCAGTTTCCAAGCCCGCAGTTTACACACTTATCTCTGGCACTACACAAGCCCACCTACTACAAAGGCCATACGGTACCAAACCGATATTCTGATTGAAATGAAGTTCCAGATATTTTGCGTCTATATCCACAGAAAATTATAATAGTCCTCCCGATCGATCTACACAGTGTCATAACGTCGCCTACCATTGTGTCTTGCGTTCCACGTGATCGTTAAGGACCCTTCCATATATATTGGAAATTGAGTGCACGCAACGATTTTCGCTCCTAACCGTTTTAGTTTGTGATTTAAATGTTGATGTATTCCGCGAATTATCTCATATGATGATGTATCTCATGGTATTCTAGTGTGTTATTGTCGCAGGCTCAGCTAGTTGGATTCTCGCTTAATAGAGTGTACTGCCATGTTATATCTCTGATATGCTCTTTTTTCGTAACATCTTGCAAATGAGTTATTGCTCTTCGTGAGAGCTGTCGCTCAGAAAATTCTGATGAGAACGTGCCACGACCTATGTTGCTTCATAATTCGTGTTTAAATTGGCAGCTGCACGACGCCAGACACCTGGATCCTGAGCCTTGGTTGTACTACTAAGATCAGGAGTGTGAAGCAGTAGGCAAGAGAACCAAATGTACGCTCACACCGCACATCTATATCTCGCAAATGCTGCGCGATGCCGAGCTCTTCTATCGTAGCAACTATCATCACTCGCACTTAATATCAATTTAGTACTGCACAATGAACCAATCGTGGTGAGCCTCCATCCCAAATCTCGAGGAGTTTGTATTACTCATTCCTATCAGCCTAGTTGGGAAAATTCTTGGCTTCTTTTTAAGACTAGCTGCACGATTTCCAAACTTACCTCTATTCCCTTGTAATGAGTTAGATGGAAGTGTATTTATGAGAATGTATTATAGATTTGTAGGCAAAGAATGCAACCGTTTATTGTGTTGAAGGGGCAATATTTCTTCTGTTTATCTTACCCCGATTAACGTTTCTTGATATCAATTTCTGTGGCTCGCACATCTTCATCAATTAATTTACAATTTTTAGGTAAGATGAACACGTTTCAGCATCGGCCTTCTTCAACGCATGGGGAAGCAGAATTTTCTGCTCCGTGCAGGGGAGCCGACACCTGAACGTTTTACTTCTTGCCACGAGTTGCGCTGATAAGCAAGCCGTGTGGTTGCACCAGCCGGTTACTGAGTACCACCAGTACACTTTGTAAAGCCCGGCAAAGGACTTACACTTGAGAGATAGTGTCTGTGTGAGAAAGTACGATGATAATTGCAAAAAGACCGGTGTGGCCGAACAACACTCTAGGAAATAGAAATTAAAATACGAAAACGTGCTACAATCTGCAGTTCTTGACTGTAGAGGTGGCGATTTGATCAGCTGTGGAGTGGGGCTCTAGTTGTTGTTTTTATTTAAATTATCTTAAGAAATTTCAAATTCATCTGTGAAATCCTTGTTTTTGTCATAAGATACGTGTGATATAACAAGTTCGAATGCTGAAGGGACAAACATTTCAGACCCCAAAAAAACTTTAAAACCGAAGAAAGACGTTTCCACTATTTCTCATGACATTCGCATTGTACATTGTTGAAGTTACAGTTTTCGGTTTGCGGAAACCAAAGTAATACATATCGAATTGGAAATTCCCAGAGAAATATTGCCACATTAAAGAACAAAAAAACAAAACAAACATTGACGAAGATAATAACTTAAATATAATACAAAATATGAAGGCATTAACACAAAAATGCGACTAAAAGATCACTAAGTATACTAAATAAACTACGGAATTTTCCCTTGTACGTTTGATTGTGTTTCGCGGACATTGATAATAAGCAGATAATAAGGCACATAAATTGAAAATATGATTTTTCATAAACTAAGCGCCTTATAATACATATGTGTAAACTAAGCACTGTCTCTGAATTTGCGGCACTCTCCTGCACGAGTAAGATTAAGACTTACCGCCTCTTCTAACAAACTAGTGCGAGAGAGAGAGAGAGAAGAAAGAGAGGAAGCAGAGAGACGATAGAGTGGAAGAAGAGATAGATATAGAAGAGAGAGGAGAGAGATTAGTAGATATAGAGAGAGTATTTAGAGAGAGAGAGAGAGAGAGAGATGAGAGAGATCAGAGAGAGAGAGAGGAGGAGGGAGTGAAGAGGAGGGACAGCACGATACTCGCTGGACGACCCGAAACGAGCGAGAAGCTTTTTTTCACCTCCGAAGAGGAGGTACGGGTCAATGTTATTTATTTTTCAAATTCTCGGTTGTGTCAATCTACACACGGTTGTACCAAACTTTTTTATATTATTATTATTATTATTATGAATTATGTGCAGTGCAATGGCGTTGTGAAACTGAGGGAAACGAGTGTGTAAGAAAGACATTACAGCTCGGTGTTTCGAAGTGGAGTGTTACCAAAGATCGCTCGGTGAAATGGTCACGTTAATTTGTAAAGTTTGTAGATTTTGTAAAGTTGTTAAGTTCTGAAATATTAAGTTAGTGTATTCTGCCACCAAGTTCTCAAACTTAATTGCAGAATTATTAATTAATCTAACTCTTCGTGTTTGATTGTTGGGGCCTGGAAGCCTTGGGATTTGAGTCCCGGAGGTGGCAGAATTTTGACCCTAGCCTGATTGCTAGGTCGCGTTCTTCCGCTGCCCAGAGGAGAATTCTAGCTCCGATCGGCTGTTCTGATTGATAGTTTTCCGTGGTTTCTCCGGTCGACATCAGGCGAACTACTTGTAGCAACACTTAAAATACTTTAGCACTACACTACCATACATGCCGGGAGACCGGATTAAAGTTTGTCCCGGAATAGGCTGTGCCCCGCCTGTGGGAGATACGCGGTAGGGAAAACCCCCTCTAGTCGACAGATCCAGCGAGGCAAATATCACCGCCACATCCCGAGCAAATGCATGCGCTACACTTACGGGACTAATGTCCTAAAATATGACGCGCTCGGAATCACCAGTAATAAACTAACTGACTGTTGGCGCACTGAAATGGCAGCATTGCCGCAGTTGACTGCCCTTGGCACGTGCGCATTGCATGATCTTTTCAGTCTTACACTGTTGACATTTTTGAGTCCGATAACTACACTGGTTGGATTCTTGGAATGGGGTGATATTTTGATGACGGGAGACATAAATGTGGGACAGAAGCACTCATTTGGTAGGAGCTTTAACTTCTTCATTCTGAGTTTATGGCAACAAAGGTAAGTTAAGTCCCTGAAAAAGTTACTTCTATTTCCAATTACTTGGAGAAGTCTGTCGGCGTCTCTTCTCACATGTCAAGCGCAAGGTTGGTACGAAGTGTAGGGATCGTCCTACGTAAACCGCTCACTCGCCCTCAAGGGCCAAGGTTTCTTTAAGAACGTTTACCTTTGAAAATTAAAATAATATCTCATGCTTGAACTAAAATCGCCCAAAGTTGATTTGGTCATTACTTTTAAGGTAATATTTGAGTTCAAACCTATCGTATCTGCGTACGGCTAATCGGCTGCAGAAAATCTGTATATATTATCATAATAAATTCTGTCCCTCCATGGTTACGGGAGTGCAGGAAACTTCAAAAAAGTCGGGGAGTTTAAAGTGTGAACTTTTCACCGTCGCTGCGGTTTCTGAAAGAGGATTCATTGAAGCAAGTTGAATTCCCTGATGTTTTGTAAATTGCAATTTCAACATTTTTTGGCCTTTTCCCTACAACGACAATAATGAAGATCATATTTTTCCAATGGCGGGCGGTGAGGAGACAAAGTTGGCCCAGACAAATTCAGGCACGGAACCATATTGTGAAATAAAAAGTCAACGACGTTTGGTTTACTTTGGTTATGGGTGACATCCAAAATAAAAGATTTAGATTTAAAATGCCTCTTCTTTTATGATCACTTCTCCACAAAAACAGCATTGCCAATAAAGATTTTATTTTGCCCACTGAAATACTGCGTCTGCCACACAATGGATCAATGGCAACCACAAAGCACCCAGTGTCTGGAGCGAGAGCACCCGTGCCAAACCAACTCCAAAGCTGAACAAAACAAAACTACTCTTATTTGTTGAGGGACGTTGCCATGGCAACAGCTTGGACCTCAGGCACAAGCAGTACGGGTACTTTGTGGTGCTACCTACGTGTAACGCATAGAAATACTTGGCTCCATCTTTAATTGTAACGATATTGTTTGCAGTAAGATAAACGACTTCTGTTAAATATTTAGTCGCAAGCCGTACACATTTATGTAAATTTTAGAAAGTTAATTCAAAGATTTTTTAAGTGAAACAAATATACACCTTTCAGTATTGTTAATCAATTTTGTGGGGAAGCTAGGCCTCTCTTGCCTCTTCTGAAAATCCGACACTGTATTTTTCCCTTAATGAAATCTGTTCATCAAAAATAAATCATAAACTTCTGATCAACCAAGAATGAATTTATGTTACCATTTTCATAGACAGAATAAATAAAATCGTTGAAAATTACAAACTGACACTGTTTTTGAAGCTCTTATTTGTTTATAATATTTGAATTGCCTCTTTTTTCATCAGTTGCATTTTCAACGAAATGACAATTTACTTCATACTAAGATGTTTCATATTCCCATTCCCCTCATGTTTCTACATTGCAATGAATGAAGCTTTTAGTTGAAAGAAAAACACCCAATATGTTAGTTGAAAATTATCTTTTTATTAGAAAATTATGTGCGAGTTATTACCAAAAACTAGGTGAATCAAAATTACGTAAGTTACGACGCATGTTCATCTTCCTGATTACTTTTTCAATTTCAATAGACTAATCATTATTTTCTTTTAATATCGACAATTATTAATCTTGACAATGGAAAATTCAAAAATTGTCACGAGTAGGTCGCAGAGGCGTTCGGCGCCACATTTCTTGAACGATGACATTGCTTCCCCATCTCCGTTTCAATAAATAGTTGAAGGAAAAAGCTCGCAGCGAGCACTGATGACAACATTCCAAACACATCATTGCCCGAAATAGAAACAATTTTCTCATGAAGACGAAAACTTCTGACCGTAATTTTCTCCCAAAAAATGTAATGAAATGACTGAACAATGCGAAGATTCATCACAGGAGATACCTCGAACTCCTTAGAAAGTTCGAACGCAAATTATTGAGAAAGTTGTAAAGATATGACTGATTATCCAAAGATTCATAAAATTAATAAAATGATTGCTTCATAAAATCTAGTGGCAGTTTTTGTTAACTAATACCTCCACTCTATCCACATTTCCTCCATCCATCGTTCAAGAAAAGTAGTGCAAGTAATAGTTTGACGCTTCACTACACATCTACATGTGACGCCACAAACAAACGCCCAGGCATTAGTGGAGAGGGAGTTGTACATTGTACATTGAATTATGACGTTGCACTGTGAAGAACTGGTTAAGAATTTCAAAAATAATCCATGTTGTTGCTTGATGTTTTCTTTATCTGAGGTTCAGATCTCCTCAAAACTAAATATCAGCCTCACATTTAATGAAAAAATATTGCTTTGCCTCTAGCCTTCGTAAAAATGTGGGGGGGGAATTAAACCTGGATGTAGGAGAAATAAATACCGAGAAGTATGTTTTCGGTGTTGTATGAAAGAACGTTATGGGATTGCATCCTTCTGAAAAATGCAAAAATTGTTGAGAGGGCGCCTAGATGAAGACATGACAAACAATTTTATTGCTTTGAAAATGTTCCAAATAACTTCAAAGTTATAGGTGTTGTGCTAGTTTTTAATGAATATCCGTCACAGTGTGAAGCAATTTTAATGACAGAATTTGGAAAATGAAAGTCTATTCAAAATACTGCTACTCAGTAATTTCATAAACTCTCATAAAAACGCCACGATTTCAACAATTATCATTTTTTTATTCGTGTTTTCAAAAATAATATTTTTTCTTCTTGAACCCTTGTTTTCGTGAATGTATATTGACTGAAATTTGAGGGGTACGCGATAAAAACAAACAGATTTTGAACAAGAATAATATGAACGTTTTGTGTTTAGTAGATGTATGTGGTGTGGTTCCATACCAAGACCATGATTAATGTCGGTTAAGTCAAAAAATGTTCACAGAAACAAGAATGTCAATACTTACCTTTGTGTGTTGCGTGAAATTGAAACACAGGAACATGTAGTCCGTTTTCATCGTATTTCCTTTTACAATTAGTGGTATACAGTACACCTATATATTACGGTAAAGGAAAGGTTGCACTACACGCAATAAAACATGTTCATAAGTGTCGAGAATTAATACTTCCAGTTGTTTCTGCGAGCTCGAATCTTAAATTAATGATTATGCAAATGAACCTAGTTAGTAGGTGCAAAACACGGAGTACCCAGCAAGCGGGAAATGATGGATAAATCTAAGCCTTCTAAGCGTGACGTCACAAAGAGGGCCATAGGCCATTTAGTACCGATAAGTTCCGGCTCAGCAAAAAATTAATAGAATGTCGAATAACATCTGCATATTACGGTATGAGCACGTATCTTTGTGACCTTTGGCCTTAATATTTCAGGTTTTAGGGCCCTAGAACGCTTCGTTTAGGAATTATTTAACTAGATTTTTTGCAATGCGGCCGAGTACCGAGTACCTAGCGGCATATATTTTTTTCAACAAATCCTTTATATTTGTAAGTCCAAGTGCAATTTTCACGTCTCTGCGAATTTTTTTTTCTTTAGTGTCCTCCTTTATCAAGATTAGTTGCGTGTCAGAACCGCACAAAGTATGTATACTACTGAAATAATATAGAAACCATGTGCCCTAGAGGTGCTTCGTTTGACTTTGTTGAATATTACTTTTTCAAGTTATAGCTGAAGTGCTAGTAGTACGTCAGAAATTGTAATATTTCAATATTACATATGTTTTCAACGCTTTGGTGCGAGAAAGTATGTGCTGTCGTAGCACCGCTAGTTTCTTTATTTTTTTCCTCGAATGAAGCAAAGAAAGGGAAAGAAATTGGAGCTCGTCCCATCTTCAGTACACTCTATATTTTCGAAAATTGCAAACAACAACCTAACTTGAGGTGCTACAACAGAAATACTATATCGCATTGTGATTGTAATTTCAGAGGTGTTTTGCGGCAGTTGATATGTATGAATGTAAATATAAAATAATGTATATAAAATGTCTATGTAAGTATGAATGCTTATATTACTTTCCATTGCATTTTATTAATATTAATTATATTTATGTTATTTCAATTCAAATCTCCGCCTTTAATTATGTTAAATGTGAAAACGAACAGATCAGCAGTCATTGTTGGATGTCGTTACCCGTTGTAGAGACGTCGCACTGATAATAGAAGGCGATAATGACCGCAGCTTTTCGTTCGCAGTAATATAAACTTATACTTTTAGATATTTGTATAATTTTGCAATACCATAGTGTTTAATTATTACTATTATATGTCTTTAGATCTATTTGCATTTGTTTGCCAACGCAGTAGCGTATTATATACTAACTTTCAGTTATTTTACTTTCTCGCATACTGCTTACGAAGAATATCTGATATTTTCGTGAATCCACTGCAAACCTTATACAATGAATCCAATGACAGACATCTATTTTCATTTCAAGTTTTGAATTAAAAAAAAATAAATATATTACTTGAAACTAATTTTCGCGCCAAATGTTCTACTACTTGACATTCGTGAACAGCCTCACAAAATAATAAAGAACTAAAATATAAAAACTACTCTACAATTATTTTTAGGAACCTAGATAATGACTGAACTAAATGGAAAAAATGCAACATTAATAAAGAGAGGCTTACAAGAAAGAACGTCGCTGGGATTTTCTTATTATTCGTAATTCTTCTTTTTCGTAATCTAAAAGTCTGGAAGCTACAGGATGTGTTTTTCTTTCACTCTGAATTTTCCACGACAATTAGTCTTAAATGAAAATACTATTGCATTATAACCAATTATACGACCTTAAGTTACATATAGTTACTCTATATAAGTTATATAGACAGCCAAAAGGGCTTAATATTTACCACCAAAAAGGTTTACATAATACATGGTTCTCATTTTTTTTAAATGCCCCACTGCTAATTTACAAACGGCAAATGCTAATTTACTCTTATTTGGATTCAGTAGTAACAGAATCCAAAAATTGAATCCTATTCTCCGACTGGAATTATAAAAATTCCAAATACTCGGTATTCTGCCTTTCTCAGTCAATCTTACGGATCAAGTTAACTGAAAAAATGCAAACCAATTGAAACACCAATAATGCATTAAGTAGCATCTAGAGGTAAAAGTGAATGTGATGGCGACCTATATTGCACAATCTCAACATTTAAAACAGGTGGCAGTTCGTCGACACACAAATTCTTTACTCTGCCCACATAATATACATTTAGCAGTAATTGCAGAACAGTCATATTATCAGTAGAACACTCATCATTATTTTTAAAGAATGTAATTAGTTTCTTTGACCTATTCAGTGAGCAACGTCTTTCTGATACTACAAATTTGTTAAGCCTCATTTATTAATATCAATGGAGGCTGTGAGTTACGAAAAATATTTTAGACGGATTAGAAGAAACAGCAAATGAAATTAAAAATGTTTAAGCCCAGTATCTCTTTTCCAGTCTCACATGGAAATGATTCAAACACGCCTTTTTTTTCAACTAAACCTTTTTTTATTTCTCTCTTTAATCAAGCAATTTTACCGCGCAGGACAAGACGCAATTATACCCAAAGTTTCACTACCAGGAGAAAAAGCCAAATGACTTTCAAACTTACAGTCCCTGCAATATTTAAAGTATCTACTCAACAAAAATACCTGTTGCAACATTATTTATACCGATTGTTCAATCACTGTTGTGGTATATATTTTAATAGAAATGTTTCGCAAAAGAGACACAATGTTTACAGAAAATTTCGTTAGTAAATTGCTTCAAAATAAAATCACCTGGCAATAAAATGTGTAATTGGAAACAGTTGTCAATGATGCTCAAATACATCGCATTGTCTTACACGTCCAATTATCCTCATCTTCATGAACATCAACAAATTTAGCACCGAAAGAAAACAAAGGATTTCCATGTCATCACACAATACATTAATTTATTGTTACACACGTGGTAACCTTTGAATCACCACAATTCTTACGTTGGACTCGTGCACATTGTGGTACATACAAATTTCTTCAACGTTATGCTGCAAATGTGTTCAAACGAAATGCCAATTTTACAAAGCTGTAATTAATTTACAAATGAGGTTATTTTCTTATGAAAGTCAGTTACGAGCGAGAAATAGTTTTTTTCGTATTCACTTTCCGCAATAACATAACTAAAACTCATGGATAATAGAAGCGCATGCATGTCTTTTGAATGTTAAGGATTTGATTGGTTACTTAGTATACAAGAAAATTGAAACGATGAGACCATAAAGGCCTAACACTTCAGCAAAAATGAGGATCAAAATCATTCCTACAAACATGCGTGGCTGCTGAGCAGTCCCTCGAACACCAGCGTCGCCAACAATACCTATAGCAAATCCAGATGCTAATCCACTAAAACCCACCGACAGCCCCGCACCAAGATGATAGAAGCCCCTGAAATTTAAGATAAATAACATTACGCTTTTTGATTTACACTACGTACGTGAAAAATATAAATATGAATCTGTACTCACTTATACAAAGGATAGTCAGATGGTTCTTTAAGAGCGCCCGCTAACAATACAGATATGACCAAACCATAAATGGCAACAATACCCGCCATGATTACAGGAATGAGGGATTTCATAATAAGTTCCGGCCGCATCACAGCCATAGCTGCGATGCCAGTGCCAGACTTAGCGGTTCCATACGCTGCTCCTAGCGCTACAATTAAAACAAACTTAAGTACAAAGTATTTTTAAAAACTGAATACCTGATTTATTATTGAAGTTTTACACCCAGGACACTCCTGTGTAGTAGAATTGAGAATTCAAATGTGGCAACTACGTAAACTCAAATGTTACTTTATTGCAAGAAAAAAATCAAGACGTGAGAAATGTTTAAAGAAAAATCCGCAGGCAAAACCATTTTGTAATGAAAAGGGTTTCGCATAGTTATTCAGCATCGCATTGGTACAATTTTGCTTCAATTTGGTTATTTACGCTTGTGATGAAAGCCTTTAACGAACATAAATACGATTCGTTTGTTGGAACGCTGTACATTATTGTTCCTGCCACATTAATTCGGACATGATTTTTGAAATGTATGATTAAATAACGGGCCTTGAACAAGTCTACACAAAGATATCCATTTTCTTCTAATAAACTGACATCGACCGTCCAGAAATAAACGAAGTTTTCAAATACATACCGGTGAATACAATTGACGAAGCGACTCCCATAACTCCGAAAAAGGGTCCATAAATAGGGTTTCCACCAGTATCATCGGCGGCTGTTGCACTCATTTTATTACAATTTAGAGAGTTTACAGATTAAAAAAGTAAACCTGATTGCAGAAGCCTCACACTTCACAACGTATCTCAACCAAAATACTAATCGCTTCACTCACTACAGTCAAAGATGGCCATTACATGTAGTTGTCGGGTATTTCCAGGTTCTCACTTCGTGAACGATGGCTTTCTATTGTCTCACTGGATGTTGGGGGACAACCGCGAACGAATAGAACGCTGTCTTACGGCTTTTTCTGACGTAATAAACAGTTTACGATCACCAAACCTCGTACACTCCATAGAGTAGAGATATTGTATCTCTCCTTTATGGTACACTCACACAATGGACAGTGATCTCAACTATCTAAACTGGATCCACAACTGCAATGCTGGAAATCGCTCGGGACCGTAACGTCTAATTCTGGTGAGTTGGCAAACCTGGAGCGTATTCCAATGTGCCTATTAATAAATAGTACGTGTTTTTGTGCGGCATGGAAAGGTTGTGGCAATATTTCGTTTAATTTTACCTTTAACAAGAAACACAATGATAAATGTGTTGCTTGCGGTTGTAAACAATTTCAGAAGACATGAAGTGCGATTCAGTTTCACAACTAAGAGACTTTTCTTTCAAAATGGTTTTGAAATTACACTGTTGTGAGATGCTGTATCACAACCTTTTAACGATAAATTGTATATATAAATATTTATTGAATATCTTCTTTACGTAGATTCCCTTTTTCTTGACCAGACGTTTCGAAGATATGGATTCAAAGAATTCTGTCTGAAGAGAGAAATGGAAACTATCCATAAGTACCACTCTGCAGCAAATATTTTCTTGAGGGTTTCTATCAGGTTAATATTAATTGTAGTACTAATTTGACGGTGATAATTGTTCCTAACAGTACATGTGAAGTAAATTTATCTCATCTGTATACGTGTTTATAATTTCTTGCGTTTCTAGGTTAGACCAGGAGTGAAAGTCATTTTACTGAAATAAGAAACAGTTCTCTCTGTATTCGATTTTCCGGTTCATCTTGGGGAAGAAACATCTCTAAGATGACCTCTAAAGTGATTGAAACTTTCAAATTGTAAGAATTGTATATTTTTTCATATAATCTTTATTCCAATGATCAATGTATGAAATGAAATAATTATATGAGTCGTCATTGTCAAAACGTTGTTTGCAAACAATATTGTTGGCACTGACTCATATAATTATTTAATTGTAAATGCCAACAAAAACTCACTACAATAACAACAATGTATGAAAGTAAGAATTTGTCTTCCACCATTGTGATACCAATTATTGAATAATTTGACTAAATTAACGATTTTGTATGTGATACAGGACAAAGAAGTCGAATCTGATGTGGAAGCGATTCTCAGTGCAAATCTCGTAGAAAATATAAATGTAAAGAGACACAGATAGACCGTTCCTCAGTCACTGACCAAAGCCATCTGGAGGAAGATAATTAGGCTTCTGCAAATGACACTGAATCTCAGGAATAAGAAGATTAGTAATATAGCAGAATTAATCAAATAATTAAGACAGGACATTTAAATTCTGACGTGGAAGCAGCTCTTGAAGGAAATTTTAGTGGTTTTCTGTTTGAGTTTATCAAAAGACAGTATCAAAATTCTAAATGTGATAAAAGGGGTATATGGTAGAGTGATCTTGTGAAACAGTTCTTACTTTGCACTTTTATTCTCCTAATGCATATAAGAATGTCTGATCATTATTTGCATTACCTCATCCAAATATACCAAAGTCATGAATATCTTTTTAATAAATTATTGTGAAACAGGTTTTATTGATGAAGTTTTCAAATGTTTAAATGAAAACAGTGACAAGATATCACATTTGAAGGAATGTGCTCTTATATTTGATGGTATGTCAATAAGAAAGCAGATGATCTGGGATGCTAGCAAGAACACATTCTCAGCTTATGACAACTTGGGTGGCATAGCATTTATTGAAGTGGAACTAGCATGGGTCGCCAGGATCCAAAAATGTATGGATCATTCATAAATTCAGAGTTTACATTTCTCAATTAATTCTGTGACTGATTGCATGTATTTACACGAAACAAAATTTCTAAAAGAAATTGTAAAAGTGTATACCACCCTTCGATTAAGAGCAGGGAATTAAGGAATGTCACAAAAAATGAACATGGAAAGAAAAAAGCTCTGTAAGAGGAATTTAACAAGCTAATCACATTTTTGAATGTGTGATAATATTAAATATTATGAAATATTATGTTTTATTGACTTTTATAGATAAAGCAGTTCCCAAATATTCCCATTATTTTCAAGTTTGGGTAAGAGATGTAGAAATGTAATTACCATCTTATTATGTCCATGAGAGGGTTCAAAACTGAAGAGCAAAGACATTTTTCAATGTTGGTTGAAATTTAGGAAGTGAGTTTAATTTGTGCTTCATTATAAATATTATTCAGACATTTTAAGGAAACTAAATTTATTTTTTATCGAGTTCATGTTAATGATAATTTAGAAACCTTGAGAAACTTAATTTTAATCCTATCCCAGTTAAATTCTATCATTATTATTTTTATACCACTTATGCATTATTTTTAATCGTTCTTATTCCCTTTATTATATCCCTATTATAATAACATATTGTTATTTCTCTTTTCTTTCTTCCTACGATATACATTTCCCTTCAAAACCATTTCCCATTTCATTGGCTTTTGTTTTATATATTGTTTCATAATATTTAGTCCTTTGAATGGTATTCTTACGCCTGGATTGTATTGTGTTTGGAAACTAGTCAAACTTTCAAGTAATGGTTTAACTTTTTGTAGCATTTAAAATGAAGGATCACTTTCACATCAGTTACTTGCAAATATTTTGTTAACAATTTGTACCTTTTGGAGGTCGTTGTATTCCTGATTACAGGGCAATCAATGTCAGGGCTCAAACAGTAATGACGTGTTTTTGGTAGTGGAAACAATCTCACATAAATCAGGACACCTAGATATGCCCTCACTTCCTTAGCTGTAGTGTCCTCCCATTCCTCGCCTCTCTTACTTGTTTGAAGGTAGCATGTATGTTTGTGCACTTTGCTATATCCTGGTACAGAGAATTACCACCCAACATGTGTTCAAAATATAATTTTTCATTAGAATCAGGTTCCAAATTAAGAATTGGACCAATATCTCCCAGAAAGTTACAAGGTTCAGTGAACATGTATACCTGGTCCAATTGCATTGTTGTTATTATTATCACTACTATCACTTCCATCACTTTCAGTTTCACATAGAAAATTATTGTCAACACTACTGATTGACTCTGTATCACGAAAGTCGCTAGCATATAATTCTTCTGCGATTTCGTCATCTCTCAACCCTGCCATGACAGCTGTTTACACGCCTGATGTATAAATTGACGGTTCGAGTTCTTTTGTCTAATAGTTATAATTCTTGCTAGAAAGTCCATGGATTCACGTTCAACTGTCGAAGTAGCATCACATAGTTTACTAAAGCTCCGATAGGTAGTAGAACACGACGGAAAACATCGACGAGCGCCTTCGGGCGCTCCGGGCCGGCATGGAAACTACTTCGTCGGGTGCCTAGGGCGAAAGAGATACCGGAAAAGTAAAAAATAGTAACTTCTCAAACATGAGACAGTGCTCACTTTCCTAAGCTCAGTGCAGCATATGCTCCCATCCATATGAATAAAAAACCGAGAATTTACTCGTGAGCACTTCCTCAGATTGTTTTGAACCATGTCTTGAGTTGCCTCCCTTTTTAAAGTGAGGTTATCGTACCTTTGTTACAAGCACGAATATATCGAGAAATGGCTTTGCTCTTGATCTTAAACCACACAAGAAAAGTTACTCTTTTGTCCTAGAATGGCGGCCGAAACGTTGGCACCCGTGTCTAGGACGCGGGCGCTCCCGGGCAGCCAAGTAGTTACATTCCAAACAACACGTATTTTTGCTCCCTTACAATGTCGTGGAAGGATCCGTAAGCAAGTAGTTAGTTGCCCGAGATGCGTGCGAGATCTGATCCAAAACGTGGACCGGAAAACATCGAACCGTGACTTTGCGAGGCGGACACTCGACGGTCCTAACCTGACTGCTGCAGATTGTTACGGGACGAAGATGAGAAGTGAAGGCGAGAGATTGCAAGTGTGTTTTGTGATTGTCTATTTCATATTTCTGGGAGAGTCAACTGTAATCCCTTAAGTGTGGTGCAAGTTTTATCACCGATGCGGAGGTGTTCTCCCCCGGCTGGATGGTGAGATCTGGCGCTTAACACGTCGGCTGGTTGATTAACACGTCGGCTGATTAACACACTGGCTGATTAACACGTCGGCTTGTAGGTGATCTCTCCATTCAGATATCTCCTCCCAGCTGATCAAGCTCTAGGCTTCAAAGGGGTGAGAATAGAACAAGGAAGAGGAAGGAAAGCTCGCGCGCGATCCGTTGATCGTTTGTTAGGGTACTTCTCCAGCATTCGCCTGGCATTGATCGGAGATATCAAGGCAAACTACCGATGAGAGCAGCCGGCCGCTATAATTCTCCAGGCAGTGCTGAATTCTATCTAGCTATCTAGTTAAGAGTCGAAAATCCTACCACCGTCGTGACTGGAACCCTAGGACCTGACGGTCAGATGCACAGTCCCGAGCCTCCCAAGCCGGTGTGCGTTTGTGAATACGTGATGCGTTCCTTCCCCGTCCCCTTCCCCACCCTTGAACACCCTTTTCTTTTCTTTTCTTTGAGCGGCTCAACCCCTCTGCCATTTGGCCTCGTCCCTTGGGCCCCCTCCACCAAACAAACCTCTTAATATTTCCCGCTCTGCCTCACGTCCCGCTGCCTCCCCCTCTCAAGTTTACGTCTTATCCCGGGAAATGGGGTCTCTGCCGAGCGCAGACTTTTACGCGTGTTTAGGGAAGTTGTACAAAATACAGCCGACTTTGAAGAAAAAAATGGGAGTGTAGGAAATGAAATGTTGAGTGGCAGGATGAATGGGAAGAAGGGGACGGGAAAAAACGTGAGGGGAAGCAATAAGAGAGTACTGTTGTGATGAAGTGAAACGTGGGCGAGGTTATTAAATCATGGAATGACATTGAAGAACAAGAAGAAGAAATTTTTCTCCTTCAATGCCAGTCCTCAGGCAGGCAGACTGAAGGAAAGAGAATCAGTCATCAGAAAAATGATATAAAAGTTTATAATCAGAGATACACAATCAAACTACGTTTGTCTACAAGTAAAACGTCAACCAGGTAAAAACATGGTAACAATGAAGTGTCATAGAAAGAAATGCACCTGAAAATATGATTAGACTGAAAGAAATGGATAATTGACACTCATTTAAGCAAAATCTTGGGCGATTTTTTCGAAATGTTTGATAAGGATGATTGGTCTTCTTCAAGGAAATATGATTTGTCATGCACGAGAAAAGTATCATAGTTTTTGGCGTTGAAACATGCACAAGAAAGAATTATGTGTCACTTCAATTCAACGGCGCGTTTTAACGTAAAGTGTAAAGGCAATGCTATTTTTTGTTCAACGACACGCAAGGCAAAGTTATTATCAATAAATGGACTTCAATTTATGAGTTATGATACAAAAGAGTAACTTTTCTTCATAACATAAAAAGATAGATCTGAAACGATGTCATATTACTTTATCTCTATTTTGGAGGCCAATGAATCCTAACTTCACACACCCTTACCACATACCATTGAATGTGTATTACTACCGTATTCTTACACTACTAACACATATTTTAGAATTGTGCTACCCGTAAAAATGATCGTACAAATTTAAATTCTTACATTTTTAAAGAATATAAAAGAACATTACAGTAAATTTCTTACAAACAAAATGCAGCGAGAGATGTTTTTCCTTCATTGTGTGATTTTCCGCATTACAAATAGTCCCCATCAAATTGATCTCAAAAACACTCTAAAAATCTCTCTTCTATTTTGGAGAGGATTCTGTCAATTTTACTTTGTCTACTATGAACAACGAACGAAGTAGGGTTCAGTCTATAACACATCAATTTGCTGAAATATTGGTTCTCTGACTTTTTGATCGTGAAAACGAAAGGATACATTTATCTATTACACTCTTGTAACAGCTGTTCTAATTATTTTCTAGAGATTTTTCTTCTCGAAATTCAAAGAATTTCCACTTCAACAATCCCTTCCCAATCCCAAGCTCACAACAGCTACTGAATTACGCCGTGCGAAAATTACGAAGTTGCACTGCCAGATGTCGTTCCAATACCACCAAATGATGACGTGATTTCAAAGAGACCCAATCACTTTTTCATTTTTTATTGCTTGTCGAGAATTACGTTTTAATATTTTATTCCGTATGCGATATCCGAAAAATCGCCTCTAGACATACCCTAGTAAATACTATTACTTCAGGACACGCAAAGCGTGCTAAAAATTCAATTTTGAATTTTAGTGATAGAGTGAGACGATGCTCAAATGTTCAGTTATATGAGGATGCAACAAAGGAAACAGAATACTTCCATTTGATCGAATCACCTACCACTGACCTTAATGTAAACTGATGTCATGTATCATTGAATTAAAACCAAATGAAAGACAGTAAAACTATTTAAAGATAGTGTAAGAAACACATGGTAAAAGTGATTATATTTTGCTCGTTGGATTGCAACAAAAGGCCTGTCGGCCTAATGTCGCAACATTTTCTACTCGCAAAATAAAAAGTCTTACATTCATAAATAACTATTTTGGTAGCAAATCCTTAAACAATCTACTTAAGTGAAGAAAAAAGTAAGTTTCTAACGATGTTTGCTAGAACTTAACAATACAATCGCGAGAATGCGGGAAATTCTTTTAGAGATTATTTTCCACCATGTCACCATGTCGGTAAAATATACATCAAACAAATACTATACTTCGATTTTTTTTAACGTGCGTCTCAAGGTCAGAGGAAAAGGAGAGAGAAGGCAAATTCCAATAGGAAGCTGCTACGACAAGATTATAAACAAATCGGGAGCTTGAACGACACTATGAGAACTTAACTACAGTGACGTTCAAGCTCACGTGTCAACGAACTGAATGTTTTAATTAACGTACTGGTCTAGCGATGGGATCCGGAGCTGGTTGGTTGAACCGGTAGTATGATAGGTTTTCAGACCGATTGAACGAAACTTTGGAATCGTTGGGCAATTATGGCGGTATCTACGCAGTGATTGGTGAAAAGCAGCTATCGAGGAGACTATCAAAATCTCGAGAAAATGGATATTCGTAAATAATGTAATTAACATTTCTTAAATCATTGAATTTTCAGTACACACTCAAAATAAACGAACATAAAACACCTTTATGAACCTTTCATAGATTAATAACATAATATTTTAGGTCAAACTCCCCAAGTATTCTGAAGTTCTCTATCCACATGGATATATAAATATAAATGAACAGAAGAGATAATTTCATGGAATATTTATAGAGTGAGTTGTTATTTTTACATAACTGTAGTTATTTGTACTTGATAACTTTTAAATGTTCATTAAATACTACAATCGTGGTTTACAGATGAATACTTTAACACACACCACTTAAGAAAGTTCCGCAAAAGTTCACAAGCCTTTGGGTCCACCTCTCGAAGTCGATTCACTAATTACACCACCACGAAGCAGACGCACTATCAAAGAAGTACATAGAAGTTCCACCGAATCACTGTGCAAACGAACCAATCATCAATTAAAAACGCGGGAAAAGGAACTTCCAAACTCTAAGGGTATTTTCAAACGGCAAAGGATGGATGCAATTGTGGTGGAAAAACACTCCAAAATAAAAAAAAAGAAATGCTTCATTATGACTCACAAAAACATTTACACACCAACTCCGTAAATTGGTGTTCGGGAGAAGAGCGATTCACAAAACTAATCGTTGGTCCAACGATCCCGACGGTTGCAAGAACGGTTGATTCATCCAATCACTCGTTGCCTTCATTTTGCCTCGGGCCGCGTCTTTCCACAACAGTTGTTCCCCGCTGGCACCGCCGTCGGCGCGTGGCCAGCGGCCAGCGGATCGCGCTAATTGGTCAGCGAGCGCACGCCGCCTCTCCCCCTCCGCACCGCAGCCGCCGGCCACACCGCCCCTGCCACCCGGCTCTCTCACCGCCGCCGCCAAAATAACAGTATACACTCCGATTAAAACAGAACGTCCCTTCAAGAACACGAGCGGGCAGGAGAAGAGGACATTGTCATCCAATCGCAAGCTTTGTCACGACTTAAATTTTGGGTTTTAAGACTCAGGATTGGATGGCAATGTCTCCCTTTTTTTCCAGCTCGTGACATACAAAGAACTTTTTTGTTTTAATCGAAGTGTACACTTCGCGCAAGATAAAAATCGAAGTACCGTAAAGCTGTGCGCTTGACGACCGTTAAATTGCAAGTGTGAGCTTGTACTTTAACGGTTGTCCAAGGTTATCAGATTGGTGAATTTGGACCCCGAAATGAAGATTTATTTTTGGTTGTGGGGAACTAAAGGGGAACATAATGGACTGGGAAATGCTTGGGGATTTTGTGGATAAATTATTTTCATCCGGAGTCGAGTTAGAAATATTATTCTCTCAATTATTATGAATAAAAAATAATAGAGGTCAATTTTTATGTGTCATAAAAGAGATAAATAAACGATATATAGAATAAGAGCAGAGAGAAAGAAAAACATGAGGAAAACGAACGACGGCTTCAAGCTTCTCTGAGTGCGATGATTGTTTGACTTGAATTATTGGGATTTCAGGGAACAGTCAAAAGAATCGTCAGAGGCAGCTTCTGTCGTTCGTTCATAATTTTAAGAATACTTTTCGTTTCAAAGTTTTGGAAATTTGTTTCATTGGGGAGGTTATTTGAGGAAATTCCATAGTAGTCGCGAGGAAAGATCTCCGTAGCAACACTTCTGGCAACACTGCGGTCGTCCACTGCTGTCTCAGGCGAGCTGTCTCAGGCGAACATGTAATCTGACGCGTCACGACGTCCAAGCATTCAAATTTTTCGACAACTCTTGTACGAAAGGCAAAGGCAAATACGTACATTACTAGGAGGCGAATTTTGATCACCTAAAACATTACCAAAAATGATCAATAAAATGCTCTTAATATGCTTAAGAAATGCCCTAAAAATCAAAGAAAAATGACATAAAAATTTCATGAAAACCACTTCATATCAACAACGTAAGCTATGTAGGTATTGTTACTGATGTAAAAAAGGCTTCTTCGTTTTGTTCAAGTTAAATCAGCTGGCAAACATTAGGTTTGGACTGTTCTTTAAAAGAAAATCTCAGCCTTCATCGCGAAAGCGGCCAAACAGACAATGGCGCCGATAAACGACACAGGAACCTTAGATTGAAATAGAGCACACAACAGCTGACACTCAAATACATGAGCGAAGAAATCAAATAGGCTACTCATGAATTCTGTGGTGAACATTTGTTGCACTTCACAAATATTATTTGAAGCAAGTACGACTAAAATGATATTAATATTAATGAAATCAGCGAAAGCCGCATTAAAACTGATGTGAAATGGTAAAAAATGACTTATTAAAATCGATGAAAGGTGAAAAAAATGACAAATAAAAATAGGTCATTTCGTTTTGATTTAACATAAAATGAATTTCTAAACGACATTGTTCTATAGTGAAAACAAGAAAATGACATTCAGTAAAATCCAATCCCTTATCATTTCTTTGCGTGGATTGATTAATTGTCGCTTCTGAGAACGTTAACTGATGTGGTCAATAGTCCCGATAGTGTCAATGGCTGTTTGTTTTACCTAAAAGTGTCGGATTTACTCCCACACTGGATGGTGAGAACCGGCGCTGATCTGCACGTCGGTTAGCGGCGAATTTCCTTTTCAGGTATCTCCCCAGCGGGAGAAGCTCTAAGCTCCCGTCTGGTCTCTCGACATGTGTGATAGTTTGTTGCAAGTGCGTGTAAGAAAGAGGAAATGATAAGTCAATAAAGAGGAAGGTAAGATCACACGGGGTCCATGGACGTTTTATTAGTATAATACTGCTCCGGCATTCGCCTGGTGTTGACCGGAGAAACCACAGAAAACCTACGATCAGAGTAGCTAAACTCTAGAATTCTCGTCCAGACAATGGCTGCATTCAACCTAGCTGGTGTCGAAAATCCTCCATCATCGGGACTTGAACGTATGGACCTCTTGGCCGGACTCACTCAAAGCTAATCTCCACCAGTCGTTCATTTCTACAGAGCTCTCACATGAACATCAATATTAAATCTTCGTCTTTATAGCGCATTTCTGAAAAAGTATTAGCAGTGCTTGATTTATAAAATTTTAGATCTCGGAGTGCCCCCCAAGCAAGATATTAATTTAACAGAAATTAATTATAAATTTATAGTATAATTTAATAATTATTTCGGAGGTATCGAAACGCCGTTCCGTCGCATTCCGACATAAATCAAGCCCGGAGTATTATGAATTTGTCAATTATAGTAAGTATTCAAATGCAGTACTTTTAACATTTAGCAATTCACTCTGTAAGTCAAATATATTTATTTGATATGTAGAATAGTAAAGAGCTATACTCTCGAATAAAATTAACTAATAGGTTGAAATAATTCGCTTGACATGTTTCTAGCGTTTTCCTCATTGAAGTGGCAACAGAAAAACCTATACTTGAATATCTTAAAGCTTTTTTCCGCCTGCCTGCTGATTCGTGATTTATTCGAACACGAAGCGAAACATATGGACTTAATTTCGAAAACTGCATTTCCCGTGCCAACCCAGAATTATTACCAATTCGCAGCAATTATTTACTATTTTCAGGAAACAATTACTCAAAAAGAGTTTTAAAAAACTGCAGCACACGAAACACACTCCCTCTCACACCCACGAAGTAACTTGCATCAGATTTTTGCAAAAAAAAAAACGGGTAAACGGATATACCATGTTACCAATGCTAAACAATTCTGTTCTCAGTGGTAAGGTGACCAGATGGCCAGAATTCGCCGAATTACCGAATGTGACGAAAATCCTGTCGCGCCGCCGTGACTCGCACCCTAGAACCTCCCGACCAAACGCACTGCAGTGACGTCATTTGATCCCGGAGCCACCTACAGCACCGGTAGGGTATAAGCGACTCAGAAAGTTTGATGCGCTGTTGCCGCACGTTACTACGGTCACATGGCACTATCTACATGACAGATAAATGAAATCTCGAAACATTAACATTCGCTGACATGCTACTGATATCGTGTTCATAACTTTCACTGAAGCCGAATCTCTTCGCTTCCGCGACTTCGTGTGAGGCAGATGTGAGGCTACGACTACCCCTGGCTGTGAAAAAGAAAGCAAATCCTCGCAAGCTGATTGCTTCTAAGCAGATCATAAGACTGTGACTTTCTCGGGTGCGAGTGAAACAAAGACAGAGTTGTCACGTGCTGATTTATTTACAAGTTTTCTATACAATAATTATACTCCTGTGGAATTAACGCTGCTCTCCCAGCACTGCACTTCCCTGAGGCAACCCCGCCCCAGCCTGATACAGACCCCAGAGGCTAACCTTAGCGCCACTCCTGGCCTCTCGTCTCGTGGCCAACAGTCACAGCTAGCGATAACTCATGGCGGGTGACAAGTGCCTTTCGCACCGCGGTTCGGTTCAAACTCGAATGCCCCCGGCTGTTTTCCCTCCAGCCTCCTTGCAAGGGATCACGTGACGGACCTCCTATGAAGTCGATCCGCGAATGAGACGACCCGCGTCACCTCATTCTCGAACCCTGAGTCTGCACGAAAAAAAAAAGTTGCAGTATACCAGATCCATGATATTGTAACAAGGGAACTTAAGTACAGTATAATGGATCTGGTATACTGCAACTGTTCTTTTTTGCAATTTGGAGTCCGCCGCCACACTGCCCAGTGGCTGCACTCTCCCACCATCTCCCTCTGCGCCAGTTGACACCCACCTTCCGAGACACGCCCACCCCAACCTCTCGGGC
>BOPP01000025.1:1996955-2023303 GCA_017312745.1 Gryllus bimaculatus
ACATCATTCTAATTCTGAGAAGCAGCGAGTGGCACATGAGAGACCGAGAGAGAGACGAGACGCAGAAGAGCAGAGAGAAAATAGAGAGAGAACAAAGAGAGCGACGAGAAGAGAGTGCGTCAGCGGAGACGCCACAGCTCTCACTGCCAACGCTCTCCACTCGGAGAACAGACCGCCCCCACAATTGTCCCTGACCGATTAGGCTTCCGCTAAGCGGCCGGATATGCCGCGGGATACGGAGCACGATCTCACGTAAAATAACAAACGGTGACGCGTTCACTGGTCTACCCATATTGTAGTCTTTAATTTGTGTACTCGAGCTCCGCATTGATTTCTAAATCCTTGGCTCGCCATTATTAAGATCATTGGACCCATAAAGCAGAGGATTTTTTTACGCGGAAGGTGGCGGGTGACCTTTTCCAGCTCGTCGTGAGATCCGGTAGTCGGCGTCGTCCGCTGCGGTTTACTTTCCCACCAGCGTATCTCCACCTAGCGGGGCTCCGCTTCCGGCTGGGAACAAGGCTCTCATCTTATCAGACCGTCTCCGACAAGTGCTGCGGTAGTTGTAGTGGATCTGACCCGTAGTGTATGCCTTAACTGGACAAGGAAGAGAAGATCGTAGTTTCGTTGCGGCGAACGGCTTCACGCTGATGGAAAAACAAATTGGGGAAACCGGCAAGCGATATCAGTCGCGCATGCGATCTCACAGTGGCGGCATATCACCGCCAGCTCCGCGCGACAAAAAGTATGCAACTACACTCACGGACTAATGACTCTAAGCTCTTATGACGCCAAAGCGACGATAATTAAGAAGCGGCTAACATCAAACTGTTCGTTTGGCGTCATGAATTCCGCCGTCGTGTCATCTCAAGGACGCGGGAGAACCTATAGACAGAAATACAATGTCTTGCCATGCAGTGTGCGAATAAGAGGCCCCCTTGTGCACGCAAGAAAAATACACCCAAATTTTATTTTTATCAAAGTGATAAATTCTAGGGTAACGCACAGTACTGACCAACTGCTCGTAGTGTCAACTCTCCAAGCACAAACTTAAATAACAACTGAAGCCTCAAATTGGGCTTCAAACGTTGCATACGTGGAGTTCTGTCTTTTATTGTAAGGAGAGAACGGAGAATAATTTACTCTATTTTCCCCTTTTTTATATTTAAAGAAGAAAGCCTAGAACGCTGAAGACGAATAAATACATGCTTTTGGACTCTCATCCACAACATATCGTTTTTCTTTTGCAATAATAATTGTTGCGTCTCTAGGTTTATGTCTAAGTCAACACCTAACTCGACTACCATAGAAAGAGATTCTAGAATCTCAAATAGTATAATTTCATGGATACTGTTAATAAAACGGCAAAGACATTCAAACTGTCACAACATAGTTAAATGCATACGCTCGCTATAAGTTTTACCCTCGATTTTACCACACAGTAGATACAACACTTTAACTACATGAAATAAAGAAAATCCACTTGCTGTAAGAAACATCAACATTGCATACCAATCAAGAAAATTCATTGTCTTCTTGCTTTGATCCCAAGGTTTGTAAATTTATTTCTTTAACCGAAAATTACGGATCTTGGTAACTAGCTCTTTAAACGAAAAATACCTTTCATAAACATTTGGCAACATCTGGAATTCACATTTCTTGCAAACCTTGGCCAAATATACACAAAGAAAATACACATGTAAAATTACTAAACCAAACTAAAGTTGCCTTGAAAATTAACATTTTATTCTACAAGTTAACACTTGTAGAATCTTTTCTAAACTTTTGTTCATAACAAGAGATACACTTACGGGAAAAATGACTTCGAAATATAGATGTCCTTGGGGTGTCACGAGGTTGGACGCCGCCTCAAAGCTCACATATGCGCGCGCTCGCGGAGTCTCCTCTTGTGTTGCCCCTTAGTTGTTCCAAATAATTGCCTCAAATTCTCTATAAGCGCACGAACTGAACGGTCTCGAATTGGAAGGCGAGTGAAGCTTTTCTTCTGCCGAAGACCTGCCGAGACATCACTGCCGCTCTCCCCTCCTCCCGACCCTTGACCCTTGAGCTGTTGCCTGCAACCGTAAACATTTTTCTCCCTTCTCTTACCTTCTACTTAACTGAAATATTATTTCTATTAGGAAGGGCCAGTAGTAACAGTCTAACCAATTCTGTTGGCCTATTTAGCATAGAAAAACATCCTTTTAGCAATCCATATCAAGATGTAACCTAGAGCGATCGTCGACAATCAAATAAAAAACAATACAAACACAGCATCTAACTTTGACACATAGGCATAACCAGAGGGCGTATGGTGCTCGTATCGTGAAAACTACTAAAGGACGTAAGATTTCATGCACCGATCGTCTTCCGCTTCCGCGGATACAGTACGAATAAGTCGCCTTCAACATCCTCGCGTATCGTCGGAACACAACACTTCATTTCACCAGTCTCTTGCCAATATCCAGGAAACTTCGTTAACCAGTCGAACCGAGCTACACGTAGTTTCTTTTATATGATAAAGGACACGGCTAATCGAAACGACGCTCACAATTAAAAAATATTGAAATAACATGAAATAGTTATTTTCTCTCGTATTTTAACTTGAATATAATTTACGTACGACTCATACGTAAACCTTTAAAATAAATAAAATCGCAAATACTACTGGCCTGTAACAACAGAAATTGTTTTGTTTTAAAAATTAAGAGATATCCCCAGATAACGAAACCTCTTCAATTTCTAATATTTATATCACAAAAGGCTTCCGAAAAGAAACAAGTCGTTCACCCAAAGCAACACACACAATATTTCCTGAAATTAGTTAGCTACCTCTTACTTCTTACAGTTTTCGTCTTCGTTACCATCTGAGAGGAAGGCCGATTCGTCGGATCACGCACGCGCGTCAGAATTCTTCTTCTCCAGGCAACATGGACGCACTTCACGGAGCACCGCACTCTTCCACGTTTCCCACACAAATGCGCACGCACCCGCCCTATCAACGAGGCCGATTGACAATTCGATCATCGATCTGGCCTCGCCTCACTGCGTGGTGCGCTGTTTCAACTCTGCTTGATGCCGACACAATCTCAGCCTCCGAAAGTCATGCACTCACCTCCAATACAGCTGTGACAACGATAACAATACAGAATACTGTTGAACAAATCTAAATGTATCGTTAGGTTCAAATTAATATTAAAAAAATGAGAATGACTATTTAATATTACTCATAAATATAATCAATAACAATAATAACAGACGACAATGATTGAAACGTGTAGTAGCTCGAACGATCATCTTGTACGTTATTAGGAGATCAGTGTTAAAAACGGACGTAGTTCCACTCTTCTTATTAATTTCATGTATACGAATATAGATACCCTCTTTGAATCAAACTGTCCATTTCATTGCCATTAGCATTCTAACAGTTGTTTTGAGAGAAAAATCACAAAACTGTTTCAAAAAAAATACTTCCATTGATAATCTTAATTTCTGACTTTGTCTGCCTGAAACCATTCTTTTTAAAAATGAGTTGTTCCACCTTTGCAAACCTCGGTAATTTTAATTAAGATCTCGGTGCACGTTATCCATTTCCATTATTCGCGGTCTCTTCCGGAATTAGTTGCTCAATTCATCTTTTTTGATAAGCACACATATTATGGCTCACTACAAAAAAAAGGTTTGTAGGGACTATTTTTGTAGAAGAGTAGCTCACTTGCACTCAACCTCGCGCTGCCACTGGAGTCGAACGCACCGAGTCTTGAGAATTCCCGAATATTTTTTCTTGGTTTTTGATGCTTAAATGTGTTGTGGATTTAGAGTAGCAATTTCTGGATGATCTTTATCACTCAATGATGCTTCGAAAGTGTACATCTTCGTTTACAACGTGTAAAATCTGTATCTGCGGCACATCTTCGTTGTTCTTGACAATAGTAAACACGTTTTGTGTGAATGAATAAAAGTCTTGTAACTGATCAATACAACTTTTTCACTGTTAGAAAAAGCCAAAGAATTATATTTCCGGTTAGCAAACAATTTTCCATAATGTAAAAAATAAGGTATCTCCCCCCTTAGGCACAATAACATTCAGATCAAAACTTTTCCCACATTTCTTTACCTGCGGTATGAGAGAAAATACGAATCTTCTTTTGCACCTCAACATTCCCGTACTCCTGACTCCAAATGTGCTATTTTGACTCCTTTTTACATAAAATGTTATATTTACTTCCTCATATCGACAAATCCAAGTTTGAGAACCCAAAGAATCAACACACACATCATTGTGCGTTGTAACAGTCCTAATAGAGTTTCTTTTCTTATTGATTTTACGATCCCATTCTATTTAAGAAAAAGAACCTTAATAATCTTTAACAATCAATGAGATCCATAATCAATCAATAAAAACTAAAACAAAACGTTAATCTCGGCCAATACGAGCCACGCCAATCCACGACTCTCAATGCTAGGGCACCCACATTTCCAGCACGCGAGCGGTAGGGCAAGGGTAGGCCACCGCGTGTTGCCAAGTAAGAGAATTCCTCTTGGCGGGAACATTTCGCATTCAAAAGCTTCCATGAAAGGGGTTAAAAGAAATGACGAAAAAACACAGAAAATTTGGTGGTGAAATTACAAGAACCACGGATTAATTAACCCTTCTTATTAAGTAATTTTAAATGAAACTAACTTCCCAAAATCGCACTTTCACCCATCTATTATATGGAACACACTAACCACAGTCCACTCTGATTACTATTACAGTTCTCAGAGCTGAGAAAACGAACTGACTGAACGTAACAGAGCTAGGAAAACGACATCTTAGTAATCCCAGCGCGTCGGTTTACAGCGGATAAGTGTGAAGCACATTATCACTTGCGAAATTTCATTCTCTAAAATGTGTCATTGCATTACTTCAGCACTGTCCTAAGTGTCGTATCTTCAATATTAAAATTGTTCACAGAAGAAATTTATCTTGTATAGAAAAGTATTAGAAAATGTAATATTTTCGTTTGGCTTGGGTTCACACCCTCCCTCGACCGCGGCCCAGGCTGCTAGCGCGACCCGGTCTCTGCGCGCCTTGGGTTAGGCGTTAACGGATATAGCACAAGACAATTCTACGCCGATTTCTGGTCTTCTCAACTTGAGAAGAATGACGCTTTCTTGTCGTCAAACATCATCAGACCCTGGACATCTTGCAAGGAGAACGCACCACATATCTGCCCCAACGGCAATCGCAATCGCGGCTCGCTTCATGAAAGTCGGCACGACTGAGCAGTTGGCTACCCGTGGGATAATCACAATAGTATCTCACAATATTTTATGTAAACAGTAAACCCATGCGCTATATTAATACATTTAAAATATGTTTTTAATATTGTTTTATTTGCAACTTCTTCCGAAAATACCGAGGGTTTGCCAAGCGTAAAACGCCCTGAAATGAGAAAATTAAGTCTTTAAACAGCAATTACATATCACTTAACGAAAATACGCAAAAAACTACTGACAATTTCACACTCAAACCTTAGTACCATGACTCTAGTTTCTAGATTTAGTCGCTTCGCAACAATCGGATTTCAATCAGAAAAGACACCTCTAATATCAATATTGTACAAGTACGTAGGAACCCGCCGAACAAAATTATGGAACTTTGCAATTTCAAAAATTTGGGGATTTAAGCACAAATGATATCTGCTCAATTCTTCTAAGCGCCCTATAGGAATTTCCGAAAACAAAATTTATTAAGAAAATGTCATATGTTTTTAAAATGTTGCGGTTCTGTCAATCAAGGGCAAGAGTGATAGGCATTTATCTCCATTACAGACAAAAAACTTTTATTGTCCCTCAATGTGATATGGATTAACTATTCTTTTAAATTTCTGCTATAATTGCTATTTGTTTATCAATTGTATTTTTGAAGAAAGCTACTGAATTTGTTATGAATAACCCCGCAATTCTTGCGTTCCTGAATCATGTCAGACCGTACCTGTTCGTAAAAAAGAGTAATTCATATCTATAATTAATATAGCTAGCTCTCCAATTTCGCATGGTCATACTAAAAAATTCAGCATAATACTGACACATGCCCAAAACAAACTATCATGGCCCCTCATCTACTTTTACATTACAATTTTTTGATACAAACAACAAACATAAATACTTCCTGAACTCACTTTTTTTTGTGAAGTATTAGCTCTTTTCAACTTGAAGCAAGGTGTTCATTCAATTACTTCATTGCATCTGTTAATTTTGGCCAAATGTTGAATTATATGACAGGAAATGAGGCCGCCTTAACGTGGCCCATATACTTCACACCTCCTTGTCCTCTTACATCCACGAATAATTAATTATTTACTGCTCTTTATCAGGTGCAGTATTAGCAACAATGTTTTTTCGAAAATGTTATGCGTGCGGCTCGTACAACCATCCCATTCTGCCCACCTACACAGTCTTATCCCGCCCACCGCTCTTGCCGTCTGCTTCGACACGCCCAACAAAAAACAATTTTGGTGTGCTGCCTGGGTTTAGATATTAACCAATAGAACCTCCGCCAGTACACTCTTTTATGAGAGAAGCCCCTCCTAGGAAACCCCCTGAACTCCAACACAGGTGGAACAAGGACACTCCCTCTCGTGCGAAGACGCCCACAGTGCCGTCACTACCTCTGCGAGTTCTTGAAGCGCTGAGCCCATACAAACGCGGCTTTGCACTGAAGCACACGCGTTTACAACGAGGATGAGACAGCAGTTTGAAAAATCAACACCATTGACTACCTAATTTCCACACACGCGCCGCATGAGTGTATGTCAAAGAGGTTTTGGAAGGCGGTTGTTTTATACTACTGCGGAAGATGGTCAGCATTTTGCATTCTCTTGTTGCCTTTTCTTCGCTCGTCATAATACTCCTCTGTAGGCACCAGGCTCTCATGCTGGACATTCCCACATTTGTCTTGTCACTTCCCTGCTTTGTCTCAACCTTACCATATATTCCTTGTAAGGAAGAGTACAAAGTGAAATAGGGCGGCAATATGGAAATATCGATGATCTGGCCTTTGCGGTAGAGGAAAGAAGTCATTCGAAGAGAAATACGACGCAAATTGCAAGGAGGGTCTTTTCACATTGAAAAACCAGATGTATGCAAGAGCAGGAAGGAAGATATAACAAGCGGCAATACTCCTCGCAGCATTATTTTTAGCATTTAATTTAATTTATTTTCTTCAATTAGGATGCTTACAGTATAATCATAACTATCATAAGATGAAACGCTACTAGCAATTTACTTCAATCTATATTTTTCGTACTCTGCCACGTAGTCAGAAAAGATTGGCAGGATCTTGTATAAGTCAGTAAAGCTAATCAAGTCACTACCTAATACTTTACACCACAGTGGTTTTGAAGAATTCTAAGATTCGCGTCCTATTATTGCAATTACCCTAAAAACAGACTAGAAAGGGAGACCATTCTCAGCATACGAGCGAAACTCACTTGGTCACGAGTTTAGCCTGCAGAGAAATGGAAAAATGGAGATAATAATTTCGTACATGCAGTCAACCCCTCTGTATTTCATAATAAATAGTCGTGAGCATAGACTTCGGGAATGGCGAGACAGGCGTCTTGTCGTTATGGGAGTCAAGCTCTCTTAGCAATGCGGCCCTCTAGAGATTTCAAAATCTTCACCTGATGACGTCGAGGATAGCTACTGTGAGGCCGCCTATAAAATTCATATTCCGAATGTAGTCGTAATCCCTGCGGGAGGGGGGTAGACGCTTGCAAGACCTGAGCCTCTACGTGGGCGGCGGGAGACGTCCACCCGGCACCAGCGCTCTCTCCGTTGGCACACACGTACGTAGCTTCAAGCTGCTAGGCACGTGAGCTAGTACGATGCTAATCTCCATGCTACCTAAACCTAAATATGAAAAATCAACGTAATTTCTAAAAACGCACAACCACTTCCTAACAAACTGAATGAAATTGAATCTGGAATCAAGTGTGAAAAATTTTCTCATTAACAGCTTACAAAACTGTCTTTGACTTCAGTTTTCGGTTGATATCTCGATAAAAAACATATCATCCCACACCAATTTACAAATGAATTCCCCTTCTCGGTTGTCGATGTCAGCACTCAAAAAGTGGCCGCCAGAGACAAGCCGCCACTCTCTTTTAGTAAAAACTCGTGTGGCAAGCACGCCGCGACAGCGTAAGAGTCAGGGCCCGTGCAAGGCGCGCGCAGGTTGGGTTGACCGGTCGCGAGGGGGGGACAGGGCCGAGGACCGGCGCCCAGGGGCTGGTGGAGGAGCCAGCGGGAGCGTGCGTCATTCCTACACAGCATGCGGACTCCAAAACCGGCTTAGAAAGTCTCACGGCCATCACATTGATGCTCCACTATCAGTGAGCCTGTGCGATCGGACGTCCTGGGTCTTGAGTCTCGACAGTGGCAGAAATTTTCGGAAACTAGCTGTACAGCCTCGAACCACATTCACGTGCAAGTCTGAGGAGAATTCTCGCGTATACGCTGCTCTGAACCGAAAAGGTTTCTCCCGATAATTACCCAGCGCGAGTGATGACGTTAGTCCACTCTAATCAAAACGGGCCACGACCGCGCGCCATATTTCACTCCTATTCCTCGTCCATTCCTCATCCCTACTACACACACTACACCAACGTAACTATACCATCCACATATCGTCGGAGACTGAAGGGAGCTTAGAGCTTCTTCCGGTTTGGCGCCGGTGGACTCGCTGATGGAGATACCTTGTTGAAGAACAAACCCGTAAGTCCGCACGTGTAGAACCGGAGCCCGTGATCCGCCAATCTCGCATGGAGAACAATACAACTGCCCAACTCTCACGATAAAAGCACTGCACGTACATTTAACCAGGCACCTCAAGAGCCTTACGTAATCTTGGAGCGCGCCCGCGAAACATCTAAACACATGAAACGCGGAACTCCGCCTGTCACCACCACGCATCGCCGCCGCGCAGCCATGCCCCGTGCCGCGCCGTGTCATGGACAACAAACACGAACCGAAGCAAAGCGCGCAAGAACGGGAACAAACGAGAGCAGCGACCAGCGGATCAGAATATTCTGTCGCAAACGAACCTCGAGCCCGACACAGCCGCTGCCGTCGCCAGGCGCGCGTGTTGACCTGCCGCGAGCGTGCACGCACAAGGGGTGTATGCGCTTGCAGTTGAAAACCGTTTGAAACGATCCGTGATTGTTAGTTCGGCTAATAAAACAGCAGATTCCCACCGACACGCCTCCGGGTCATCGTGCGCTGCTAGATCAAGAAGCCAGGCATTGCCCTGCTCTCTGGACGGAACTCTCTTCGAGAGGTTCCACGGATTCGTGTCCCGGCGGATCTTTCGATACCTAGCCATAGCATAGGCTACAGTACCGGCAGCCGCTATAATCGACTCTGACAGTCTCGATGCGCTCGCCTGCCTCCACACATTACTTGACTCGCCGGCACACACCTACAGGTAGGCTAAAAACTAAATCTCAAAACTTTAACAGTACTGATGAACCGTCTTGCATACCCATGATCGTCGCCACAGGCCCGAACCTGTATCTTCTCCCGTGCACTTGTCGGAGTCAGCATGAGCGCAACGCGCGAGACCGCTGGCTTCAAGTGAGAAAGTAACAGAAATCACCTCGCAAGCTGATACTGCTTCAGAAAGACAGGACACGTTGGCGAGTGAGCTGTCAGAGGTTGCTGACCACGCCTCGCTACTGATAGACGATCTCAGCTGTCTGGAGCGTGAATTCTAGCGACAGGCTGCTGTGATGCTAGTTTATGTATTTCTTATCAACACCCAGGTTAATGCGTCACTAAAAGGGCCACGAATCTCTTGCGATCCTTCCTATTGTTCCTCGTTCTTCATCCTCCCCGTTACTCTCTTCTCTCTCTCTCATCTCCTCTCTCACACCACACACACACACACACCACACACACACACCACAAAATACTCACATTTACATGCAATTACACTTCTCCCACATAAAGACCGGAATATCAGTCGAAGAGCTTGCAAGCTTTCAGGTGCGGGCGGGGCGCAGGTGGGGGAGATTGCTGTAGTAGACCTGGACGAAGTCCGCTATCACTATTGCCAATCTGAGCATTTACCCACACGGCCTAGCAGACCTGCGTTCTCGCAGCTATTGCGACTCGCAAGGAGATAGGGACACTCGTGAGCACGCACTTATTATCGAGCTTCTCTTGAAAAAAGGTCTGTCCAGACAAGGAGACCATCTCTGTCAGGATAGCAGATGCACGTAGGACGTGACTCACAACTAAGCGACAATGGAACGATAGGGTGCCGCCTTTGTAGAGAAAGAGCGCGAGGAGGTTCCTTGTCTTTTTATCCTGCAGGAGGCAGCAAAAACTTGTTGTTCCAGCACCTTTATTCCCCTCTGCCCATTTGACATGTAACTACCACTCAAACACGTCTGCTATATTAGTCTTTATATAACCAACAATTTCTTTGGAGTAAGGCCATAGATATTATATTTTAATATTTATCAAGTTATTTTTCTGAAGTTATACCCGTTTAGGGAATATTACAAAACGGTTTAAAATCTATGTCAAATACTATATTACATCCCTTATTAAATCATCTCTGATACGATGACATTAGATCTTAAAACAATTATGAACCACGCAAAGTTAAAAAAATACGATCAAAAGATTAGAACTTCACAGAACTAATCAAATTTCTAAATACCTCGTGTCTACAAACTAGAGAACAGTTGTGCTCTCAGCAACTAAAAATACCATGTTCTAATCCTACATATTTAGTATTACAAATTTAATTATACAATGTATGTGTTTGTTGTGGAAACTGTAACGTATTAGCTAAGAAATCCCGGCTATGCTCCGAGAGTAATGCGGGACACTGTAGTCTATTAGCGATTCGGAATACTTCGAATTACCAGAAAACAATGTACCGCTACAATACGTACACCAAAGATTTAACAGAAAATGCAAATGTAAAGCGTGCGATGTGAAAAATGGCAATGTAGCATGAGATCCGCGTCACGACTCAAAGAGTATACCGAATTTGTCAGGTCCTCCTTAGTGAAAATTACGTGTTACATAAACATCACGTCATATACACCGTCGAGTTACAAGTCCAAAAACACGTTCTTAATTTTCGACATTATTTCGATAACTTAGTTGTTCGGTTGTAATTTTAAATCCTTTCTTTACACAATAAATAAGCCAATTTATATTATTTTGCTTTATTCTGTCCTCCATCGCGAAGTTTTCTTCGGATTAATCAAATTTTCCGATTGCGAGGTTCGAATTAGGAGGTTTATAATATAATTGACTTCACGTTAACTAGCCTTGGATATGAATTCATCGCAGACTGAAAACATCAACAAATTATTGCCGTCAGAAGTGCATTTACATCCCAAATTCTCGACGTTAGAAAAAAATGTTACTGCGGAAAATTTTATTTACACCAGAATTAATTGCGCAGAACTCTGTAACGGCTCGCTGTACAACAAAATTCAAAAATATTTTCAACGTGTCTTCCTTTTTAGAAATAAGTAAAACTGCCTGTGACTTACAAGTTGTTACCATGAGTGCCAATCTGGCATGTATTTAAAATATTAACCTACTATATCCTTTTTTTATTTTTACTTTTTTACTTCATTTAATATTGTGAGGTTTACTTATAGTGTTGGACGTGCTGATTACACACCGTCGACGTTTATTATGTGAGAATAATAATTTTGTATCTCATAGTAATCCTGCACGCAATACCGACACACCTTACTCCATCTTATTCTTTCGTTAACTAACTTCATTATGCTAACCTAATCCAATGCAATGTTAATAAAGTCTAATCTAAATAGGGTGTCTGCAACATGCAAATTTTCTGCCTTATTATTTTAATCACTGCACAGTATCCAAATACTTAAAGCGGAACAATGTGTTTATGTGTCACATCGACTATAAGGTCTGGCATACTCTCGAATGGACATCTGATTGCTTTAGTCAGCGATACAGCGTTAAATCCTGCAAGCGGGATCTCTATATGAACCAATTTCAGGACGCAGAAGGTAGTGGGCTCACCATGAGAGACCAACTGGGAGGTCCTGTTCGTTTTGAGTATGGAGTCGCTATTCTCACACTCAACAGCCAGTCATTCGAACTGTATAGCACAAATGCTAAATGGCTTTCAAGAAATGTCGCTATTGAACGATCTTTAGAGAAAGGCACGATGTTAGTTTAGTGCCGCTCCATAAAGTAAGAGAGCCAATAACCCTAGATTGACGGTCCCAGAAACCGTTTGAGGCTAAAGTTCAATTCTTGGCCTATATGTAGTTTCGTTTCCAAAGTTTATTAGAGCCATATGAACCCCCTTTTTCCTAGCGGACCCCTTTAGACAATTCAATTTTACGCTAATACAAATACTACATATCTGTCGGTGACAGGCCGTTGCTATATCTGCAATACCTCTTTTCTATCAATGTTCCAAAACGGACGTGATAAGTGAATTCACTATTTCTAATTAAAAGTGATCAATTGCTACTCCACAAACAGACAAATCGAGAATGTTCTGAATAAGTTGCACGCAAAATGAACAGTAAGCCATGAATTCACTTTTCACACAAACGCTCTTCGGAAGAAACTAGCAACAGGGGAGCCAAAGACTACGATACGGGAAAACCCTAAACTGACTTTCGAATCAATTAATGCTGAAATCTGCATAAATTTCAAATTTATAACCGTTGATCCATCATTCATTACATGCGTTGTTTATCGCACAGTACTTGAAATATTCAATAGCGTTACGGTCGACTACACATCCTCCCCTTGGAGACATTAATTCGTTAAGGTTTGTCCAGTTATAGAATGTAAAGTTCAAGTGGACAGATTTGTATTTATTCTGATCGCATTGTCCGATATGACCCACCTTAATATCTCACACCACCAACCCTGTCAACCGTTCCTTTAACTTACGTTCTGTGCCCACCTTACCATCAATTATTGCCCGGAAGTACCACTTATCCTCCTTGGCGTCCTCGACCCTGCCTCAAACCCAGTAAACACACTATGTACGTTGTCTAATTACAATAACCCAACCTCACCTGAAGACTTAATATGTGAATCAGTGAGCCACCAGATGTTTGGCAAAATTAATCTGAAAAGTAATTACATCCTCACTTAACCGCAAATAAAAAATTGAAATGAACTTCCAAGCATCTGAAAATCTAAAGACAACAAAAAGTGTTAGGATATTCAAACGTAGAATGGGCGTCAATAATCAATTCCTACATTCAAACCCGCAATAACCATAATGAATTAAATTTCTTGACTTTGGTCCTGCTCTGAAACCATTACGCTAATTATGCTCGTCAAATTAAATTTATCACACCGTGAAAATAACGCGTGATTTTGATACCGACCAAAAACTATAATATCTTCACTCATACAATACTGCTCGACTGCACAGCAATCTTCACTGGTTCATCCACAAATCACCTTTCAAACTGAATATAATCCTTTCTCTTAAATCTTGCATTAAAACACATTGTGTCTGTAGCGGCGATGAAAAGACAGGTAGCATTCACTAAAAATGTGTCTCCGCAACTGACGAGAATGAAGAAAGCTTAGGCCTCTGGCCCGAATGAACGCCCAGAACGATCGAACCCTGCCAGAGGGCGAAACTCCCGCGAGAGGAACCCATCTTCCAAGCCCGGAGCGTACAAACAACAGGCACTTCGCCGACAGATACGCCGCGAGCTTTCGCCAGATTGACGCTATTCTCCGCAGCGCGGATGGAAAGCCGCCCGTCTTCATCCCTTCAACCTCTCCCTCCCCCCCTCCTCCACGCCTTCCGCGATGTTCACGCTCAATCCTCTCCGCCCCCTCCGGCGTCGCTTCGCCGCCGGAGCTGCGCTTCGGGCGGCTGGAAATCTCTACGCCGCCGGGCCCGCCGCAAATCCTCATCAGCTCCAGATTCCGCTGTCCAGACGCCACGCGCATTGCCCTCATGCCCACGGACGTGAAAAAGGAAGTGGGATTCCTAAGATTGTTAATGACACACTCATTTACAATATCTTGTACAGTAATGGGGCTGCAAGCGCCCTATGCTAGATCTCTGAATCTAAATTTATTGCTAATCCTTACAAGTCTACTATTCTACAATTTTACGATTAATTCTTGTACATCTTTTCTACACCCTTTGGAACTTGTAATCCTAAAACTTACATACTACCTCCTTACACACTACTTACCAAACTAACACTCTACAGAAGACATCTACCTATATTATATTCACACGCTACCTAGCACATAACAATCTAAAACTTGTGCGCGTACATACTCGTAAACACTGAGTTCTATAGTTTGCCAGTTCAAACTTGCAAAAACTCCTTGCAGTAAACTCACCATCTGCAGTTACACCGTACATCCTGGCCCGCACACACAGCAACGCGCACCACACCTTACCAGACGACTGTCCGTCAGCGGACACATGGGTAGGTGAGATTGAGCGGACCGATAGCTTAGCGGTCATTAGCGGCAATGGCTTCCTGCACCACGCAGAATCCGTTGCCAGGTGCCGGGGCATTGAGAGGTTAGACATAAAAACAACACACCATAACTAGTGAACAACACACCGACACCAGAGGCATACATTAGGTGGCGGGGGTAACCGGGCCGCCGGAGTAGTCGTGGTGGACGGTGAAAGGCGTCCGCTTCACCGTGCGATTACCACGGGCAAGCCGCTTCGGACCAGATGACTCCCTACCAAGTCATGTGGTCCTCGGTCCCAATACACGGTGCGACTGCCGCGGAAGACACCCTCACTCGGTAAAGAATTTTGTTTTCTCTGAGTAAAGGCTGCTCCCATAGACAGCGCCGGGAGCATCCGCCAAGCCGTGTGCGGCGCAGAACGCGGCGTTGCCGCTAGGCGGCCGGAATCCGCGGACCGTTCTCCACCGCAGCAACGTCAATTGTGACCAGCCTTTGGGGAGACAAGACTATTCCTCATCCCGGCAAACAAAGGCAAGGGGACGATACGATCCAATAGAGAGGAGCGAAACTCTCGACGGCGCGCGACTGTCCACGAAACCTAGCGGCCAGCGTTCGAAAAACGCGTCCGACTGCGCTCCAAAATCGTAAGGTTTTAAAACCCGGTGCAAATCCGCTGCCGCACCGGCTCGCCTCCCGCACAGGTCTGACCGTTGCCATAAAGGCAACACGTTGACGCGAGCATTTCCCGCTGCCGGCCATTCCGCGTAGGCTGCGGCGACTCTTTCCCGCGCCAGGGTCTTGTGAGAGCACTTAGAAACCGTTCCGCCCCTAGCTTTGCTCGGAGGTGCTACTGTACATCGATGCTCCGCATGGAGTTTTGCAGCACGTTGCGAAGTGCGTTCTCGACCACTCGTTAGTCATGAGGCGTGTGCTCTGCCAGGCACGGAGCATGTTGTTAGCGCCTCCGTTCGGCGCCCACCGGCCTGTCTGCGCCGCGTCCAGTGGAGCGAGGGGGACTGATGGGAATTAGCTCCAACAACAGCCATCCAGAAGGGCCACGCTTTGGAAATAAACTGTATGCTAGCCTCACTCGTCGATACTGTTTCCTCTATGGGTATATACTCCCTACCCACGACGTCACAATGGATCGACAGGCGATATTCAAACCAGTGTGCAGGACCAATGCCTCTTGATTTACAACCATGCTTCCACTTATACCAAACTTCCATTCAGAACTATTCCTGCCAAAAACTGACATGAATGTGCTCAGTACATTTAAATTTCGTTCTTAAACGGGATGGCAACGAATCCGGCACACAACGGCAAACAAGATGCGAGCGTAATTCATTAGCAATTCATTAATGCTACACCCATACACTTCGCTCTGCTTATGCTTAATTGTTACAAACGTTCGCTAAGGTTTTCGGTTGAGTTTCCCTGATTCTTAGGGCAAATGAGAGAATAGCACTTAGTTTTGCTTCTGGACATAAATTAACCTTAATTACCGTGCACGCCTTCTAGAATTCCAGTGGATGAAAAAATGATCTCTCGTATGTTTGTCGATGGCAGAACTATTAACTTCCTTGCCGCATGAAGATAAGAGCCCAAATGCTATAGGCTGATTTGCCTTTGAAATAGATGTTTATCTGCATGTCGGCGAATATTTTGTTAACAATTCTTGACACAACACTCGTTTCTTTCTGTATTCAGGAATTTTAACTAGTACGTATATGGCTTGGGTAAAGATCACAGAATTAGGTAAAAGTGTAAACAGATTTCTCACTTCTCCCGTATTCACGTCACCACACATTTTACAACCATTTTTTGACCGTAACAATTAAATAAAAAACGAACAAAACTGTAGTTAACGAATAAAACACACATATCTTCTTTATAAAAGGAAAATTTCCAGGCGCGTAATAGACAACGGACAAATAAGCAAAAAACAGACGAAACACTCTGTTTGAGTTTTCTAAATCTAAATACGCGTGTAAGATAACACACACTCCTATGATTTTGAAGCACAACACACCAATCTATTTACATATTAAGCGTTGATAAACGCGGTCATCTGCCTAACTATTCAGCACTTTTAAACGAAAACCTCACCACCTTCTGGAAGGTGTTCACTAATTAATACAGTGAACACTGTGTATAACCGACTTTCTTTTTCTGCAAGAAAAAACAAACTTTTCGTAGCCTAAGAAATGACTTGAGTTCGGTTTATCCACATTCCCAAACTGATCACCTCCTTCACCATAACCCCCGACAACTTTCTCCTAAACCTAGAAGCAGGTACTCTATTCCGCAAGTTTCCGTACTATATAGATGCCGTACTCATCCTGTATTCAAGAGTTGCAATCAAAACCAGCTCATTCCACTCGGGAAAGTTTTTACAGGAGATCGTAAAATCTTGCCCCGCATTCACACCTGTTGATATGGAAAGGGAAAATTTTCTCACCACGTCTCTAGGTAAAGTAACCGTGTATCCACCGCTGAGGTTACGGATGAACCCTCAAACGTAAGCTTTGCTATTCAGAAGAACAAACACGATTCTTCGAGAAGATCTTTTTTTAGTCTTGCTGGAAAAAATCCTTCATTTCGTACTTACACCGCTTTTCTCACACACGACTCTATTAATATAATGAAATGCGCTGTTTTTCAGCAAAACGACTTATTTGTTTATTAAAACTGGTTCTTCACTGTGTTAACACACATCCATCAACAGGCTTCCAATGGACGAATGTCAGCAGTTGACTGTCGCTCCAGCCGCCAGCCAAGTTTCCGCTCATGCAGCGATTTGTCGCAGTCGCTCCACATTTTGTTTCCACTTCCCAAATCTGTTCAACTGCCCAATTTTATTGCCAACATAATCAACGTACCCGTGGTCAGCAGTGAATGTGAAAATCACGATATATGACTGCTTCCTGTGCTACATTTATGGTCATCCGAAAGCTCACCGAGAAAAAATTTCGGGCAGCACAACTACACGAATGCGTGAACAATTTTTGAAAAGCCGTGCTACATGTCAAAAATGTGACTGTCGAACTACTATTATTAAAAACCAAAAAAACACAAATCTTTTTATTACTTAACCTAGTTTTTCTCTAAAAACAAGTGTTATATACAGAGTACACTCGTCATGAACACACTTTCAATATGATCTTTCGCCTGCTTAAGTAGCTCTCATTAAATTAAATATTTTATTATTGAAACTTTCGCGTTCTTAGCTCAATTTTTTTAACAGCATTTCATCAGTCAATCAACCCATTCATTATGAAACACATGTTATATAATTGAATATTTCTCAACTTCCCCATCCATTTATGCCTCTTACTTTTTGTACTAATTTTTATCGCGACAGGTGCGTTATGACAGCCATGGTTTTCGTGTCATTCCCGCACGAAGATGCCTCCGTAAATCTGGTAAATGACGGGATGCAGAGCCCAGAAAATACCTATCCCTATCAGACAGAAGAGAATTGGACTGTTGACCGCTTGTACTTACTTTATCTCAAAACTTCTCTTTTTAAAAACGTTGGCCAGATGTTCCGCACTCCCAGATAAACAAATTCTTGTACGGGATATTCTATAACTGCAATTTCTGCTAATTTTTCAGAGCGAGAAATACTCATGTATTTTACAACCTTAGAAACATACTCTTGAAAAACTAACACGCAATCTTCTTTGTCGTATTTCTTGCGCGTATCACATACGCGAAATTAATCCATAACTCCAATTCAACCTAGAGTTCGTCTACAATAGTAGATGTCTTCTAAGCGCATTACAGCCGGTAAGATGGAATTTTGCCCTCGTTGATTAATTTGATTAATGTTTCCGGGGCCCATCGGACCTTCTAAGGTCATTCATTCCCGTAGGTGCAGTTCATGATTTTTTCCTCAGGAGGGGCTGTGACTTTCCCCATTGGTGGCTGTGATCCCGTGCGACCTCATGCCGTGTTAGCGGGTTTTCCCCAAACTCTGATGTCTCCACAGGAGTGAACAACCCGACCCCCAGCCGGACAAAGCTCCCGAACCTCACCGATCCGGCCCCGGCAGTGCCGGTAGTCCGTATGGCACCCGTACTGGGCGGTGCCGCGCCCGAGACGACCTCGACTGGAAACAACATACTTCGCAAGCCCGAAGCTCAGGTCGCCCGCTTCAGAGGGAAAGCGATCACTCGCCAACTCCACGCGATTAAACAAACATGCACTTACCAACTTACGTTTCTAATGACCTCTAGCATTTTGACGCGCCGCGGAATTCACCTACTCCATCCAATCCAGATACTAGCGGACCTAACTCAGCCGACTTCAGGCGTGCCTGGACGGAGATGCGCGATTCGGGTCTGCCTATCGCAACACACCACCGCCGCCGCCGCCGCCGCCACCGAAACTCGCAAGTAATGAATGCCTCCACCATAAGATAGCCCAAAACATACTGTTCCTTCCGAAGCCATACCGTTAAATTTTTGAAGTTATATTACAACCTCGTATTTAAATTTTTGTAATTCGTAATTTAAATAAATTAACGATTAATTCGTTTCATTCCTATTTCGTGGAGGAGGTCTTTCCTAAATTGGCGACCCCGGCCTCCTTGAGATCAGTTTCCCCCGTCGCTTTCCTGATAAAAAACCCCAGGCGAAATGCCGGAGCCCCCAGTACTCCAAAAAACCAAACGGCATCAATGACGACTCCGTGCCACGTTGTTACTTCAATGTTCGTGAGCGCAATAAACTCCTCCTATAGTGGTTCCACTCCTCAAGAGCGTTAGTCTCGGCTGACATCCCTATGAGACTGAGATGCGTATATTCAAGCTCCAATCCTCACTTGACACACCCAACTATCTGCATATTACTGAGGGGATGGGCCGCGAGTGAGGTGAGAGTAGTAGAGAGCGCGAAGTGTACAGGCAGAGTGGGGCGATTGGGTGGGAACAGCTGAGCTGTGGGGAATGGGCGGGGGAGAGGCGATTGAGTGGGATTCGATTAGACGGTGGGCAATTCTATGGGAGCTATTGGGAGGGAGAAAATGGGTATGAGCAACTGGGTGGGATGTGATTGGACGAGGGGCGATTCAGTGGGAGCGAGTGACTGGCTGAGAGCGATTGAGTGGAAGTAATTGAGTGGGAGAGATTGAATGGGAGCAATTGAGAGCGAGCGATTGAGTGGGAGCGATTGGGTGGCAGCCATTGGGAAGGAGCGATTGAGTGGGGACAATTGGGGGGGAGCAATTAGGTGGAGATCGACCGGGCGGGCGGCGATTAACGTGGTCCAAGCAGTTCGGATGCGATGGCAGCGTGGGGAAGACGCAGGGGCGTGCCTGAGCAGCAACGAGACTTCGAACAGTCCGCGGACGAAATCACTAGCGGTCAAGGAGGCATGCCCTCGCTTTCTGAACCGATTACAAAAACGCCCTGTTGGGGACCCCGAGAAAAGGCGCTCCGCCCCCTCACTCCGCTCCAGCGCAGCGCTCGCACTTGCGAGGGCCGCGCCGCCCGCGGCCACTCAGGTGCGTGCGTCAGCGGGGACGCCCAGCTTCTGACGCTCTCATCCGGAGAGAGACCGCCCCCACAATGTCCTGCCGATGGGCTCCGCTAGCGCGGGTAGAGAGCACATCTCGTAAAATAACAAGGTGACCGGTTACTAGTTTCACCATTTGGTAGTCTTTAATTTTTGTACTCAGCTCCGATTGATTAACTAATGATTCCTGGCTCGCCAAATTATAAGATCATTGGGCCCTTAAATGCAGTGGATGTTTTTATCGCGGGAGGTGGCGGTGACCTTTCCAGCTGGATGGTGAGATCCGGTAGCGACCGTCGTCCGCTTGCGAGGTTTTTTCCTCACCAGGTATCTCCCACCAGCGGGACTCCGCTCCGGCTGGGACAAGCTCTAATCTTTCTACTGGTCTCCCGACAAGTGTGGTAGTGTGGTGGATGTGACCGTAGTATGAAGCTAGGACAAGGAAGAGATGATCGAGTTTGTTACGGTGTCCCGCTGATAGGAAATACCAAATTGGGGAAAACCCCGCAAGTCGATATAGGTCGGTGCCGGATCTAAGTGGAGGAATATCACCGCCAACTCCGGCGACAAAAGTATGCACTACACTCACGGGACTAATGACCTAAGCTTTTGACGGAAACACGAAATAATCAATGAAGCGGCTAACATACAAACTGTGTCGTTGGCCTCATGGATTCCGCCCGCTCGTGTCATCTCAAGAGCGACGGGAGAACCTAGGCATAAATACAATGTCATTGCCATGCAGTGTGCCGAATAAGAGGCATTAGCACGCAAGAAATACACCCAAATTTTATTTTATCAAAGTAATAAGTAGAAGTGTAACGGCACACGTACTGACCACTGCTCAGTAGTGTCAACTTCAAGCATAAAACTTAGATAACAAGAACTGAAGGCTTCCCAATGGCTTCAAACTTGCATAACGTGGAGGTTCTGTCTTCTATTTTTAAGGATGAGAACGGAGATAATTTCCTTATTTTCCCTATTTTAATATTTAAAGAACAAGCTAAACGCTGGAAGAATTAAATGTATGCTGTTGGACGCTCTCCACAATATAATATATATATTTTTTGCATAATGGTTGTGCGTCTCCTACGTTTATGGTCTAAGTTAACTAACTCGATTACCATAAGAAGTGATTCTAAGAATCTCAAAAATGTATTTGTATGGAACTAGTGATAAAACGGAAAGACATGCAAACTGTTACAAATGTTAAATGAATCGCTGTATATTTTTTCTCGATTTTCACAAAGTAGAACACACATTTTTACACTAATGAAAATAAAGAAAATCACTTGCTGTAAGAAAACATAACAAAATTGCATACCAATCCAAGAAAAAATTCATTGTACTTCTTGTTTGATCCCAAGGTTTGGTATATTAATTTCTTTAACGAAAATTAGGATCTTTGGTAACTATCTTTTAAACGAAAAATACCTTTCATAAACATTTTGCAACATGGAATTCGCATCTGAACTTGGCAATTATACACACAAGAAAATAACACATGTAAAGTACTAACCATACTAAAAGTTGCTTGAAAACTAACATTATTCTACAATTACCATTTGTAGAATCTGTTTTATAACTTTTGTCATACACAAGCAGGTACACTTTACGAGGAAAAATGACTTCGAAATAATAGAATGATCTTGGGTGTCCGGGTGACGCCGCCTCAAAGGCTGTGTTGCCTTAGTTGTTCTAAATAATTGCTCATATTCTCTATAAGCGACACGAACTGAACGGTCTCGAAATTGGAAGGCGAGTGAAAGCTTTCTTCCTGTGCCGAAGACCTGCCCGGAATCACTGCGCTCTGCCCTCCGTTCACGACCTTGGACCTTGAGCTGTTTCCTGCAAGGTAACTGTTTTCTCCCTTCTCTTACCCTTCTGATATTAACTGGAAATATTATTTTTAGAAAGTGCCAGTAGATTAAACAAGTCTACAATTCTGGTTCCTATTTAGCATAGAAAAAATCCTTTTTAGATCCTATAAGATGTAACTAGAGCGATCTGTCGACATAAATAAAAAAACAACACAACATCTAACTTTGAAAGGATAACCAGAGGGCGTATGGTGCTCGTATGTGAAAACTACTAAGACGTAATAATTTCATGCAACCGATCGTCTTCCCGCTTCTCGGATACACGTAGAAATAAGTGCCATTCAACATCCATCGTCGTATGTCGGACACAACACTTCATTTCACCAGCTTCTGCCAATACTCCAAGAACATTCGTTAACCAGTCGACACTGAGGACACGTATTTCCTTTTATATGATAAAATGAACACGGATAATTAAAAACTACGCTCACAATTTAAAAAATATTGAAATAACACATGAAACAGTTATTTCTCTCGGATTTTAACTTGAAATATAATTTTACGTACGCCTCATACGTAAACTTAAAAATAAATCAAACGAATACTACTGGCTGTAACAACAGAAATGGTTTTGTTTTAGAATTAAGAGTATCCCAGATACACAAACCGTTCCTTTAATTTCTAATATTTTATATCACAAAATGCTTCCGAAAGAAATAAGTCGTTCACCAAAGAAAACATAATATTTTCCCGAAATAGTAGTTGCTACCTCTATTCTTGAGTTTTCGTTTCTTACCCATTGGATGTGAAGCGATTCGTCGGATCTGCACGTGGTCAGAATTCTTTCCTCAGCAACATGGCGCACTTCACGGAGCAACCGCACTCTTCCCACGTTTCCACACAAACGCGCAGGCGACCGCCGGCGCGCCTATCAATGAGCGCCGATTGACATTTCGATCCATCGATCTGGCCTCGCCTCACTGACGTGGTGCGCTGTTTCAACTCTGCTTGATGCGGACATCAAATCTTCACCGCTCGGAAAGGTCATGCATCACCTCAATACACGTGAACGGTTACAATACAGACATCTGATTAGCAACAATTAAATGTATCGTTGGTTCAAATTAATATTTAAAAAATGAGGGAATGATATTTACATATTATCTCATAAAATAATAATAATAATAATAATAATAATAATAATAATAATAATAACAACAACAATGATTGGAAACGTGTAGCATAGCTCGAACATCATACGTGTACGTCATATAGGAGATCCAAGTGTAAAAACGACGTAGTTTCTACTCTTCTTATTAATTTCATATTAATACGAATAGAGATACCCCTCTTTTTGAATCAAACTGTTTCCCATTTTCATCCCATTAAGATTCTCAAACAGTTGTTTTGATTGAGAAAAATGGTTTCTAAAAAAATACATCCATTGATAATTTAATTTTCCTTCTTTCTGCTGAAACATTTTTTTAAAAATCGAGTTGTCCACCTTTGCAACGGTAATTTTAATTAAGATTCGGTTGCATTATCCATTTCATTATTCGCGGTTCTGTCCGAAATTGTTGTCAATTCATTCCTTTTTTGTAAGCAAATATTATGGCTCTCTACAAAAAAAGTGTATTGCAGGTACTATTTTTGTAGAAATAGTAGTATTGCACTCAACCTCGGCTGCCACTGGATTGAAACGCACGGGTCTTGAGAATTCCCGAATATTTTTCTGGTTTTTGAGTGCTTAAATGTGTTGTGGATTTAGAGGTAGCAATTTCCTGATGATTTTATCATCAAAAATATGCTTTCGAAAGTGTACATTTCTTTACAACGTGTAAAAATCTGTAATGTGCGACAATTTCGTTGTCCTTGACAAAGTAAACCACGTTTTGTTGTGAAATGAAATAAAAATTCTTGTAACTGATAATACAATTTTCACTGTTAGAAATAAGCCAAAGAATTGATATTTCGTTAACAAAAATTTCATAATGAAAAATAAAGGTATCTTCCACTTGACAATAACATTCAGATCAAAACTTTTCCCACATTTCTTTACACCGTGATAATTGAGAGAAAATACGAATTTCTTTGCACCTCAACATTCGTACTCCTGACTCAAATTTTATTTTACTCTTTTTTACATAAAATGTTATTTTATCTCATATCGAACAATTCAATTTGAGAACAAAGAATCAAAAACATCTTTTGTTGGTTGTGTCTAATAGAGTTTCTTTTTTATTGATTTTACGATCCCATTTATTTAAGAAAAATAACTTAATAATCTTTAAATCAATGAGATCATAATATCAATAAAAATAAAACAAAACTGTTAATCTCGGCCAATACGAGCCACGCCAATCCACGTCCATCAATGCGAGGGGCACCCAACCATTTCAGGCACGCGAATGGGCTAGCAAGGGTAGGCCACGCAGCGTTGCCAAGTAAAGAGGAAATTCCTCTTTGGCGGGGAAATTTCGCATTCAAACGCAATTAACATGAAAGGGGTAAAGTCAATGAAAAAAAAAACACAGAAATTTTGTGGTGAAATTACAAGAACACAGATTAATTTAACCTTCCTTATTAAGTAATTTTAAATTAACTAATTACCAAAATCGACTTTAAATTATGTATGGAAACACACTAACAAGGTCCATTGATTACTATTACAGTTCTCAGAGCTGAGAATGTAAACAGAGCTAGGAACCGACAGTTCTAGTAATCCCAGCGGTCGGTACAGGTGATAAGTGTGAAAGCCACATTATCACTTGAAAATTTCATTTCTAAATGTGGTCATTGGAAATGTGGCATGTCTAAGTGTGTTGTCATATAAAATTGTTCACGCAAAGAAATTTTATTTGTATAGAAAAGTTAGAAAATGTAATATTTTCTTTGGCTTGAGGTTCACAACCTCTGACGCGGCCAGGGCCTGCTAGCGGCGACCCGGCCTTGCGGCCATGAATTAAGGGGTACGTATATAGCACAAGAACATCCCTACGCAGTATTCTGGTCTTCTCAACTTGAGAAGTGAGATTTCTTGTCGTCAAACATCATCAGACCCTGGGACATTGCAAGGAGAACGCACACTATAATCTGCCCCAACCGGCAATCGAACCGCGGCTCGCTTCATGGAAAGTGAGCACGCTGAGCAGTTGGCAACCCGTGGGGATAGTTCAATAGTATCTCACAATAGTATGTTACAGTAATATCACAATGCGTATATGTAATATTGAAAATATGTTTATAATAATTGTTTTTAATTTGCAATTTTCGAAAATACCGAGGTTTGCCGTAAATACGCCCTGAAATGAGAAAAAATTGTTTAAAAATTACCTATATTTAACGAAATTACGCAAAAACTAGTCACATTTTAATAAATTGTACATGATCTAGTTTCTAGATTTGTCGTTGAACAATGGATTTCAATCAGAAAAGAAACCTCTAATATCAATATTGTAGTCGTAGGAACCCGCCGAAAAAATTTGGAACTTTTACAATTTTCAAAAATTTGGGAATTTTAGCACAAATTATATCTGCTCAATTCTTCTAAGCGCCCTTTATGAATTCTGATAACAAAATTTTATTAAAAAAATGTCAAATTTTTTAAAATGTTGCGTTTCCTGTCAATAAGGCCAAGAGTGTAGGATTATCTATTACAGACAAAAAACTTTTATTGTCCTCAATGTGATATGGATTAAACTATTCTTTTAAATTTTTGTATAATTTGTATTTTGTTATAATTGGTATTTTTGAAGAAAGTACTGAATTTGTTATGAATAACCCAGCAATCCTTGCGTTCCTGAAATCATATCAGACAATACTTTGTAAAAGAGAGTAATTCATATTATATATTAATATAGCTAACTCCGATTTCATGGTCATACTAAAAGAAATCAGATAATCTGACAATGCCCAAAAAACCTACATGAGGGCATATTACTTTTATATTACAATGTTTTTGTAAAACAACAACAAAATATTCCTGAATCACTTTTTTTGTGACATAGCTATTTCAACTTGAAGCAAAGGTGTTCAATTACTTCATGATGCTGTTAATTTGGCCAAATGTTGAAATATATAACAGGAAAATATGAGGCGCTTAACGTGGCCATATTACCTTCACAATCCTTACAATTATGTTCCTCTTAATATCACGAATAATTAATTCTTTTACTGCTCCTTTGTCAGGTGCAGGAATAGCAACAATGTTTTCGAAATTGTTCTGCGTGTGGCTCTTACCATTCCTTCTGCCCCACCCTTCAACAGTCTTGATCGCCCACGCTACTGCCGGCTTCTTCGACCGCGGGCCGCAAAAAACATTTTGGTGGTGCCTGGTTTAGATAGAACCAATAGAACCTCCGAGTAACGTCTTTAGTGAGAGAAGCCCCTCCTAGGAAACCCGTGAACTCCAACAAGTGGAACAGGAACTCCCTCTCGTGGAGTCATGCACGTCACTTCGCGAAAGCATCGACTTCGCGAAAGCATTCGACGTGGTACCGCATAATTTACTTATTAGGAAAGTATTAAC
>BOPP01000025.1:2023314-2037165 GCA_017312745.1 Gryllus bimaculatus
CATTAACTGCCACCGGGTCATACCCAATTGCAGTTCTAATAAATGTATGTATGTATGTATGTCACTACTGGCGAGTTCTTGAAAGCACTGGAGCCATACAAACGTGGCTTGTACTGGAAGCATCGGCTTAAACGAGGTGAGAGAGCAGTTCGAAAAATCAACATCCATGACCTACCTAATTTCGCACACATGCCCGATGAGTGTATGTCAAAGAGGTTTTGGGAGGCGGTTGTTTTATTACTACTGCGAAGATGGTCACGTCATTTGCATTTCTTGTTCTGCCTTTTCTTCCTCGTCATAATACCTCTCTGTAGGCACCAGGCTCTTCATGGTGGACATTCCCACATTTGTCTTGTCGCTTCCCTGCTTTGAGTCTCAAACCTTGCTCCAACATATTCCTTGTAAAGGAAGAGGTACAAACGTGAAATAGGGGCGGCAATATGGAATATCGCATGATCTGGCTTTGCGGGTAGAGAAAGAAGGTCATTCGAAGAGAAATACGTATGCAAATTGGAGGAGGGGGTTTTTCACATTGAAAACAGAGATGTATGCGAGAGAGGAAGGAGAAGATATAAAAGGGAATACTCTCGCAGCATTTTTTTAGATTTAATTTATTTATTTTCTTCAAGTTAGGGGTGCATTACAGTTAATCATAAATATATGAGATTGAACGCTACTAGAATTTACTCAAATTTATATTTTTCTGACTCAGCAACGTAGGTTCAGAAAGGATTGGAAGGATCTTGTATAAGTCAGTAAAAGCGTAATAAGTACTACTAAATATTTCACACAGTGGTTTTGAAGATTCTAAGATTGCGTCCGTATTATTGAATTACCCCTAAAAAAGACTAGAAAGGGAAGAAATATCGTCAGCATACGAGCGAAAACGCATCGAGTCAAGAGTTTAAGCCTTGAGAGAAATGGAAAACCTTGGAAGATAATGTATTTCGTAATGATAATACTTGTATTTCATAATAATTGTGGTATACATAAACATTCGGGAATGGGGACAGCGTTCTAATGCGTTATGGAAGTCAAGCTCTCTTAGCAATGCGGGCCCTCTAGAGATTTCCAAAAATTCACCCTGATGACGCTCGAGGATAGCTACTAGTGAGCTCCTACAAAATACATATTCGATGCTATCGTATGTCCCCGCGGGGGAGGAGGGCAGACGCTCGCAAGACCTGAGGCTCTACGTGGGGGCGGGAGACGTCCACCCGGCACCAGCGTCTCTCGTGCACTCACGTCGTTAGCTTCAAGGTGTAGGCAGTGAGTAGACGATGCTAATCTCCATGTTACTAAGCTAAATGATGAAAATAACGTATTTTGAAAACGAACCCTTCCTAACAAACTGAATAAAATTGAAGCTGGAGATCAGGGTGCGAAAATTTTCTATTAACAGCTAAAAACGATTTGATCTAGTGTTCGGTTTGATATCTCGATAAAAGAAACACTATCATCGCCAACCGAATTTACAAATGAATGTCCCCTTCTCGGTGTAGCACTCGAAAAGCTGCCGCTAGAGACAAGCGGCATCTTTTTTAGTAAAATCTCGGTGTGGCAAGCAGCGCGCAAAGTAAGAGGCAAGTGGCTGTGCAAGGCGGCGCGCAAGGGCGTTGGGTTGGACGGTCTGCGAGAGGGGGGACAGGGGGAGGACGGCGCAGGGGTGGTGGGAGGAGCAGCGGGAGCGTGCGTCATCCGTACAAAGCATGGGGAACTCCAAACGGGTTAGAAGTCTCACGGCATCAATTGATGTCACTGCAGTGCTTCTGATCGGGAGATCCTAGGGGTTGAGTCTCGACGGTGGCAGGATTTTCGAAACTAGCTGTATAGCTAGACCACATTCAAGAGCAGTCTGGAGGAGAATTCTCGCGGTCGGCTGCTCTGAACCGAAAGTTCTCCGATAATTACCAGGCGAGTGGTGAAGCAGTCCCCTAACAAACGGGCCACGGACCGCACGCGATCTTTCCTTCCTATTCCTGGTCCTATCCTCATCCCTTACTTACACACACTTACACCAACGTGAACTACACCACTACACATGTCGGGAGACTAGAAGGGAGCTTAGAGCTTCTTCCGGTTGGGGCGGTGACTCGCTGATGGAAGTTGGCTTGTTGAAGAAAACCCGCAAGCCGACGTTTAGGACGAAGTTGGATCTCACCATCTCGCGGAGAAATATACCTGCCACTCTCACGATACAAGCATGCACTACATTGACGGGAATAATGACCTTAGTCATTGACGCGCTCGGAAACACTAACCATGAAAGGAGAAGTCCGCTGCTCACCACCAGCAGTCGCCGCCGGCGCAGCCACGGCCCGCCGTGTGCGCCAACAAACAGCCGAGCAAGCCGCGAAGAGACGAGGACAAACGAGGAGGCGACCGCGGACGAATATTGTGCAAACGAACCTCCCGAGCCCGACCACAGCCGCTGTCCTCGCAGGGCGCGTGTTGACTCTGCCGCCGAGCGTGCACGCAACAAGGGGTTAATGCGTTGTAGGTTGAAACACCTGTTTGAACGAGTCGTGATTGCTTGTTCGGCTAATAAAAAGCAGATTCCCCACCGAACGCCTAGGGTCATCTGCGTGTAGATCAGAAGCAGCATTGCCCCTGTCTCTGGACGGAATCTCTTCGAGAGGTTCCAGGATTCGTGTCCCGACGGATTTTCGATACTAGCTAGATAGCTACAGTACCGGGAGCGTTTAAGCAACTCTGACAGTTCGATGCGTTGTTGTCACACATTACTTGGCTCGCGGCACCACCTACATGGTAGGTAAACTAAATCTCAAAACTTTAACACTTACTGATGACACGTGTTGATATCATGATCGTCGCCACAGCCGAACCTTACCACCTCCGTGACTTCGTTAAAGTCAGCTGAGCGGCAAAGCGGAACGCTGTCTGTGAGAAAGAAAACAAATCATCGCAAGTGATTGCTTCAGAGCGGGACACGTGCGAGAGAGCTGTCAGAGTTGCTTACACGCCTCCGCTACTGTAGAACGAATTCAGCTGTCTGAAAGTGAATTCTAGCGACAGGCTACTGTGATGCTAGTTTTATGTATTTTCTTATCAACACCAGGTTAATGCTGTCATAAAAGGGCCACGAATCTCTTGCTATCTTTCCTATTGGTTCCCCGTTCTATCCTCTCCCGTTACTCTTACTCTCTCTCTCTCTCTCTCTCTCTCACACACACACACACACACACCTACTCACATTTACATGCATTACACTTTCCCACATAACGGAATATCAGTCGAGAGCTTGCAGCTTTTTCAGTCTGGGGCGGGGCGCAGGGTGGGGGAGATTGCTGTAGTAGACTGAACGAGTCGTATCATTTTGCAATCTGGCATTTACCACCACGGCCTAGCAGAGCGTTGGTTCTCGCAGTACTGCGACTCGCAAGGAGATAGGGACACAGGAGCACGGCACTTTTATCCGACTTCTCTTGAAAAAGAGTCTGTCAGACAAGGACATTTGTCAGGATATGCAGATGGCCGTAGGAGGCGACGCACCAACGTAAGCGACAATGGAACGATAGGGTGCCGCGTTTCGTAGGAGAAAGAGCGGCAGAGGAGGTTTCTGTCTTTTTATCCTGAGGAGGCCAGCAAAATTATTGTTCCAGCACCTTTATTCCGCTCTGCCATTTACATGTACTACCATCAAACGTCTGCTGTATTAGTCTTTTATAACAACAATTACTTTGGAGTAGGCCACATAGATATTAATATTTAATATTTATCAAGTTATTTTTCCTGAAGTTATCCGTTATTCCGTTAGGGAATATACAAAACGTTAAAATCTATGTAAATATATTTACATCTTATTAATCATCTTATACATGACATTAGATCTTAAAAATGTTGAACCACGGCAAAAGTTAAAAAAATAGATAAAAGATAGGACTTCAAAAGTAATCAAATTTTGAAAACGTGTGTACAAACTAGAGACAGTTGTGTTCAGCAATAAAAATACCATGTTTAGATTACATATTTATATTACAAATTTAATATAAATGTGATGTGTTTGTTGTGAAATGTAACTATAGTAGAATCCCGGTATTCCGAAGTAATTGGGGATGTGGTCTGTTTGGATTCGGAAATATTCGAATTACCCGAAACAATGTACCGTACAAATACGAATACACCTAAAGGATTAACAGAAAATGCAATGAAGCGTGCGATGTGAAAAAATGGCAATGTAGCATTGAGATCGCGTCACCACATCACATAGCATCATCAAGCAGATCCCGGTCCTCAAAAGTCCCGGTACGACAAAAGAGTATTACCGATTTTGTCAGGTTCCTCTTAGTGAAAATTACTGTTACATAAACATGTCATATACACCGTAGTTACCAGAGCAAAAAACGTTTTATTTCGACATGTGTTTCGATAATTAGTTGTTCGGTTGTAATTTTAAAATCCTTTCTTTACACAATAAATAAGCAATTTATTTATTTTGTTTATTTGTCCTCCATCCCAAATTTTCTTCGGATTATCCGAAATTTCGGATTTGCGAAGTTCGAATTAGCGAGGTTATATTATAATTGGACGTACGTCAACTAGCTTGGATATGAATTCAGCGCAGACTGAAAAATCAACAAATTATTGCGTCAGAAGTGATTACATTCCCAAATTTCGAGTTAGAAAAAAAAGTTGGAAAATTTTTATTTGACACCAGAATAATTGGAGATGAAAACGCTCGCTGTACACAAAATTCAAATCTTTTCAAGTGTCTGTCTTTTTAGAAATAAGTTAAAACTGGCTGTGATTAAAAGTTGTTACATGAGTGCAATCTGGATTATTTAAATATTAACTACTATATCCTTTTTTCTTTTTACTTTTTATTACTTTTATTAATATTGTAAGGTTTTATTATATTTTGACGTGCTGATAAACACCGTCACTGTTTATTATGTGATAATAATATTTTGTATCTGATAGTGAATCTGCACCCAATTTATTTATTCTTTGTTAATAATTTATTATTGTAATTAATCCTAATGCAATGTTAATAAAACTAATCTAATAGGGTTGTTGCAATGAAATTTTCCTTGATTATTTAAAACCGAGTATCAAATATTTAAAGCACAAGTGTGTTTCTGTATCAGAGTCGACCATAAAGTCTGGCACACTTCGAACTGGACATCTGATTGCTTTAGTCGCATTAGCTGTTAAATCATGGCAAGCAGGGATTCTATTGAACCAATTTATGCGCAAGAAGGATAGTGGGGCCACTCTGAGAGACCAATGGGAGGTCGTTCGTTTTGAGTATGAGTCGTATTCTCACTGCAACAGCAGTCATTCGAATTGAGTAGCACGAGATGCTAATAGCTTTCAGAAATGTGTATTGAACGATCTTTGAGAAGGGCACGATGTAGGTTTTATGCCACTCTATAAAGTAAAGAGAAGCAATAAACCCTAGATTGAGGGTTTCCAGAAACCTTTTGAAGGTAACGTTCAATTCTTTGGCCTTAATGTATTTCGTTTCAAAGTTATAGATCATATGAAACCCCTTTTCTAGCGGACCCCTTTAAGACAATTCAATTTTAGCTAATAAATATCTACATATCTGTCGGTGACAGGTGTTGTATAAATGAATACTGTTTTCTATCAATATTTCCAAAACGGACGTGATATGAATTCTATTTTTAATTAAAGTGATAAGTGCTATCCAAAACAGACAAAAGAGGATGTTCTGAATAAGTCGCAGAAAATGAAAGTAAGCATGAATTACTTACAAACGCTCTTCGGAGAAACAGAACAGGGGAGCAAAGACTACGATAGGAAAACCAAACGACTTCGAATCAATTAATGTGAAATCTTGCATAAAAATTCAAATTTATATCCGTTGATCCCCATCATTATTTTAATGAGTGTTTACTCGCTAACAGTACTTGAAATATTCAATAGCATTTAGGTCAGATACAATTCACCCTTGGAGACATTAATTGTAACGTTTGCCCAATTATAAGAATGTAAAGTTCAAAGTGGACAGTTTGTATTTAATTCTGGATACATTTTTCGATATGACACTTAATATCTCAAAACCTGTCACGTTCATAACTTACGTTCCTGCACTTACATCAATTATTACCGGAAGTACACTTATCCTCCTTGGCCTCTCGATGCCTCAAACAGTAACACATTATGTAAGGTTGTTAATTAAATAACCCGAACTCCAACTGAAGTACTAATATGTGAATCGTTGAGATGAATGTTTGGCAAAATTAATTTGAAGTAATTAATCCTCACTAACGCAAATGAAAAATTGAAATAACTTCAAGCATGGAAATTAAAGACAAAAAAGTGTTAAGATATTCAAACTGTAGAATGGGGTCAATAATATTCCTTACATTCAAACCCGAATAACATATATGAATTAAATTTCTTGACGTTGGTGCTTGGAACCATTTACCTAATTAGTGTTCGACAAATTAAAATTTATCACACGGTGAAAATAAACCGCGTGATTTTGAGCCCACCAAAAACTATTATCTGCATATACAATACTGCTCGTGCAGCAACCTTCACTTGTTCATCCAAATCACTTCCAACTGTATAATTCCTTTCTTTATTTGCATTAAACAACATTCGTGTCTTAGGGCGATGAAAGACAGAGTAGATTCATTAAAATGTGTCTCTGCACTGACGGAATGAAGAAAGTAGGCCACTGCGGAATGAACGCGAGGAACGATCGGACCCTGCCCAGAGGGGAAACTCCCCGGAGAGAACCATTTCCAGCCCGGAGCGTAAAACAACAGGCACTTCGCCGAAGATACGCCGGAGCTTCGCCCAGATTGACGCTATCTCCGCGCGCGGATGGAACGCCGTCTTCATCCCTCAACCTCTCCCTTCCCCCCCTCCTCCCCGCCCTCCGCGATGTCACGTCAAATCCGCTCCGCCCCCTCCCGGCGTCGGCTACGCCGCCGGAGTGGCTTCGGGCGCTGAAATCTCTCCGGCCGCCGGGGGCCCCCCCGCCAAATCCCTCATCAGCCCAGTTCCGCGTCGCCGCCAGCGGCATGCCCTGCCAACGGACGTGAAAAAGGAAGTGGAGATTCTAAAGATTGTTATGACACATATTTAAATTATTTGTACAGTTATGTGGGTGCAAAGCGCTATGCTAGATCTTGAATCTAAATTTATGCTAATCTTTCAATCTACTATTTACAATTTTACGTTAATCCTTACATTATTTACACCCTTTTTGAACTTGTAATCTAAATTTACATACTACCTCTTACATACTTACAAACTAAACTTACAGAAGACTCTACTTATTTATATTTACACGCACTAGCACATACAATCTAAACTTGCGTAATACTCGTAACACTGAGGTTTTTATAGTTTGCCAGTCAAACTTGCAAAACTCTTGAGAATCACATTTGCAGTTACACTTTTGGCCCGCACACACAGCACGCACACACTTACCAGATGACTGTCCGTCAGGGGACACATGGGTAGGTGGATTGACGGACCGATAGTGTAGCGTCATAGGGCAAGGCTTCTGCACCAGAGAAGCCGTTGCAAGGTGCGGGGATGAGGGTAGCTAAAAACAACCACCATAACTATGAACAACACACCGAACCAGAGGGATTTCCATTAGGGGAGTAACCGGGCGCCGGAGTGTTGTGAGGTGAAAGAGCGTCGCTTACCGTGTGGACCAGGGCAGCGCTTGGGGACAGATGACCTACCAAGTCATGTGGTTCGGCCCCTAATAAGGGACTGCCGCGAAGACACTCATGGGTAAAGAATTTTGGTTTTCTCGGAGTAAAGGCTCTCATAGACAGGTGCGGGAGATCCGCAGCGGGTGCGGCGCAGAACGCGGCGTTGACGCGGCGGCGGAATCGGCGGGACCGTTCATACCGGAGCGTCAATTGTGACTCAGCCTTTGGAGACAGCTTTCCTCATCCGGTAAACAAAGGCAAGGGGAGCTCGATCCATAGGGGAGCGAAGACTCTCGAGGGCGGGCGGACGTCCACGAAACTCTAGCGGCAGCGTTCGAAACGCGTCCGACTGCGCTCCAAAATCCGTAGGTTTTAAAACGGTGCCAATCCGCTGCCGCGACGCTCGCCTCCCGCACAGGTCTGACCGTGCCCATAAGGCAACACGTGACGCGAAATTTCCGCTGCGGCCATTCCGCGTAGGCTGCGGATCTCCCGCGCCGGTCTGTGAGAGCCTTAGAAAACGTTCCGCCTAGTTTTGCCCGGAGGTGCTCTGTACATGAGGTGCTCCGATGAGTTTGAGCACCGTTGAGTGGTTCTCGACCACTGTTGGTCAGAGGGTGTGTCTGCCAGGGCACGGGAGATGCTTGTTAGGCCTCGTTGGCGCCACGGCGTTGGCGCGTGTGGAGAGAGGGGGGCTGAGGGGAATTAGCTCCAACAAACGCATCAGAGTGCAGCTTTGTAAATAAACTGTATGTAGCTCACTCGTGTCTGTGTTCTTATGGTATATACTCCTACCCACGACGTCACAATGGATCGACAGGCAGGTATTCAAACAGTAGTCAGACAGTCGCTCTGATTTTACAACACTGCTCCTATACCAACTTCCATTCGAGATATTCCTGCCAAAACTGAATGAATGTGCTCGTACATTTAAATTTCGTTTTAAACGGAATGGAATGGCAACAAGGCAAACAAGATGGAGGTAATTTTACGCAATTTTATGTACACAGTAACTTCGTTTTTATGTTAATTGTTACAAAGTTCGCTAAGGTTTTCGGTTGAGTTTCCCTCATTCTTAGGGCAAATGCTGAGATAGCACTTAGTTTTGCTTCTGGACATAAATTTAACTTAATTATCCGTGCACGCCTTCTAGAATTCAGTGGGAAAAATGATCGTTCGTATGTTGTCGTGGCAGGAAGTATTATTCCTTGCGATGATGGATATTAGCCCAAATGCTATAGCTGATTTGCCTTTGAAAATAGATTTTATTGCATCGGAGCGAATATTTTGTTAACAATTCTTGACACAACACTCGTTTCTTTCAGTATTCAGAATTTAACTAGTACGGTATATGGCTTAGGGTAAGAATCACAGAATTAGGAAAACGTGTACAGATTTTCACTTCTCCCCGTATCACGTCACACACAGTTTTTAACCATTTTTGACGTAAAATAAATAAAAACGGAACAAAACTGTAGTTACGAATAAACACACATATTCTTTTTATAAAAGAAAATTTCCGGGGTAATAGCAAGGACAAATAAGCAAAAACAGCGAAAACACTTGTTTGAGTTTTTAATCTAAATACGCGTGTAAGATAACACAACTCTTATTTTGAAATCACAGACACACCAATCTGATTTACATATAAGGTTTATAAACGCGGTCGAATTGTAATATAGACTTTTAAACGAAAAACTCACCACCTTCTGGAAGGTGTTCATAAAATTAATACAGTGAACACTGTGTATAACGAACTTTTTTCTGAAGAAAAAAAAACTTTCTGTAGCATAGAAATGACTTGAGTTCGGTTTATCCCACATTCCCCAACTGATACACTCTTCACATAACGAAAACTTTCTCTAACCTAAGAAGGTACTCTATTCCGCAAGTTTCGTTATATAGATGCTATCCTGTATTTCAAGAGTTTGCTATCAAAACCAGCTCATTCCACTCGGGAAAGTTTTACAAGAGATGTAAAATCTTCCCGCATTCACACACTGTTGTATATGAAAGGGAAATTTTCTCACCACGTCTTAGGTAAGTACCGTGTATCCACGTGAGGTTACGATGAACCCTCAAAACGTAAGTTTGTATTCAAAGAACAAACAGATTTTGAGAAGTTTTTTTTTAGTTTGCTGGAAAAAATCCTTTTTGGTACTTACACCGTTTCTCACAAACACTTCTAATATAATGAAATGCTGTGTTTTTCAGCAAACGACTTATTTGTTTAATAAAACTGCGTCTTCCTGTGTTAACATATCATCAACAGGGCTCAGAGGAAATGTCAGGCAGTACTGCCTCCAGCCGCAGCAGGCTCCGCTCATGCAGATTTCGTCGCAGTGCTGCGACATTTGTTTCCATTTCCCCAAATTTTACTGCCAATTTTATTGCAAAAATATACGTAGTGGTCAGCAGTGAATGTGAAAATACGATATATGACTGTTCTTGTGCTCACATTTTATGGCGAAGTCGAGAAAAAATCTGGCAGGGAAACTAGCACGAACGCGTAAAATTTTTTGAAAGCGTTGTAAAATGTGATGTGACTATATAACAAAAATATACTTCTAAAAAAGTGTTATATACGAGTACACTCGTATGAAAATAATATATTTTTGCAGCTTAGTAGTTATTAAATTAAATATTTTATTTTGAAACGTTTCTAGTACTTTTTTTAATTTCATCAGTCAATCAACCATTCATTATGAAAACATGTTATATAATTAATATTTCTAACTTCGCCCTCCATTTATGCTCTCTACTGTTTTTGTACTAATTTTTATCACGAACAGTTGCGTATGACAGCCATGGTTTTCGTGTCATTCCCGCACGAAGATGCTCGTAAATCTGGGTAAAATGCGGGGATGACAGAGCCAGAAAAATACTATCCTATGAAGAAGAGATATGGACTTTGTTGACGTGTACTTCACTTTATCTCAAAATTTCTTTTTAAAACGTTGCAGATGTTCGACTCCCAGTAAAAATTCTTAGGGTTATTCTATAACTGCAATATTCTGTAATTTTTCAGAGAACATATATGTATTTTCAACTTAGAAAATACTGTTGAAAAATACTACGAATCTTCTTGTCGTACTCTTTTGCTATCACATTATCGTAATCGGAAATTAATCGTAATCAATTCAACTAGAGTTGTTACAATAGTAGATGTCCTTATAGCGGATATAGCGGTCATATGGAATTTCCCTCGATGATTAATTGATTAGTTTTTCCGGGCCCATCGACTTCTAAGGTCATTATTCCCGTAAGTGCAGTTCATGATTTTTCCTCAGGAGGGGGCTGTGATCTTTCCCCATTGGTTGGTGTGATCCGGTGCCGACCTACATGCCGGTTAGCGGGGTTTCCCCAACCTGATGTCTCCCACCAGGAGAACACCGCCCCAGCCGGGACAAGCTCCGCACTCCCGACCGGCCTCCAGGCATTTGCAGTAGTGTAGTGCACGTTCTGGGCGGTGCCGCGCCCGAGAGACCTCGACTGGGAAAATCTTCGCAAGCCGACGTAGGTCGCCGTTCAGAGGGAAAGGATCATCGCCACCTCCCGCGATTAAAACATGCACTACACTTACGTTTCTAATGACCTTAGCAGTCCATGCGCTCGGAATCACTACTCAATCAATCAATCAATCAATAATAGCCACGTAACTAGGCCGAGTTCAGGCGCTGCATGAAGAGATGGCGCCGACTTCGTGTTACCCTACGCAGCACACTGGGCTGAAACGCCGCCGAACTCGCAAATAATGAATACCTCAATAAGTATAAGCAAAACAGACTGTTTTGGAAGCATACGATTATTTTGTAGTTATTATTATATTCGAATTTATTTTTATATTTGTATTTCTAATTAAGTATTATTCGTATTATACCGTATTTCTGGAGGAGTCTATTCTATTGGCGACCGGCTGCTCTGATCAGTATTCCGTCGTTTTTCCGAATTAAACCAGGGGAATGCCGGAGCAGTACTCTAACAAACGGATCATGGACTCTGTGTGACCTGTCCGTCCTATGCCTTGTCCCTCAGTGTCGGCGTCCCTTTGGTTAGTGTTTCTTCACCCCATACTTACACACACTTATACTTGTAGGCACTACTCTACCACACACGCCGGGGGTTCATTTGGGAGCATAGAGTTCGTCCCGACTAGAGCGTTGCCCCGCTGTGGGGAAAAGCTTGCAAGCCAACCCGGTCGTCACCGGATCTGACCATCTGGCAGGGACCTCCCATGGTAAAGAAAAATGCCACACTTTGGGACTACTGACCATAGCAGTTAACGCTCCCGAGAATATGAAATAATCAATCGAAGCATATATATCCCTAGAATTTACATTCAAATCTAGCAAACACATCGTTTCTACTTTCGGTTGTGATACTCCTTGCGTAGCTTTTTTCTTTTTATGCATGTTCAATTGATGCATATTTTTCAGGGGCTTGAATTGATTAAACATCACAAAACGCTTTGTACCAGGCGAATTCAACTTGGTAATTTATGATTACCTTTCATTTTTCAAAATATACATTAATTATACAAGATATATAACATTAATATTTTAAATGTGTAACTTTAAAATGTGAAATAAATTAAAGTCCCCCGAGATGAGAAATGATTGTTAATGGTACGTATTTATGAAGACTGAAATACGTCTGTTGGGAAGCGGGAACGAATATTCGCTGTTCTCTCCTTGTCTTCCTCACGGCCGTGCGGGAAAGGCCACCGAAATGTCTGGGAGTGCTCTTCCTCCACTGCGGCCGCCCGTTGAAAGCGCACGGCCGGCGGCAGGCGTTCCACGGCGCGAACACGCGATGGGCCGTGCCGCAGCGTGCGGAAGCAACTCGGCAAGCGGCAGTAGAATTCAGCTTCTTTTTTAAATTTCCTGTCCATAGAACAGCGGCCGGAGGCCCCGGCGGATAGAATTCTACCGCACAGAAGCCATTCTCTCCCCCGTCCGCCGCCTCCCATCGCAAACAATGAAGGCTATTTCACAGTAGGCGAAGGCGGCGCTGGCTTAGCCGAACGACAAGGCGGTGCAGTGGGGGCGCACGCCCCAAGACACATCCCCGGGCCATTACCCTCAGCTACGCCCACGCGATCGTCCCGCACTTATTTTGATTCACGCGCAAGATGGCAGCGGCTTCGTGTTGCCCCATGCAGCACACTGGGCCGAAATATCGCCTAACACACAAATAATGAATCATCAATCAGGAATAAGTAAAATTGGCGATTTTCGAGGCATACGCTTATTTCGTAGTTATTATTATATTCGTATTAATTTTTATACTACTTATTACATATTATTGGTATTATATTGTATTTCTTTACTTAACTAAAACCATGCCGATTTTTGTATTTCTTTTGTTGCGCAACGACCTTGGAATTGGTCGACTTTTTTGTTAAAATAACCTTAACACGTAACTTTCGAATTTATCAGCTATATCACCATTTATTTTCTCACAATTAATGACAACTAAAATTATTTAACACTACAATAATATATCGGCATGGCAAGTTGGACATGTAATAATTTATATTGTATTAAACCGTGTACACAGATCAGTGCATTTAAAAGATAAATGCTGGACATTATGTCTGAATGGAGTTTCTTAAGCCCTGAACACTTTTCCCCATAGACAGTATGTTTACGGTCAGTATGTCTCTGTAAAGCAAATCGAAAGTGCAACGTGTGCTCTGAGATTTGGACCTCATCTCTGGGAGTCTCGTGCGCCCTCCCCCGTTCACCCCATCTGCGCCCAGTGAGCCCAGTGAGCGCTTCCAGTGAAATATCGAGCGCGGAATGGCCCAAGGCGGCGGAGGCGATCGTGACGATGGCGGCGGTGGCAGTTGCAAGCTCGGCTGGTGATGATGGTGGTAGGGCTGATAATGGGTGTTGGCGGCGGCTGTTGGGGTGTCACAGACGGCGGCGGTGTCGGTGATGGTAGTAGGGCAGTGGCGGTAGCGGTGACAGTGGTGGCGATGGTGGTGGAGGGGGCGTGACGGTGGCGATGTAAGTGTAGTTGACGTGACGGTGGCAGCGTAAGTGGTGGTGGTGGATGTGGTGAAGGCGGCGACGGTGGAGATGGAGGTGACCATGTGATGGTGGTGATGGCGGTGACGGTGTAAGGGGCGGTGACGATAGTGATAGCGGCGGTGACGTATGTGGCGATGGCAGTGGCAGCG
>BOPP01000025.1:2049811-2062557 GCA_017312745.1 Gryllus bimaculatus
AAGGGGGCGGGGAGGGGCGGGGAGGGGCGGAGGTGAAATGAGGCAGGGACGAAGACAGCAGGAACAGCGTTAGCTAGTGGGCGGTGGCTATGAAAACGGACCCTAACATGAATACGAGAGGCAAGGCGCAGCCATGTGAATACTAATGTGGCTGAGGGCCGAGGTCGACAACGTGAGGGCTCGTGATTAGCCTCGTGATTCGCAATGGCATCGAGAGTACGATGGGAGGGCCAAGGCGGTGGGTATGAAACAGGCAAACCAGTGGATATGGGTCGCAGCAGCGAGGATTGACACCCCTCCTTTACGTGATATCGTAGCAGCGATGGTGTAACGGGTAGTATCGGATTGTTATACCCAGATACGCGGGTTCAAACGCTAAGGCGGTTCAAACCCGAAGGCGGTTCAAACCCGATCGAAGCCATGGATTTTTAGGGTGAAAAAAATGTTTGTACACCTTCCTTCAGAGGGGTTCCATGTTAGTAGATTTACTGCATGTAAAAGATCCTCAAGCCTAAATGACGCCTCTGAGCTAAATTGAAATCGCCTGTTTCTCGCCCGACAAATACCTCCTTTCTCTGCTAGTTGGTGAAAGGAGCGCAGCGAAATTTGCGTGGTCAGACGGAACAGCAGGCCTCATGGCCTGAGTCTCATCATATAAAATAACGCAACAATTCAATTCAATTCGTGCTTGGTTGAGTCACGATGAGCAAGAGGGTCGTTGGTTTTGAAAGCGCAGAGAAGGATATGGGCGGACTAGGGTGGCCGGAGTGGGGGAAGGAATGCGGTAGAATAAGCTGTCTAGGCGGAGTCAAGATAGAAGATGTGCACCGGCGGAGAGGAGGTTGAACGTAAAGGGTAGACGGAACAGATAGATGGTGGTGAAGAGAATTTAAATTGCGGAGGCCCTGAAAGAAAGCAAGAGGGACAGATACAGCGGCGTCATTAGTGGTTGCGGAGATGTCTACGACACATATACGTAAGCTTCCGCGGCTCGAATCCATGAATTCTCGGCTATCCGGGAGACGCCGCGTCGTTGGCTGGGGTGCCGACGTTTCGCCTGACATGTCACAGGCTTCCTCAGGGCAGTGAGGGAGGCTTCCTCACTGCCCTGAGGAAGCCTGCAACAGGCGAAGCGTCGGCACTCCAGCCAACGACGCGGCGTCTCCCGGATAGCCGAGAATTCATGTCTACGACACGGCGGATTCATTTATTTATTAAATAGTGCCTCGTAGGTGTAGTGCATGTTTTCATCGCGCAAGGTGGCTGTGGTCTTCTCCTGCTGGCTGGTGATATCCGGCACCGGCCTATGTTGTCTTGCGGCGTTTTCCCTAAGCAGGTATCTCCCACCAGCGGGGCACCTCGCCCAGCCGGAAAAGGTTATAAGCTCCCGATTGATTTTCTGACAAGCGTGATAATGTAGTGCAGGTGACTAGATGTAAATAAGGGGTGATGACAGGACAAGGAAGATGAAGGAAAAGTCGGTGGTCCGTTTGTTATAATATTGCTTCATCATTCGCCAGGCATTGATCAGAGAAACCACGAAAAATTACCTATCAGAGCAGCGGAAATCTCCTCCAAGTAGCAGGTTAAGTCGACCTAGCTCTCTAGCTACTGCCGAAAATCCACCGGAGACTCGGGACTCGAACCTAGAACCTCCCGCTCAGAGGTACAACTGTAGTGACATCCGTTCATACTCTGAACCAGTTTTGCCGGTGGGAAGGCGTGAAGACAGTGCCGAGTGGGAAACCGGTACGAGGTACGCCAGCGATGGAAGCGGGAGTGGGGACGACTGCTGGGTTGCGAGTCCAGGAGTGACGGCATTTTGCCCCCTTCCTTTGCGTAACTGCAGTTATCGCGCTCATTCCGAAACAGCGGTCCCGCGTCTGCTGAAGGCTGCTGCGGTTCAGCAATTTCGGAGGCACGGGCTGTCGCCTGCACTGTGCGCTTCATGAAACCGGGTGGCTGCGCGGCGGGAAGCTCGGGTTTTTGGCAGATATCCAATCAAAAGGGTTGGCAGAAAATTAGCCGTCCGGTATTACATTTAGAAAGTATTGAAATTTGGGAAACAGATTAGCAAATGTTCACGGTAAATAAAAATAATTAATGTTCTTATATCAACAATTTTTAATTATATATTTAATTCAGAATTCGTTATTTCTTCAATATCTTTTTCGTATTCCTAGTATGTTGTATCGTACGGAAATAAATTTTCGATATAAATTTAGCGATATATTAAAGATATACACCCGATATATTCTCCTTCTGATACATCCCAAGAGCCCTCCTTGCTAGAGAAAGGATTCTCATATCAAAATTCCGATATATTAAAAACATTAATTCTGAGAAAAAACCGATGTATCATTTCCTCCGCTCCTTGCAAGAGGAAGGTTTCTCCTTCACCTGGTTTGTATCGTGAAGGCTGGGTGCCGTCACGGAAAGGCCAAGAAGAAGCTCACACAAAACAGAAGAAAAGGGTTTTCCCGCTGCATCGCAAACCAAGAGCAGTGGGTGGTTGCAAGGGGCAGCTGGACATTGCGGATGGTCGACATCTGACACGCCATTTTTAGAAAAATTCAGTTGCGCCTTTATTGCAACAATGCCTTATATCCGGCTATTGCGCGTAGATGAAGTAATCCTCCGTTATATTTTGTCTTGACTTGAAGCGACGCAGTAAGTCCTCCCTTCATCTAGGGGCGTGGCGCAGTTCGGGGTTCCCAAAAGTTCATCCCCACGGGAATGCAGGTCTGAAGTCCCTTAACCTCCGTGACTTCGTGGTCGAGCGTAGTTACGCAATTCGGCTGGCGACTCCGGGTTGAGTACTGGACACTGTCGGGGCAAAGCCTACGCTTTTACGTTCTTCCCTCTCTTGATCATAAGATGGCAGTAATAGTTTGCTAATGCCTTGCGCTGGACGTTTTCATTGATTTACTTTTTTGTATTTCTTCACGCGTCAACTGTTGCGATCATAAGTCAAATTTGTGTAGTGTGAGTTTTATCACGGGATATGGTGGTGAACTTACCCGCTGGGTGGCGAGAACCGGCGCCAACCTACAAGTCGCTGTGCGGGGTTTGCCCTCTTCTTCATACCTGCGTCTCTCGGGCACTGCCCCAGCGGCGACAGCCCTAAGATCTCGACAGATGTCCCGACACGTGTGGTAGTGCAGTGCACGTAAGTGTAAGCGTGTGTTAATAAGGGGTGAGGATAAGACAAGGAAAAGGAAGGAAAGATCGCACGCGTTCCCTGGATCGTGTTTAAGGTACTGGACTGGTATTCGCTTGGTATGGGTTCGAAAATCCACAGAAATCTACCGATCACAGCAGACGGACCCATACGACCAATCTCCTCCGAGCAGCGGATGAGCTGGACCTACTTATCTATCTAGGCTCAACCACCCCCTGGAAGGTTGAGGCGTGATGAATGAGACTATGAATAAGAGCAGGCGCGGATGCACGGGGAGGGAAATTACCCCCTAACACTTTTCAGTAACTTAATTTAAACTTGTCACGAAATTTTGAAGAAAAAATATTTTGGGAACAGAAATAAAATTGTATCGCAGCATGAGCTGAGTGTAGCCTGCGACATTTTACAAAATTTTGTAATATGACACATTCGACCATAATTTGAATTCCCCACCCCCCCTAAACTTCGTCTCTGGATCCGCCCCTGATAAGAGGAATCAGATGTGTCACGTGTCAACATGTAAAAGACAACCATGCCACAACCACATTGTGATAATAACGCATGGTGTGCGCGGTAGTGAACCTAGCAGTCTGCGGCGCAGCACTCTTGACAGTGATGCAAGCGCCTGTGACACCGAGGGAATTGCGGAAATTCCACGATGCACGGAAACCAATGCATCTCTTTGTATTCACTGGTAGTGCTATCCGGTAGAGGAGATCTCACGGACCTCGTGAAGCTACGAAGGTGGTGAAAGAGGGAATTTTAAAAGTGACCAAAATGGGAATTCTACTGCACTCTAAATGAAACATTTCATTATTTGTAGGCACGATGCTAGCGGAATGTGTAAAATTGTCATCGTCCATCAGTGCATTCAATAAACACTCACTGTCCACATGGCAAGGGTGGGCCGTTTTTGAGAGAGAGAACATGGTTATAGATAATATTTAATTATACTTCTGATTGGAAAATGGAGATACAAACTCGGGATCATAATGATAAATATGACAATTTCAAAACATTTATTGATCATTAATCATTGCATTGTTGTACTCAACATCTTTTTATTCACCAAACCTACAACATCTCTACAGATTCACCATTTTAGTAGTATACCGGTCACCCGCGGATCGGACAAAAATTTGTCAATCATACAAGGCCATCCTCTTGCCTCGAGTTAATATGTGCGTACTAACAGGAAAGAAGACACATAGACATTTAGGGGCGTTTGTATACTATGAATAATTATAAAACGATACTTTATCAGCACAATATTGGTCAGTATATCATGAGGTTGAATTCGCCCAAGTTATGTTGCAGCTATGTGTGACATAACTTAGTAGTTATTAGAAACATAATCACAGGATCACTTTCCTCACGTTCATTTCTCTTTTAGTAGTTCTCACGATTTCTATAAAAATTCCACACTGAAGAGTACTTCAATTCTCTTTCTTCATTTTCTTCATTCTCTTTCTTCAGGTATTCACCTCTCTACATCTTTTGAAATGGAATACTCATTTTTTCATCACTGACAAATATCGACATCAACCACTTGTGTTTCCAATTTCATAATTTAATCAGGTTCACAGTGAATCAAATATGTCTCAATGATGTCTTAACTCTTCGAAGTGACGTAAAATGACAGGGCGAAAGGCGACGAAGGGTACCGCTAGGCATGTTTAAACGCCACGCCGAGAAACGAAAATCCTAACGGAAAGGCGCGTGGGAGCACTTGCTCCGCTAGCGGCTGCAGGCGTTCGGGCGAGGCGACGCGGCGTCGGGGAAACGAGTTACCATCCTCCCCAGCGCCGCGCTCGGGCGGCCCCGTTTTTCCTGCTCGAAATGAAGTTCCGCCGGGCAACTTGCGCTTGGAGGGAGCGTCTAGGTAGGCCGGGTGGCGGGGGCGCTCACAGATAAGGCCGAGAGATGCGCACTCTGCGGAAAAAGGGACTCCGAGCAAGTTTTGCTTGTCAACCAGGTAATGAAGGTTTTGGGTGTGTGCATGCGTTTGAGTGTGTGTGTGTGTGTGTGTGTGTGTGTCTGATGCGTGTATATGAATCTGTCTGTGTGCGAGAGTGTGCATGTGCATGGCAGAGAGAGAGTGAGAGTGAGAGTGAGAGGGGGAGAGAGAGAATGGATGTGAGAGTGCGCGTGTATGTGCGCGTTTTTTGGACGCGTGAGCTTGAGAATCGTTGTGAGATTTCACGCGCACGCGCGCTTGTGTGTGTGTGGGCGCGCGTTTGTGAGTAGACATGAGTATTTCAGACAGAGTGTATATGTGTATGTGCGTCCGTGTGTGCCCGTATTGTGTCTACGCCAGTGTGTATATATTGGTATGTGTGTATTGAAGTGTGTGCATCTGCGTAACAGTGAATGACTGAGTGCGAGAATGACAGCAAGAATGTGAGTATATGTGTGAGCATGAGGATGATTATGGAGTTCGCAAATATGGGCACGCGCGCATACGTGAGAGTACATGAGTATTTGAGATTGTGTGCGCGCCGGTGTGTTTGTGTGTGCGTGTGTGTGTTTGTGACTACGCGTGTTTGTATACGAGTTGCGTGTATGTGTATGTGTGTGTGTGAGCGCGCGCGCGAGAGAGAGTGTGTGTGTAAAAGTCCGTGTCTGTGCATGACAGAATTAAAAAATTGAATGAGAGTGTGTGAATGTGAGCTAATGGGTGAGCGTGAGAATGATTGTGAAAGTTCGCACGTGTGTGTATGTATGTGGGCGCGCGCGCGCGTGAGTGTGTGGCTGCAAGTGGGCCAGTGCTTGAGCGTGGTTGTGTGTGTTTCTGATGTGTGTGCGTGTGTGTGTGTGTGTGTGTGTGCGTGTGTGTGCTGCGTATATGCAACTGGGCGCAAACGCAAGTATTGCGGATGTTGAAGTTTAGTTTTAACTTGTGGCGACTGCTCTTACGGACTCTGGGGTGACGTCCTTCTCATCAAAATCAATCACAGCAAAAGTTGAAAACAGTATTGAACTAAAAATCAACTAGTTTAACTTGTACACACTAGCATGGAAACAAATTTAATTAGAGAACAAATTTAATTTCATGTACCCACTTAAGGTTAATCAATATTTTTACAATGGGTCGTATCGCGGATTATCGACTCGCTGTATGAAGCTGGAGCATGACAAGGAAAGAAAACATGAGAAAGAGTAAAGTTACTGAGTGTTACATAAGGAAAGCCTGTTGTTATTAGGGTTTCGATCGGCAGAGTAAGCGCGTATTAACAAACGTAAAAACATCGACCTTTTCACCTCATTTTATAAATTACTTTTCTGTTTGCTGCATATATTTTGAAACAAATCTCTTATTTTCTGGAGCACTATTGTATCTTCCTTTATCGCGATAAAAGTTGTATTAGACAAGGATTAAAATACCATTGTTTGCAAATTTTCGTACACTGTAGCTTGCCATCGTTTAAGAAATATTCTGAAGATACAAAAATGTATGATATTGCTAGGGCATGCATTTCTCCCACCTTAATTCGCAGCCCAACGGCCGCACTGGTTTTGACACTGGTTCACACTCTTAAAAGCTATTGGCAGAACCGCCTTCCGGAACATTGAGTCGGGTGTGTTGGCCGGAGCGTTGCCATATGTCGCCGGGATGAACGTGACGAGGCCGTCTCTCAACAAGCGGCAAAAAGAGAACTGCCGGCGTCACACTATGCGCGCGGAATGTGAACAAAAGCAAAGCGACATAACAAATTACTAACGCAGTCAAAACAAATTTCTGGATGACTACGATTCTGAGCTCACATTAGGCTAACCGATGTTTTCTGAACAGTGATAGTATGCATAGTTGGGTTCGTAGGCTTCAGCGGCCGGAGTCAATGCATTCTTGGCTATCCGGAATGAGCCGCGTCTCGGTCACTAGTACAGACGTTTCGGCCATCTTGCTGCGTCCTTCTTCAGAGCTATACTGCAACTGTGCATGCGCAGTGCCTTCCTTCACGTGTGCCTGGCTCTCGATGTAACGATCGTCAAGAGCACAGATATCTTGAGCGAATTCTATGAACAGCGGTGCGTGACTTACTGCGTTTCAGCCACTGAAGCCCCACCCTGCCTCCGGCGAGGACAAGCAGCATACATATCTTTATTAAGATGACATTTCCTCACCTTACGTGATACCTCACGTGATACGAATGAGCCTTGGAGCAAGGGAGGAATGAGAGGCAAGGGAAACAGGGAATCCCAGAGCACCTGCCGCGATTCCTGTTCGTCCTCCACAAAATCGTAATGGATCGACCAGGACTGAAACCCGGTACCCAGAGGTCAAAGACGAGCACTAAATCACTGTTCACCCCGGGGTCGCGAGAGGGGCAGTTCCCGCCCCTACTCTGACGCGGCGTGTAAACCGGCCGCCGCAGCAACGAACTCGGCAGTTGAAGCCGAGTTGCAAACCAAAGCCTTCACAGAGCAACCGGGTACCTGTAGAGATGTGCGGCTGGACGAAGCCGAAGGTTTCGCCCCAATGGGCCGAGCCCGAAGACTCGATTGCGGCCTATGAGCCGAAGTCGGTATTTTTAATAGCAGCGTGGATGGAAGTCTCCGGGACCCGAGTGAAGTTGGCATACGATGTGGTCCAGAAACGTGGGTGCAATGCCTTCCCGCTTGGAGCCGCACTACTTGAGTACTACAAAACTGGCGTTATTTACACAGCAGTATTTGGCGATGTTTGTAATGCCTTGATAATATCATGGTCATGATGGTACCATATTAGATGAAATAAAACGATGTTAATATGTACTGATTTAATCTTATTGTTGCCTTACCGACCCATTGTGTCACAACGAAATACCAATGGGTCGTTTTTGGACTATGGTGATTATTTACAGCACTGAATAAGGAATAATGTATTTTGTAGCAAATAAAATACCATCATTTCCCTTAATCTTATCACTTAAGGTGGTCTTACATACCAATACATTTAGAATATGGAAAATATATTAAAAACGTGCAAAAAATATTTACTTTATTTGTCTGCGCATTTTCTCAAAACCTGTAAACTCTATATTTTGTTTTTTTTAAATAAAGACATTTTAATGAACAGGCCAGAGTTTTTCTTCGCCATAAGAAGTGAAGCATAATGATGTGAAATACAGAAAAGGAAGGAAAAAGATTATGTTTGTAATAATAATACCATTGCACATAATTGATGTAATTAGAAAGTTTATTTTTCTCCTTTCTTAACATTAAAAATATTATAATATATTAATTGCCAGCAAATGTTGGACATTTGCTCTGTTAATAGTATCTTGAAGATTTTGAAATATATCTTTCTAATTATGTTGCATTGGTGGACTCTAGGCGTAGCTAACTTGTAAATGGCCTGATGATGTAAATGATTGTAAATAAATATTAATCGCCACTTACAGGTGATAAAATGTATAGATATTGTAACATTTTTGGTCATTTTTTTACTTTTAAATCATTTTTCTCGACCTTTGCGTCATTTTTAGACATTTTGTTTCCTTTTCGTGTTTTTTGTTAGTGAAAGTTCCATGAATGTATGTTGACACACTAAAACAAAGTTTTTATCGTGTCATCAGTTCATGATGTAATACACTACTGCAGTAAACTCGGTTTTTCGAATGACTCAGATCTTCGATAACTTCTATGATCTTTCAGAACTGATAGTTGGCAGACCGGAGCTAAGGATCCCTACATTTCCTTTTAAAATAAAGTTTTTATTAAATATGTTTTATATAAATAAACTATACATACAACTGTAAAGTTTGGTGAAAAACTATATTCACACAAGTGTTTAAAGATTTAAAAAAGGCAATTTTATCCTTATTTTTGCCCTCTTATACGCCATTTTTCTCTTATTTTTATGTCACTTTACAGGTCAATTTCGAAGAATTTTTACATCATTGGAATTCGAGCCCTGCTTATAATTAATATTATTGTTATATATTAAATATAGTAGGTATGTGGCTGTGTTTATTGATCACCAAACATGGAAGCCATTCCTCATGGCAGTGCTCGGCATTCCAACGCCACGCGTGGTCCCCCTCCCATTCCGAAATTCCCAGAGTTGGCGTGGGTGGGCGGCGGGGTTCGGGAAGCGGCTGGTTTGTGGTTTCACGCCGGCTCGAGAGGCCGAAGGGCGCGCTCCCCCCTCCCCGGAGAGAGGTCACGTGTCGAGTGGACGGAGCCGCCTCGAGTGGCTTCGGTCGCGCGATGCCCTGGACGCGGTTTGTATTTCGAGAGCGGGAGTTCCCCAAGGTTACTTCGGCGGGCGGATTAAAAAGGAATCGCCGAGAACCAAGAGATGCGGACGTGAAAACCTCCCAAACACAATAATCAAATTGCCTGGTTTTAGCAGGCAGAGCCAAGGACGCACATTAGACTTTATGCGTATTTTCCCTCAACTATTATATTTGAACCAGTCAACAGAATTGAATTTTCGGAAAATAAAATGAACTATGAGTATGGGAGTGAAAAATGACGTTTATAAAATTGAACGATACATAAAATTACTTAAAAGCGATACGGTGTACGTTAACTAGGTAATCACTGTAATATATTCTACCGCAGAAGTACTATTCAAACAGTTTCAAGTTTTCAAGAGCACTGAAAAATACCTATTATAATAAAGCTTAACTAACTCTCAAATGATGCTTTACTAACACTTTGGTAACTTCAGTAGATAAAAGTCTTTTGGAGCGTCACTTTTTCGTCAACCACACTCTCACGAAACGAAATGAAAGTACGTTTAGGAATAAAAGTCATCGTTTTAATAAATGAAAACTATTTTAAACTAATTGAATAGCATAGGACAACAACTATTGTCACTGCAACGACACTGACACGGCGATCCTAGGGTTTGGCAGAAGTGGATTGATCTATCTAAATAGCTAGGTCGAATTTACAGTCTGGAACAAAATTCTAAGAGCCAGCCATAGCGGCATTCTGCTCTGGGTGGTAGCGTATGCTAGAGTGGCCTTTCCTCTTCTCTTACGCACTCCTACATGCACTAAGCTACCACACATCGGAGAGCCAATCGGAAGAATAAAGCTTGTCCCCACTAGGGCACCACCCGCCGGTGGAGAGATCTGGTAAGGAAAATGCCCGCAATCTGACGTGCAGGTTAGCTGCAGAGCACACTCCAGCCGCCATCTCCCAGGATAAAACATGCTCTACCCTATGACCAAATAATGACTAAAGAAATTGACGCGTCCCGGAGCATTCATCTATCGACTATTTTGAAGAACCAACTACGTTCCATTATTTGAAAACTATTTCCCATTTTGCAGCTTCACAAATGTCTACGCCACATTATTCATTTCACCGTCAGTAGAACGTCAAAGGAAAAGAAACTGGACGATTGCCTTCACAAAGAATCCCAGTCTTTAAGAGAAGATTTAGAAGCAATTGTATGATTTGTATGAGTGCTAAATTAAAGAAAGACAAAAAAAAGTGATCGCCGGGTGTACATTTTTGTTGGCAACCACCGACTACGTATGTGATCAGCTGCGTGACAAAATCAGTGAACGATTAAAATAATATTTATTGCAATTCCAACGAATTAAAAGAAACATGCCATGCACAGTCCCCATACAAAGCGTTAGTACCTTCCTCGTAACAAAAGTAACCATTTTGAAAATAAACTATTTCACGAGCCTATTTCAAACTGTTCTCATCGCTCTCCAACGTAGTACTCATTCCACTTCACGACATCGTTTCGCGGAACCTCAAAGGAAAATAAACTTTGTGATCACGTCGAGCGAAGGGTCTCGGTGACGGCTCCGGACAAAGAGCTGTCTAAGCGAAGGCGCGAGCCTTTCACTGGCAACTACGTGTTCCTTGAAACTGCGCCCCCGACGCGATGAAGGCGCTAGCCTCAACGACGGTAAGCGAAACGCGGGTGCGCTCACGCACGCGACCCGTAAAGGAGACGCGGCAGTTTATCCCTCCATTGGATCATTAACTTTGATGAAAATTAAGGAGCGAAATCAGCGGCCTGAGAACTTCCGAGAGACTTTGCCGGCACGTGCGTCACAGGCAGACGTGCACAGACTACCGGCAGCTCTGTTCGCCTGGAGCCTGTACTGGAAATAAACTGTTAGTAAAAATTAAGGGATGTGAATAAAAACGGGGAAATAGTTACTAAACCTGACACAATATAGAGATAACATCCCAAACGATAAGCAAAAGGAGATTGGTCCACTCGTTCCTTTAAACGTAGAATTTGTGTTGATCCAGTCTTACCTCTTGGTGAACTATTGAGAATGTAATGTAAAGCTGCAAAAAAATCGACGTGGAAATTTTAATGGAAATAGGTTTTGAAGGTCTATCGTACAGAAGCTGCCTGTGAACAACACTAGCGCCTAAACCATAAAAAGGATTTCTCCCGAAACTGATATTCCACGGTCCCCTCTGATCAAACTTGTAAACATTTGAAATTAAATCTTTTAATTTTGATGGTTATTTTACACCTTGCCCTTTATGAGTGTACAGGCTTCAGTACATCGATTAAAAATAGTTATTCATGTTACTAGTACGGAAAGGTGCTGAGTCACTGGCGTACGCATAAAATGTTTTCGGATGAGGAGACAACATGAAGAGAGACCGGAACTTTGAAATTAATAAGTCACAGACGAGTCGTGTACATTATTGTTGAGATTGTGTGCGAATTCACAGTAACGTACATGCCTGTGAGCTCTTGGAATTATTCATTTAATATGAGACGGTTTATAATATCATTGGTCATGTTGATTGGCCGAGGAAACTAGTATATGTCTTCACCGATTTTTGATTGGAAAATATTAATATTTCGCACGAGATGCCCGTGTTTTCATCAATCGTTGCCAGCCAATTTTGAAGTACGTCGACTGCATAGATATCTCGTGTGAACTCTACCAAAACGAAGACACAGCCACATTAAACAACAGAATACTGCAAAGTAAATAAAACACTGGAGAAATACGAATCGACATGGCAGTCGTCTTGCTGACTGAGAATGATCCCATCAGTTTATATATGTAAATTACCACAATTCACACTCAATACGCAACTCGTACGCAAGTATCTTTGGCGTTCTCATTGTAAAATACCGGACTTGCTCGTATCGTCGTCTCGCCGACAGCATTTCATTCTTACAGTACTCACTTTCAGTACTAGTTACGTTAACATTTTTTACAGTACATCACAAAATTATATGTGCTTACTAAAAAGTAAACGAAAGTAGTTTGCATGCAAACAGCTGAAACTGAAATAACATTACAGCTTTAAAAAGGAAATGACATGCAGCTTCTGTTTCGCCCAGTAAACCCGTCAAGTGTCGGTGGCCGGGTACAGAGCCAGTCTGCTTCGAGAACGAGCGCGTGCCCCGCCTCAGCAGCAGCTCCGTCGCCTTGCGCAGGGGAGGGAGGGATCGAAAAGGAAGAAGTCGAAAGACGCCGCGCGCGTTGACGACTCTTTTCACTCGCTCTCGCCCAAACAGAGCGCGCACTCATCGCGAATGCGGCGCGTCATTCCACGCCCCCACTGCCGCCTTCCCTCGGCGCGGCGGGGAGAGGCGGGTGGGGAATGGATGACCGGTGACGGGGGC
>BOPP01000025.1:2079773-2092229 GCA_017312745.1 Gryllus bimaculatus
GGGGCGAGCGATAGCGCAGAGGTTCGCGGCGGGGCTAATCTGATTACTCGCCGCCGGCGCCGCCGTCAGCCCCCGAGGCGACCCGCACCGCTCACCCACCCAGCCGCGCACAGAGCCCGGCGCACCGCCGCCGCGTTTGCTTAGCGTCTGCGGTTCGCCCACCTGCGCAACGGACGCGCATCGACCTGATGACGTCGGCACTTGCGGCCGCTGCGGGCCACATGCGTCGACGCGGCGGTTGCCGCTCCGCCGGACGCGCTTTCAGCCACGCCCACGCCACCGAACAACGCGGAACTGGTCACGTGAGGGAGTTCGCGGTCGTATCGTCGCGAAAGGCTTTGTGGAAACCCGTCTCCAGACCACAGATGGTGTACTCGTAGTAGCGTTCGCGGTGCGCCGTCAACTGGAGTAGATGAGCCACATAAATAGTTCAGTATTCGTTCCTTCTGGCGGCGCCAATTAACACAGAAGTGCAGTAACAGCACCAGCGTTTCGGATTCAGCTAGTAAGTCCAAACTGTTTGTACGACAGTTTAGACAATTAAATAATACTACGAAATAACCAGTTTAATTTCGTTCAATTAATATGGAAAATACGGACCCTCGCCTACAGTATCGTGTCGTGATTGAGAATCTGTAATTTGTTTTTACATTGTAGGTTTCAGAATAACCGGTATTTTTTGGACACGTTTCCTCTGAGTTTTCCAGTTTTTGTACAGATGAAATTACATTTTTTGCCCACATACCGAGGTAGTATGCAATCTAATTATAGCTATATAAAATGCGGATATTTATTACAAATCTATAGCCTCGAATTCTATAAAGAATAGTACAGTTTAATAATTCTTCCAGACTTTAAATATTGGTCTTCTTAAACATTTTTAAAGAAATCGTTGACCAAAGACACGTCTACGTTTATTAACGAAGATATTGCTTTGAATTTAAACCAGGAATTGCAGTTTTGAGTATTTATATGGAACATTGGGGACAATATATGTGTGTTTACCCACTTAACAAACATCATCGAAGGAAACAGAAAAGAGCGAATTTTTGTTCACACATTTTTAAGAATTGTATTTATTCTCCCCACATATAAAATTACGTAAAAAGTGTCGTACTACCGACTCCATTTCCTGTGTTACTCCTAACTTTTCCATAAGATGCAAATTACTCCAACTTCTTCTATATTTTCGAGGTTCTCCAAAGTGTGACAATCTGGATTGAATCGTCCGCACTCTAGCAGTTCTACGCCGCGTTATTCAGCTCGCGCGCGTGCCGGATGCCTAGGATCCCGCGATCGAGTTCAGCCACGTGAGCCCGAATGCGCGGCCTAGAGCTCCCAATTAGAGAGCGAGTTCCGGAGATCTGTCCTGTTCGAGTCTCCTCCCCAGGCACGTTCTCTAACCATTTCAAGAGGGCATTCCTTCCCTTGTGAATCAGGATTACGACCTTATTTGGGGGTTTCACAAGAAGAATTAACGATACCCGGCAATGAGAGTCGTCATATTCAGCTCAATCAATAAATCTTTATAAAAACAGGTGTCTTATAATAAGTATTATGAACTTATAAGGCATATAGTGTTGTCAAAAATGTTCACGTTTAATAATTTTTTTCATGTGATAGATGAAAATGTGGTGGCGAATCATCGTGTGTTTGGGGGTAGTATTTAAGATAACCTTCTCCAAACCTATAAAAAGCGTTCATTTAGTTATGAATTAACACTGAAGTAAATAAACCTGAATTATATTTACTTGACTGCCCGGGTGACGCCGCGTCCATGGCGAAGGTGCCGACGTTTCGGTCGCCATTCTGCGACCTTCCTCAGGGCGTAATACCTAAAAGGCGCCGAAACGTCAGGCTTCGCCGTGGACGCGGCGCCATCCGTACAGCCAAGTAAATACTGACTCCGGCCGCGGAAGCCTACGCTCAAACCTGATTTGTCTTACATTAATATCATAACAAGAAGTCATTAAAAATCACTTAATATTTATCTTGAAAAACAGTAGTTTTGTTCTAAGGCACCCTCCTCTTTAAACATAAACGAGAACCTTTGGAAATTGAATAGACAAAAAATTGGAAAAATAATCATATATCAAATTGATGAAGAATTTTGAGTTATGATATTTGTAATTTTTGAAAAAAAAATAGTTACGTTCATTTTCATTTTTCCTTTGTACAACATTGTTTTTACTCTCGATAATAGTGTTCTGAAATAGCGACATCTATTCCCATAATTCCAATATAGGATAGAGAGTAATGATGATTCAAATATAAAACGCATACAAAAGGTACTAATTGTTATTCAACACGAATTTGAACTATTAATACGAAAAAACCCATTGTATCTATCATACGTCGAACCAAACAAGAGATACTAAGTATTTGGAAATTCAATAGCTCGAATTTCTTGGAATTCCGAATTGTCTTCGTTCTTACATCACGTTCACATTTGAAACTCTCAGAATGAAAGTAGCTTGTATATTTTTTCGGTCATAAACGTCTATTAAATTGTGGGAAAAAAGAGGTAAAAAGTGATTTTGATTTGCACCAATAAAATGCATAAATGATCAGCGACAATGAAAGTATTGAGTAATTTAAGCATTCATTTGCTGTTACATAGCCTATTCTCCTTGACAAAGGCCGTTTTTGTTCTCACTGACCATTTCGATTGAATGCCATCCTCTTCATTTGCACAGGCATCTTGGTGCGATTGCTTCGTTACCTGTTCGTAGTACTTCGAAGCAGCCAAGTCCAGCTCATTTGCCATTCTATTTGACCTCATCTCCTGTTATACTAATTACATCACAGTGCGAGGTAGTACCACAAAAGCAAAACAAGAATTACCTCGTCCTTTGTAACTAGAAATTCCAATGTTCCAACTACGTCCCAGCCCAATTCGACATTCATTTCACATTCAGGATCGGATCCTCTCTTGTTTCGCATGGAAATGTAATGTTCAATTGAAATGGATGTCTCCTTTAATTCTCCTACATTATTCAGTTACTCATGGAAGTGCTTCCCAAATCGTTAGTATCTTACCGTTATGTTCGTCAAGCTTGTGGAAATGTGCAGCTGCTTTAATTGATAAAGAAGGAAAGAAAGATGAAAGGAGCGGTCTTACCTAACAAGTGTGAATTGAAAAGAAATGTGAGGTCCTTCTTTTTCGTCTTTCATTCATTCTTTCTCGCGCATAATTCAAATTCAAACAACAGGAATGACTGAGAAGTGTATTTTTCTAGACTTACTTGTGACAAAATTTCCTTTATTCTTATTAAATATGCATTTATTTATTCGGTTCCACGTCTTTAAATTCTTTTTAATATGACTTCTAGGCTGTATTAAAAAGAATGTACGTGTACATTATTTTTAATATTTCCTTATCGATTGGGAAATTATTTATTCTGAACTTAAAGCACTCTTTAACTATACATTGTTGGGTGATTTCTGTAGGTTCAGATCCCCTTTGACTCAACAGATCCATTTTATTTGAAATGTTGGTAGACAATAGTCTGACCTCTTTCTTATTCGTTAGAGAAAACAAACCAGAAAACATGTATTTCCTACTACTTACCACAAACCTAAGTTCTATTCATACTCTTATGTAAACATAAACAATCGAAACTTTGAGGCACAATACAAAAACCTGGTTTTCCTGAATTTACCATTTTGAGAATTTTATGATTAATTATATATATATATATATATATATATATACATATATAATTATATAATATAATTATATATTATATGTTTATTTTATTAATAATATATAATTATATTATTAATACATATTTACATATATGATATAATTATAAAGTTAACAAGATTTGTGTATCGGGAATTACCAATTAAATTTTAGAGGTTTCTAATTATTTAATTTTTGACTTTACTCTTCGCATTCTCTATTTATAATTTTATCAATATTTTATATACTTTATAATCATATAAAATAATTCAAATGCAATTTGTAAATTGTAATAATTATTACTATTTATTTCTAATTTGTGGTACGACCTCAATAAAGATATCTTCTGTTACTCTCCACTCTAGCCGTGTTTTCCAGCAGTGACACAGGGCGCACACCCGCAGGAGCGCAAGCGGAGGCGAAGGTCGGGAGCATTCAATGGGAAGCTGCCCCACTTCACCGAAGATTCGACAACAAAAACTTCCCACAGGAGCGGGCGGTTTCGTCGATCCATTCAAGCCCCAGCTACCTGTCATTCCTTTCCACCGCAAATTAGGCTTCATTACTAGAACTGCGCCTACAGCGGGGCGTTCTGTGGAATCTCGGCCCCGGCCGCGGCCACCCATCTGCTTCCCAACGGATCCCTGCTGGGCCACACCTCGCCCTATCCGTCGCCGTCACTGCCTCTGCCACTACGCATTATCCGTGTGCCCGCTCTAGTGCCTTGCCCACCCGCCCGCCCACCGCCTACTGCCACCATCACTGCTCTTGCCACTACGCCACCTGGCCACCTCGTTTCCGGCTCAACCCCGCTTTATTCCGTTGTGCCCCCTTCTAGGTGCTGGCCCGCTGGCCCGCCCGCCGCGCCCCGCCCCACCACCTACCCTGTCACATCACTGGCCTCTGCCAGCTTCGACCTGCCCCTGCGCTCCGCTGCCTTGGCCTCGCTTTATTCCGTGTGCCCACTCTAGTGCCTGGCCCGCGCCGCCCCGCGCCCACCCTACCGTCACCATCACTGCCTCTGCCACTTCGCACCTGCCCCTCGCTTCGGCTGCCTTGGCTCGCTTTATTCGTGTGCCCACACTAGTGCCTGGCCTGCCAGACCCCTCCCGCCTGTTTGATGGTACCCGCTCCGTCCTCCACTCGTCCGTCCGTTCCCACAACCCCCGCCTGCCTCCGATCGTCTCCGTCGTCTACATAAGACCTCGCTCACCCCACCTATTCACCACCCGATCGCCACCTCTCCTCAACGCTAGTATCCACTGTTACCAGATTGGACGAATGCTTGCTGTCCGTGTTCATCTTCTCGACCCCTTCCTTCTCGTACAGTCCCTCTCACCTCGTACCGTCCACTGCCAACACGACTGTCCCCTCACACAAAACAATCTACGAAAAACGATCTCCCCTCCCAGCACGACCGTCCCTTTCTCTCAGTCTCGACGCCCCCTCCCAGCGCGACCGTCCCCTCCCAGCTCGACCGGCCCAAGCACGCCCGCCTCATCTCAGCACGACCGACCTCAACTAGCACGACCGTCCCATCCCAGAACGACCGTCGTCTCCTAGTACGACCATCCCATCACAGAACGACCGTCGTCTCCCAGTACGTCCTTCCCATCACAGAACGACCGTCGTCTCCCAGTACGACCGCCCATCCCAGAACGACCGTCATCTCCCAGTGTGACCGTACCCACCCCGCACGACCAGCCCCTCAAAGTATGACCGTCCCATCACAACACGATCGATCCCTCCCTGCACACCGACCCCTTCCAGCACGACCGTTCCCTCTCAACACGACCGTCCCATCCCAGCACATACCGCTCCTCCCAGTCATGTACCGCCACCCTCCCAGCACGCATAGCTCCTACCGCCTCCTACCGTTCCCTCCATCTCATACCAACCACACATTATCGTCCCCTCCATTCCTTAGAGTGCCCACACGTCGCCTCCCGTCCCCCAACTCATTTCCGTCCAACCTGCCCGCCCCTCCACCGCCTCCTGCTGCCCGAGCGCCGCGGGGAATTGCGCCTGGGGCGCTACCCAGATTTCGCACCGGGGCATTAGGCTAAAAGCCTCGCTGCAATTTCCCCCGCGGAGAGATATTACAAGGCAATGAGGAGGAGGACGGGGGAGGGGAGGCCACGGAACGAGCGAGGCGCTGGCCCGTCCCCGGCCCGGCAAAAACGGAGGAGCGCCGTTGGCCCGTTGCTGCCGTTGCCAGGACACAACGGGCTAAGCCATGTTGCGAGCAGGCGCAAGCGCTCGCCATTCTCATGATTTTGTGTGGCTTTAGAAAAGGAGAATTTTCTTGCTAAAAGTTTTCCCAGACTTTTGATCTTCGTTGTGTGGAGAATGATTCAATTGACAGAAGATCAAAATTAGAATAGAGAACGGGGAGAACAGAATCACTGATGGGCTGCGTCATAGATGTGATCTTCACTGATTTGAGTTTTGGAAGAAATCGTTGTTAAACATTGTTTCTCAACATTCATAGGTAACTACGTTTTGTTTTGAAGGATCAGTTTTTTCAAGCTTCATTACGCCTCTGAAGGTGGACCCGTCCAAGTCGAACGTTCTTCGAAGCTGGGCTAGTGAAATAGAGCTGCACTGACCCATGGTTTTTAGTTAAATTGTAATTTTTAATTTGTTTTTTGTTTTGTGTAAATTTTTACACAAGACAAAATGGCAAATATAATCTTTACATATACTATTTTTTAATCAATACAAAATTCTTACAACGAAATTTCCAAAAAAAGTATTAAAAGTATGTTGTCTGGATGCTTTCTTAAAATCTTACAAATATTTTAATATTTGCCATTTCAATGGTTACAAATAGTAACACATATTTTCGGTACAAAACTAGCTCAATTCTATACATTTCAATGTAGTGTTCCCGATTTTCTTCTTCAAACAAAAGGTGGCTTTAATTCTCCATTTTGCATAATTAGTAATTGCTGTATCTCGCGTGAAAGAAAAACGAAATTGAAACTTAATAAAACAGGAAATAGAAAAAATCGCAAATCGCTTCACTGAAATTACTACACGCGCTGCGCGTTTTTTAGCGAACGCGAGGGAATCGCTTCAGATTTCTTCGCCCGTGAAGCAAAACTATCAACAACGGTTCCGCCTTTTCGTCTGTGAAGACTTAGAGAAAGGGGTAATGATTGTAAATGTGATGTGTAAAAGCCGTCATGCGCCCGCCATGTTTTGTTTCAAACTCACTGGTGAATTGTGAACCGCCGTGTTTTGTGATTTTGAACATTGAGTAACTTGAAGTGTAAAATTAGATCCTAAAGAGCAGATCTTTTAAAGCAATTTGTTTTGCCTCAGAATCGCCTAAAGTGAAGTATGGTACCATGTTTGGTTTACAGGGTATCGCAGTTCCGGAAATAATGGGCCCCCCGCCAGAGAAAATAAAGATGAATTACTAGAATTTACTGTTTGCAAGTAGTTCAGCAATGAAACTCCTTCCAGATTCAAGGAAACGGAAATTATTTTGAATTTTTAAGAGATACAAAAGGGGATAATAAACCTCAAGGATACTCTAAAGAATCGAGTCTATTCGGTTTAAATAATAAAACAGAGATGGAGCAATCCTCTGTTTATACAAATATTGGTGAGTTACACTAAAATTAGAAATCCTAGAAATAAATTACTAACGTTGATGGCTGATAGCGTGGTGCTCACATTCACAGGAATCATTCGCAACTAGCTCTAGCAATAACAGTCCTAGCTCTAGATCTAGCAATAACATCTTACTGGAGTTAAATATGTGGATTCTGGCAACACCTTACTGTAGTACTTCCAATTCATTTCTAGGAAGTAAGTTTCAAGCATCTATTGTTATTATAAATTATAAGAGAAACAATTGAAATCAAATATTAGCGTGAATCTTTCGTATTAAATACTTTCTGCTACTATTACTTTATACTTTCGTATTAAAAATTTAGTTTCTTTAAAAATGAAGAATTTAGAAATGTTTTCAATTTCATTTCTTATTACCTTATAGGATTTAAAATGCAAAAAAACGTTCAAGGGAATGGAGCGTCCAGATTGAGTTTGATTGCATCGAGGAAGACAAAACATATTACATTTCAGACAGAATTAGAAAAGTGGTATTACACCGATATATTTTTGTTTTATTAGAGCACTATAATTGAGAAACTCAGCGCATTAAAAAGGGCAGTCATTCTTAATGGAAGTCCCTCAGCTCTCATCTGCCCACAAGTCTCGCTGCTTGAGTCAGTTCCGACGGGGTGGCGGGTTAGGCACTCGGGGTGATCGGCTTTAGTCTAGTGTGTGGCATCGCATGTCACCGCAAGCAGTCTGGTCTCTGATCTTGCATTAGAGCAGCCGTGAATGGAAAGGTTCCAAGCTACGTAGAAAATATCTGCACTTGGAGTATGTCCTCTATTAGAGTAGAAAGCCACAAATTCTATCGTCCATTTGCGATTTGATTCTGACATACTAAAATACTTTCCAGTTACTGCGTGAAAAAGCTGTGTGTTTGAGGGTGTTGTGCAGGTGGAAGTCAACATTGTAATTCATTGGATAAATTTGTGCCATTTTGCTCACATGGGAAAGCAATATCGTATCCACCTTTCAGGACACTACAATGGTGAAGAGCTGCTTGCAGATAAATTGCTTTCCAAAGAGCAGGTTGTGAAAGCTTATGAAGCGCGCAGTGGGAAAAAGAGACACTCTTTTCAGAGAAGAGACTTTGTGACGCATCAGTGCAGCAAGAATATTATCTCGCTACACCGAGCGAAACCTACGCGGAATCATATAAAGGAAATGTTCCATTCATAACATCCGAGACTACACAAAAGAAAGGAAAATAAAATTGCAGATTCGAAGACAAATGCTCAACAGAATGTAGGAGCTGAGCCACCTACTACTGAATAACAATTGCAATTTGCTTTCTCTTTCTACTTTTTTCTATTGCGTAATTTGAATGACAGTACTTTAAGTAAGTACATAATTCAACAGTTTCAATCTGCAGTTTACAATTCGTAATTTTAGAGAAATATACTAATGAATAATAGTTAATTTAAATTGCTCGAAAGTATTGTAATTATTTTATGACAAAGGCGAACGTAGCTGCGTAACAAAATACTTCCTAACTACTTACACAATAATACAAAAGTATGGAATATTTTTCAATTATTTCATAAAGATTTCATTATTATATATTTGTATAGCCTTTCAAGTGATTTTAATAAAGGGGTGTAGTAATTTAATTTCTACTGACAAAGTACACATCATCTCTATTGTAGGGAACTGTATTATTAGAGAGAAATCTCTTTAAATGACACACATTTCAACAATAACATTCAATTATCTACTAGCTACTGTTAAGTGCCAATACGCCTTTTTCCCCTACAAACTACCATACATAGGTTTCTCTGTGTTCCTCATCCGCTAGGAGCAATTGTCTATTACAACTTCAGACATAATTCAATCTTTGTGATGGTAAGCGCGATTCCACTGGCCTCGACTGACTGCCGGCCGCATGGCCCTTCGTGGCCGCGACGTCCTACAACTGCCGGCCTCAGCGCAGCCAACAGCTGATCGGGTCGCTAAACTTCGCTTCAGCTCAAAGACATCCCACACTATTATTATCAATATTATAATTATTATTATCATTGCGTCACATCCCTCAAACGTGGCTACGCAAACGTATTTTCCGAGCGCGCAAGGTCTGATCCTGCCGACCACGCCAGCCATTAAAGAGGCTGTGAAAAAAAAACGCAAACGGACAATCAGACTACTGTGACCGTCCGTGTGCGCTCGGCGTCCTGTTCCTCCCGACGCGCCTCACCCATGCGTCAGCGAACAACTCCGTTCGGCGCCCGACGACAGAGGAAACGCTGCCGTTCGACTTATCACTCTGAACACACTTATCACTCTGAACACACTTATCACTCTGAACACACTTATCACCCTGAACACACTTATCACCCTGAACACACTTATCACCCTGACACAACACCCTGACACAACACCCTGACACAACACCCTGACACACACACCCTGACACACACACACCCTGACACAACACACTTATCACCCTGACACAACACACTGACACACACACACACCCTGACACACACTTATCCCCCTGACACGACTTATCACCCTGACACAAAACTTGACTACCTAACTGGGCAATAAAGGGCTCTTGCAGACAAACCAACGGCATATGGCACAAATCACAAAGGAGTGAGAATTCTCGTCAGGCACAGAAAAAATTGTGACGAAACGTTGGACCAACATATACACAACGAGAAAATTTTCGCGAATGAAAGTGATGTTGCCCTGCCTGCGACAGCTGGGACCCGTCGGGCTGGGACACATCGGGCTGGGAGATGGGTGAAAGTCACGATATTTGCGAGTGTTCCCTCCAATTAGTAATTTGAGAGAGAATTCCGAATACGGGATGAATCGAGGATATCTGGCAGGAAGCCAAGGTACGAGGTGCGGACACGGAAATGGTTCACGGAGCGACTTGGACTGCACCATGCGGCACACACCCGAGAGCCGCGTAATCAGCCGTGAACGAAGCTGGTGTTCCGCCGAGTGAATGAGCGCGTGGAAGACCGGGTCTGGGAAGCCGTACGAGGCCACTCAGGGTCCACTGCCGGGGCACCTCTCAGCCGATGGCTTTCATAGGCCCCCGGCTGCGCCGGCCTCGTCGCAGATGTGGCGCAGTCGGCGCAGCGATTGCTTTTCGCCTCGCGAAAGCCAGCCAGAGGCGTTGTGCATGTCAGTCTGCAGACGCACTAGGCGACTGGTTACAATAATTCTGTTCGACAATAATTATCACTCAGTGCCACGATGACTTACCCCATGACATACACCTCTTCGCTGTTGACCAGGTTATTCTTGCCAAGGATAAACAAGGTATAGATTATACGCTGGGGAAACTAAATGAGGGGGTTGGGGGTTAAATATGAATCCATCGAAAAATGCTTATGTTATTGCGGGGTCGTAAGGAACAAACTTTATAATTAGGAGCAGGTGTATTAAAAATACAATAGATTATAAGTATCTTGGTGTGTGTATATCAAAGGAAGGTGGATGTGCCGAAGAGTAAAAAATAGGATCTCTCAAGGGAGAGTAGTGACAACACAGTTGAGTAATGTTTTGCATAGCCAAAAAATAATAAGCAAAACAAAGATAAGAATGTACAATTCGCTGGTTGAAACATATCTACATACGATTCAAAAGTTGGGATTTTAATCCAGAGCGAAGAGCAAAAATTAACATAAATGGAAATAAACTTTTGGAAACACTGTTGTGGCCATACATAACTGGATTAAGTACCTAATGTTGACATAAAAAATCAAATGGGTATTCATATTGATATAATGGATGTAACTGATGGTAATTGAGATGGTTTGGTCACATCCAAAGGATGACGAAAAGTCGATGGCCTATGAAAATTGTAAAATGCTACCTCAAAGAAACAGGAAGAGTGGCAAACCAAGAAAAACATGGAAAAATGAAATAGAAAAGGCGATGAAGAAACGAGGTCTTCAAGAGGAAGATTGGGAAGATGGAAGAACGTGGTGGCTGGGCTGCGAGAAGCGACGTCAGAGGAAAAGAACCTTGCTACTACTACACACACCAAGTAGATTTCCATTCTTACGAAAGTCGTGCCCTTTGCAAAGATGACGCGTCACATCAGCTCATTCTAAGATCTATTTTCGCTAGTAGATATTTCTCCGTCAAAACGAAAACTTCGATTTTCATTAAAATCTCTGATATTTATGAAGCTGTATGATTAGAGTTGTATTATTTCTATAATGACGTAATGTTACAAATAAAATGAGAAAGTACAAACTGTTGCACAGTTACTAGTTTAATTACTTAATAATGAAATTGTAATTGTATTTTTTTCACCAGAACGGCCTCTTAAAACAAATTATGTGAATATATATCATTCTCACTTTATCTTACGTTAAGGGAGTACTTGAAACAATGAAACTGGTCCCAAACCTTTAAAAAAATATTTATACAGATTTACTCTTCTTGGTCGCGAGATATGAGATATTCCAGAAGGAGCAAGGATTCCAGAAACGGCGCCCTGGAGCAGTCGCACAAGTATAAAAGTTGAGCCCGAACCCGAGCAGCGCGGGGAACCATGCATCTCGTAACTCGACCTTTTTTACGCGGGGGCGCAACACGGCTTTCCTTTGTGTGGACGCGGGATCCCCTGCGTCCCACCCCATCGCCCCCGACGACTTCCTGCGAGGCTGCGGCGGAAGCGAGGCAAAGAAACGAGGGGGAAAGAGGGAGAGAGGGAAGAGAGGGAGAGGGAGAGAGAGAGAGAGAGAGAGAGAGAGAGAGAGAGAGAGAGAGAGAAAGAGGTACAGGATGAAGTAAAGGGTGAGGGCGGAGGCGAGGGCAGGAGTGAGGGGATGGGTGTGGGCGATGACGACGCTGGGGGTGACGGGGGGCGGACGCCTGTGTGGAGGCGAAGGAATGCGCAAGAGCGTGAACGGCAGCGAGAGCGAGGGTGTGGGAATAGGCGAGGACGAGGGCGTGGGCGTAAGCGGGGGTTGATGTGTGGACGCATGTAGACTGCGAGATCACAGACAGACAGAGGGGAGAGGAAGGAGAACGAGGAGAAAAAAAGAGCAGTGAGAAAGGGGGAAAAGGACAAGATCTGGGACAATGTAGAGGATGAAGATCGATTATTGAAAAGGCGAGGGCGGAGGCGAGGGCGGAGGCGAGGGCGGAGGCGAGGGCGGAGGCGAGGGCGGAGGCGA
>BOPP01000025.1:2092463-2146605 GCA_017312745.1 Gryllus bimaculatus
CCCCCCCCCGCCTCTTCCCAACCCGACCTTCGAACCTTGTCCAAGTGCGGCCTCTCCTCTGTTGGGAGATGGCGACCGTCTTGTGCACCCAGCTGTATTGGGTCCAGAAGGAATGAGAAAAATCACAGTATTTGGATCGGAACGACTGGTTCAACAGCAACTACAAGCATTACATTCAACCAAGATACAATACGTCCAACGTCTGTGAAACTTTGAATGCCATTGTCTGATTAAGTTTTGTTAGCATTCTAATGCCAATATTTTTCGGTGATTTGTTTTGGAACATGTATACTACTAAGTTCTTTATAGCACTTCTTTCTGCATTCTTTAAACAAAGTGGTTTTGCTACAATCCGATTTAATATGATCATTTGACATTTGCAGTTCTATTGTGTTTACTAATACGTTCTCTCAATAAAATATTTGTTAAGAAAGTAACCTTTAATCGCTTATGCTACTCTAAAATTGTTTCTTTGGTTCTTCGATCAAGAATACCCGGTGATATGGACATACGTTGAAAAAGTAATGAGAGAATTAATCAACGACGTATTTTGAAATGACACAGATTACTAAAAAATTTTTTGAATTTTCTGATAAATTATTAAAATTTGTACGAGGTGGAGTACGAATGACATCAAGAAATTACGAGAGACAAAACATATTACACATAAAACTTCAGCAATGTTTCTCAGCGAATACATCACGAAGCAACAGCAAGGCCCGTTAATAATTAATAAAAGGCTAATTCATATAAGTTAATGTTGAATTATTGTGGCAGATCACAAGATAAACAACAACAAATACGATATATTGAAACAAATATTTTCAACTTCCAAACGCTGATTCTGCTTTATGATCGGAAAATAGAATCAACGTGTGAACTTTATCTTCTCACTAGAATTCAAATTTCCCTCCCTGTTTCAAAATTAGGAATCAATAATTCAGATACTATAAAAACAAAACTCTCTAATGACTTTCGTAGATGTAAATTCGTCCCAAAGACGATATTTCAACACAGTTCACCATGAACCATTATTTACCATTCCATTTAGTTCATTCAAAGTTCTAGGCATACGCACGTGTGACTACATACTCGTCGTGATAAACCGTTACAAGATCCGAGACGACTTCAAGACAAGCCACCAAACTTGGAAATCATGAAAACTCGGGGAGATGAGTAGGCTGAGAGCTGGATCAGAAATTTCCGGCTCCGCGCCCGTAGACGCCAAAAATCACCGCAAAGCGCGAACCAGGAACGGCCGGGAACGGTTAATTGGCTCCTCCGGCGAAGAGATAAGGAAGGACGGGAGGAAGCGGAACGGGTCTGAATGGAGCGGAACGGGTCAGAATGGAGCGGAACGTACAGCCGAGAGTCGCACGCGCCCAGGCGAATCTTTGCGGCAGTGTCTGCCAAATCACCTGGTCCCTTCTCCTGCCACCAAAGAGCTCTCCCATCGACCCGGAGGAGGCGCGTTTAGACAGACGATTTCAGGTGCGTGAGCACTGCCCCGAGTCGCAGTATTTTTGTTCTTGGTGTAAGGCACCACCTTTTCTGAAACCTAGCAAGGTAGAATTCCTTCCAATCGGAACTGACATGTAGGATTAGATATTCCGGGAAGTTGATTGGACACTGTAATTATTAGAAAATTTGATGTGTGTAACTCTTTAATGGTCGCGTGAATTACTATTGTAAATCCGTACTTATTGAATCGTTGTTGCAAGCGAGAGTTGACAAAATTTTTATGTGCGCCTTATGCGCCTCGGCGAGTACACAAGCCGACGAAATGTCTTATACATTGTAGTCAAATAAATACAAATAAATACTTTGAAATCAAATACGGCAGTAATTGAAACATTAGGGCCGCTGATTAAAATGCGCACTCACATAAATTAAGTTGTTTTTCACCCGTCGTTTCCTAAACTCCGTGCAAGGAACACGAAGACTTCATCCCAGTATTCATTGATTCTGGACAAGAACATTTTGCGAATTTCGTGTCTACTAAAGAGTACATAAAGAGCTAATTATCAGTGAAAATGTGATATAATGTTAAGCAATGAAGTTCAAATTCAACGGAATACTGTGTAGCATTTTGTTACAATTAAAACAAGTCAATTTGTCAATATATAATATAACATTTTGCAACTGACCACTGATTTACGTAGATAAGTTAACTTGTCTAAACATGAACAAAAATATGATTTTGTTAATTACAGAAAGTCAATAATATAGTTTTTGATCGTCTACATTTGTAATCCACGCAACTACTCAAGAGTTAATAGGATGGAAGAAGGAATGTGGGAGGCGCTGGAGTGATCAATTAAACCATCATTAATAAATCAATAAATCCAGCATTAAAACGTTGTCGCCAGAACCAACCATTTTGTTCATCCCTTGAAGTTAATGAGTGTATAAAAAAATTGCTTTTCATGTTCGGCGCGAACTCGTAATTCCGTATGTCTCTCCGGGGCGGCACCGAGCGCGCAAACGCCGTTACGGCTAACTTGTAATAAGCTGCAATGCAAAACTCCCGTGCGTCCGGGCACGTCCGCCCTCGGCAAGATCCCCAAGAGGTGGGCGACGCCAACTGCGTCGCGAAAGGACTCTGTGCGACGCAGGGCACAGGAAGCATATCGGGGTGAGGATAACTATAACTTGGTGCAATTAACTGAGGTGCCTCAAGGTCCATTTCGATGTTTCCTCACCACTTAACAATTGCGTCGCTAATCATCTCGTTTCTACACACCGGTATAGATCATTCGACATTCGCGTCTGCGTAATAGGAGGGCGCATATAAATATTTGTCGGTAAATATTTATAGGCCGAATAATCAAATACCTTAAGTACGTATTTATTAAACCTTCAAGATTAAAATTCCATTCACACCATTGCGATGGTGTGATGATGCATCGTTTCGGTGCATATTGCCATTGGATGTTCCTCAGGGTAAATTACTTCAGTATTCAAAAAGCATAAAAGTCGTAAGGTTACCTCCTTGCAGATAATTGTTCATAAATGTAGCGACTTGTCAAAAGTGAAAGAGAAGTGTAAGGGTTATTTAAAAGTACTTAGGGAATAAACAACTCAATGTTTATATACACTAATGTTAAGGGCACACACCTCATTCACACTTGATAAAGAAGATGTGATGAGTCTATAAACCATTATACAATAAGTAGTACCCTGATATAAATCTGTGTCAATGATGTTCTCTATTAAATATAAAAAGCTAAATCAATTACACGAATGAAGATTATAATTTACAAAATATTCTATTAATGATAAAAAACTTACCAATTACGTGGTAATATGTAAAATAACAGATCATTTGAGAGTTAGATACATGTGAGAGATGATCTGGACATTTCAACAGTGCTCTACAAACTGTTGTGGTGAGATTGGCTACTATTATTATGATGTATCATGTGATAGTATCACATTTGAACCATTATTGCATCCGTAATGGTTCATCTGCTCATCGTTTCTTCTCGTGAGCCTTTCCCATTGACATTGGGAGTGAAAAGAAATGGTCGGCCACTGCGATAACCTGTCTACACAGGAGGCGTAGGAGGAGTAACAAGGGTCAAGCCATCTCCATGACCTTCACTCAGAAATAAAAGTTTAGAAATCAACAGCATATTATTATCGTTATTTATTAATTTAAAATGTTTGAATACAAAATCCTCTCTAGTTCTTGACATAGTTACGAAAATAATATTAGGTATCGGGATATAACTATTCTCGTATAAATAATATTAACGAACTAGTGTTTTGGCTCATTCAGTTCGTGAAAATTAGTTTGTAATTAGGCTTCATTAAAACTTTCCGGATAGAAAATCAAACCTTATTCCAGACAAATAGATGCGTCAACAAGGGCACATTCTAATCATATCTTAACGTACTCTAATTAATGTTCGTATAATTACTTGGTATTTAGGCTTTAGTGAAACTTTATGAATGGAAAATTAATACTTAGTCTGGAGATAAGTGTGTCAATTAAGGGCACAGGACAGTCCTTGGGAAACAATTACGCAAGTATAATTAATGTTTAGTGAATAAACTAGAGTTTTTACTCATACAGTTTGTAGTAATTAGACTATATTCGGGATTTATAGAAACTTTTTGAATAGAAAACACCCACTCTCTCTCCTCACGGACGTTGAGTTGTCTACAAATCACAAAAGGACAGACCAATCGTTGTATAACAGCTATCAAGACCTCGGGTATAGCCTTCAAAATAATCTAAAGAACATAAGGTAGGCTTTTAAAGGGTGAAAATAAGGTATATACTTCTTAAATAGGAAAGACAATCATCATACAAATATCTTTATGAACTTCTTATTTTCTTTAACACATTAATTACAACACAAGTTTGAATCATTAATTCAAAACAAAAAATAAACAGCACTCATTAAAACATCTGATTGAAAACAAAAATATATCAGCAAAAATGCCAAATATATACAGCTAGATTTCGATAAAGATTATTGAATTTCTAACGCTTTGTGTAGAGAAAGTAAGATGTAATTTTACTTCATCCAGAAAAGATTTCCCAAACTAGGTCTCCCCATTTCTATGTTAAGCAGTTGTTTGCTCTACTATTCAGGTATTATGAGACGGCAACAGTCAGAATTTCATGATAAATTTCGAAAAGCTTGAAATAAACTTCGGGTCTCTTTTTGGATTGCCTGTGGTTGTACTGACTTTAAAGAAGCCTTTGCAATGTAGTTGCTTCTCGATGCTTGAGGAACAATACGTCAAATGTCGGTATTTATCAAAAATGAACTTGGTTTCTGAATTTGTGTTTAAAACAATGTTATGAAACGTTTTAATTTTGTTGAAATTGCCACTTAGTATTGAGACACTTAAATAGAAGTGTGTTATATTTTAAAATTAATACGCAAAATAATAAATTAATAATTACTTTAGTCTTGTGTAAAATGACGTACTTTCTGAATGACAAGGACTTATTTCTTAAGCGAGATGTGACTTGCTATTCGTTATGCGACTTCACTGCAGTAGCTTCTTCAAAGAGGTTCATCATAACAAGATGCTCACATATCGCATTTACATTCCAATAAATTGCACTATAAAACGTCACTAGTCGCCTTTCTCTGCAATGCATGCTGCTCCTGATATAGAATTTCTGATGAAAAAGCTTTTGGCAGTGACAATAAAAATTTAAAAGATTTCCTCCATTGCCGGAACTCCTGCACAAAATTCTATCTTTGACCAATGATTAGAGGACTTTGGTAAAAAATTCCTAGAGAGACAAACTCGTGTAGTGAAAATTAAATTAAATTAAATAAAGATATATATTTTAAAGGAAAGGTATTAGTAATAGACAATTAATTTTTGAGGATATATTATTGAATTATCTAATCGGATTCTTCAAGGCCGATAATTCGCGTTTAGAGTTTTTTAACATTGAGCGTTAAACGTATAGAGTAAAATGTGTTTACGAAGTAAAAAGCCTAGCACACGAGACGAACTTAAAAGGCAAAAATGTTGTATTTACACAGTGAATAAAACCGATGTCACGTGAAAGAAAGCGAAATATCAATTAGTATTAGACCTTTAAATGGCACAGTAGCTTGTAATTTTTAATTATTTTTGTTCCGATTAAATCGCCCCACATTGAAAATGTTGGTTGGTGAACCATCAAGATATGTTGATTCCTTCAAAAGTAATACGAAGGGGAAGTTATCAACAAAGTAGAAGGTGAAAATCATATTCATTCGCTCGTTCAGTTAGGCAAAAAGAAAAATCAATGTTCCTCGAACATTTAATTCTACCAAAAAAGAAAGCCTAAAAATAATTGTACAATGAGCATTGTGTATTCGTCATCTATGAAGTACAGACACTTCGATAATTAACTAGGCAGTTTCAGTAGCGGTAGCGCTGTGGAGCATTTAATAAACCGGACCTCCTAAGTTTGCAAGTTGGCGTGCTGATGGATAGCCATCCCAAAGCGACGAGAGACACGGATCATCACCAGTTAATGGCAGTTTAAACTGGAGTTCCCCAGCGGGACTTCCTAGTCCCTGACAGGGATCACTAATCAATCTCGAGCCCTCGGAACGCAGGTTCAGTGGTTCACTTATGCATAATAATAGCTACAAGAAAGCAATACTATGCATATTTTTTTAGCTACCAAGTTTACTGAAATTATTGAAAGAAGTAGAATCGGTGCGAGTCATAAAGAATATTTGATCTGAAGAGCTTTAAAAACTTCTTTTAAAAGCCTTCAGCATATGTTTTATTTAATACTGTTGTTCCACGAATAAAAATAAAACATATTTACTATACGAGGTATTCAAATATGAGAAACACAAACACTTATTTCGTATCTAAAATTGTAAGAGAGAAGAAAAACGGAAATAACAATAAAGTTAATCACACCATTAAATATTCTTACAATATTACGATAAGGCTTTATCGGTTTATTATGTCATATGAAAACAAAAACAAGTTGATGCAATTCAGCGAAATATTCCAAGGGCAAAAATGAATACTTGAATTTTATTGGTAGACACGCCATGTGTGATATAAAATAACCATAAATCGTTAAATATATAATTAGTACTGAAATAGTACATAATGATCTGTCATAACGAAGTAATTATGATGCTATAACGTATTGCTGATTGTGAATAAAATTTCTAAAACACGTCTTGAAAACGAAATTTAAAAATAACTACTTCTCTTAAAATCTTCAAAACATTTATTTTGATGACATTTTAATTACTTCTTGATCATGATAATCATATTTTCTATTATGTGTTATGACAAATTTAAAAAACATCTTTAAAAAAGTCTCCGCAATTTACTTAATATTGATACAATTCGTTTTAGAAATGTCCTACTAATTTTCAGCAAACAATTTCATTACAAAATATTCCAGTATGCTCCAGTTCATGTGAATCATACAGTATTGTGTAAACCAAACAAGCGATTTCAGAATAATTCCCTTTAAAAAATTCAGTTTCGAGTACACTGTTACCTTCGAAACCTCATGTAACAAGTGAGTTTCCCTCTCTCATATATGGACATACTTTTTTATTGGAGGAATTTTCTTCTCCCCAAAATGTGTTTTTAGTTTTAAAGGAACCAATTCATCACGTAGTCTCAAACTTTTAAACCAGTAAGAATAGAAAAATCAAGTCAATTTATGTATGAAGTTATAATTTGCATAGTTATAAGTTATAAATAAATATTTTTAAATCAAAAGAGAATGTACTTTGAATTGAACTACTAAGTGAATTAATAAAAAATTAGAAACTCTCAGGACATAGATGATTGAATAAAGCATTTTGGTCAGATATTTTCCAGTAGTCTCTCGTCAAATGAGCCTCATCATCATTTGATCCTTATTCCAATGACCCACTTTGAGAACTACAAACTGCCCTCTACCCCAAGTTAATGGGCCTGTTTTTCTTGATGAGCCCATGAATATAAAGTTACAGAACTGCAACATCCTACATTTCTAGAAAGTTCTTAGCTACTTCTCTTCTCAACCTTCGTTTCCTCTTATACTTCAGAATAAGCACTTCTTTCATTCTAGTCTTCTCCTATTCGTATCGTTTATCACCACCATTCGTATATAATGGGAATCATATACCCTCTGTGTTTCGCTCTTCTGACGCAGTGTTTCCGCAATGCTGCATTTCGTCGCAACAGGCTGAGTAAAAGAGGGCAGTTTTTACCTCTTCTCCCAGCAAATATGAAATCTCGGCTACAGCAAAGCACACGCACATCTGGCCACAAATGCGCCGCCATTTCCGCAGTCGTTTTCTCGCTACAGAGACGACGCGAGAGGTGGTAGTAAGAAGAACCGCGAAAAAACATTTCATGACTTGCGTAGCGGAACCACAAAAAGAATCGTCTGCGCCTTGCGTGAGTTGTTTCTTGAGCTCAAACTGACAAATTCATCAAGAGGAATATGTTTTGTTCTCGCTCTATTGTAGAGGTTGACCAAATAGGGTCTTTGGTTCAAACCCCGACTCCCACAGCTAGGTACGGACCACGATCGATCTAATATGCGACACACTGCGCAAGACTATTTGGTTTTGAGTGAGTATTTGGTTTTGAGTGAGTATTTGGTTTTGAGTGAGTATTTGGTTTTGAGTGAGTATTTGCTTTTAAGTGAGCATTTGGTTTTGAGTGAGTATTTGTTTTTCAGTAGATGAGGTATTTTCAAAGCGCTTAGAGTCAACATTTCAAGTGATTTTTACTTTTAAAAGGAGACGTAAATGCACAAAAATAAATTCGCCAAGGTAAGATTCTGCCGTTAGGCCGTCCCCTTACGTAACGGTCAGAATTCTTCCTTTTCTTCACTGGAACTGGGCATCAATGCCGTCTATCCTACGAGGAATGTGTGAGCAAAAAGGATACGCTGCAGATTTCCTCACGGTTGTCCCGTTTTTCTTGCCTCGCGTTCCACCATTTTCTTTATAATGTATTTCACCGTACTATCACGACGAATCGTCGCTTCATACGAACTAACCAATGTTTTCTAGCAAACAATCAAAGTTTGAATAATGTTTTCATAATTTATTTAGTTTTTATTTAATGTTTATTTTCTCTCTAAATTCTGCTTTGGGTAATAATTTTAGTCCAGAGGCAGGAATGTGTGTGAATGGTAAATTATTTGTTTTCGTTTTGTGTTGTCTAATTAAACGATTCTGATATTTCTTGTATGTAGCAATAACCTGACTTATGTTAACAAGGTATTTCACTTCCTATAGTAACATTTTCGATTACATTTAGTATACAACTCTCAGGAGCGGAGAACTCTATTAACAGACAAGAACCTTTGTTCCTAATCTAAACGGAGAAAGTTTATGCAATTATTGCCCTCTTAACTGAACTCTTTTACAATATGAAGATATTTTCGATTCAAAATGGTTAATTTTACTCTTTTCTATAAGATCAACACGGCTAATGTGTGTATTTCAATTTAAAGGATAATTTGTTAGCTTCAACAGCGTAAATGTGAACTAACATCTTCAAATTTGAGAGCAAACGCTCTAATGACTTTTCCAAAAGACTATCAAGGATAACTGGCTTACCCCTCTTCCCAGATTGTATTGATCTCTAAATCTGAGGCAGTGGCAACAGCACCAGATGCACACGTAAGCTTCCGCGGCTCGACTCCATAAATTCTTGGCTATCCGGGAGACAACGCGTCGATGGCTGAGAAGCCGACGTTTCGCCTAACATATCGCAGGCTTCCTCAGGGCATCTCGGTCACTGCCCTGAGGAAGCTTGCGACATGTCAGGCGAAACGTCGGCCTCCCAGCCAACGACTCGGCGTCTCCCGCATAGCCCAAGAATTTACAGCAATGCCACCAGTCATACACCTTGGGCGAGCGGGTTGCATATACTCGGCCGCCTTCAGAAAGGGGGATTTTGCTTTATCAGCACGAGAATGTCCTTGGCTCTGGCAATTTGGGGCGAAATAAGAACCAACTTGCACGATGTGAAAACATTGACCCACAGTGTACACGTGGGGAAACAGGTGGGGAGCAATTGGAGGAACATATGAGGAGCATGTGGAAAACATGTGAAGGAATAAGAAAGCAAACTTATAGGGGGACCGGCCGGGCCACGAGTTTTGTTTTTTAAATTGCATTGAATAAAATTAAAACTTTTTGAATATTCTATTATATTTCCGAAGGTTTATCTGAACTTGATGCCTTTCCGAACAATGGGTGGTCAGACCCTCATTACGTTCACTATTTGATATTCTGTTTAGTTAAATTTCAATGCTTGTGGGAATTAGATTGTTTACATACACGCGTACTCTTAATAACAAATGTACAATGCAGATACTTAAGGCGGCCAATTATTTTATTGATTAATTGGTAATTCCGGACGCATCATAAGCTAAAGGAATTATTCCCATAAGTGTAGTGAACGTTTTATCGCAAGAGGGGGCGGTGATAAAAAGCCGCCGCAAAGAAACAATCAGTTCATATTTCCTACTGATGAATAAAAACATTACCTACTAGGCAGCGAGTACTCAATCAAAAAGGTCTTCAAACGAAAATCGTTCTTACCTGAAACAAAGAACAAATATTATTACATATTTTCTTAAACTTAACTTTTACTAGAGCAAGTCTGAAAAATTAACATGTTAGTATTAATAAACACTCATTATTCTTAAAATTATGCTTTATTTCCTATCGATATTGAATACATTACTACGTCGAAATTAAGGTATTTTTCACCTTTTTATTACGGAAACTCATGTTAACAGAAGTGAGACTTCCAAAATCTTTCAACACCGTTGCAATGCAATTATCTAATGAATGATTAAAATACCATCGAGGCGTAACGGTCCACGTGTGGTCGAAATTTATATAAATCAAACATAAAACAATTGCGAATTTGAACTCGTCAAATGAATTAAATTATAGACATAATAAAACTTTACTATTAAAAAATAATGAATGTAATTTTTCAGTGCTTGAAGATCTTCACAAAATGTTTAGATTCTCAAAGATTGAAACTGTAAGGACGGCATATGATTTCATTAATTTTGATATTGTAGGATTGTCACCAGTGAGCGAGTGAGTTTTGCTTCATTCCGGACCCGGCAACTACTTAGGTCGTGAGTCAAGTGAGTATAGTGCATGTTTCATCTCGAGAAGAAGGCGGTGTTGCTCTGTTGCGGGACGTGAGATCCGGCGCTGACCTGCACGAAAGCTTATATTCCCGCTGCGGACGAGCTCTGGTCTCTCGCCATGTGCGATAGTGTAGTGCACGTACGTGTAAGTGTATGGGGGAGACGAGGAGACAAAGATGAAGAAGTGAAGATTGTACGCGGTTTATGGTTTCTTAGTTAATCATCTTCGGCGTAAACGAGGTATGTAATTTGATTTATTTTGATCTATTTAGTCAAAAATATTAGAAACTGTATGTGGCATACGGGGAAGAAAATACTCTGCGCGCGTTTTTTTGGGTTTCAAAACCCTTTCGCAACATTTAAACGATAAATAGTTGAATGATAAATACAATTTAAAATTAATAAGAAACGAACTCCAGATTTGATTCCTCTATATTGCCAACAAAATAGAAAATTCACCCCCAGCTCTACTCCTACCACTACCACCACTACAAGCCAAATGAGTACCACCACTACAAGTTCAACAAAACGTGCTCATAGTGAAGCTACATTTATGTCCAGAAGCAAAACAAGGGGCCATTTCAGCATTTGCTCAATGAATCAGGGAAACTGGACAAAAACCTGATCTACATGGGGTCATTGATCGGGAACTGAAGTATTTTTCGAAGATCACCGGGAAACTAGCACCCTCCAGAATTCTCTTCCGAACATTGGTGGGATTTGACGTGGCTATGTCAAAAATCGAATGTCTCATAAACCCGCTATCGCCAGACTCGTACTTTGGGACCTCCCGTTAACGATTTTGGAGAGACAATGGCGTTGCCACTGAGCCATTGCAGCACATTCAAAGTTAGGATGAAAGAGTTAAATTTGCTCCGAGCATTAACGCATCCATCAAGTTGCTAATTAACTTATCGTAATTTTATCAATTCTCGGTTACTTAAGGAGTGCATCGGGGAGGATATTAAACTACGCTGGGCTGTAAGTTTTAAGACGGCTTTGGCATGCACAGTAAATTATAAGTAAAACAGGATTTGAAGCCTCATAAAGTTCCCGAGAAAATACACACCGCACTAATTTTCTCAGAAGGGAAGAAAATACTGAAATTGGATCTCGTGGGTCGAGATTAAATTTGAGAAGAAAGCAGTCATAAAATTGCATACATTCACAGTTTTATAGGCTCTTTTTCAAGCTTTATTTAACAAGAGAACGTCTTGTACGAAAATTAAATCATTTTATCGTTTGCTTAGCTATGTACAAGTAAGTAATTATTAAAACTATCAACTTATTTGTGTAACAATGCACACAAAAGGACTTATTTTTAGAATACATTTTCTGGTAACATAATCATTACCAATTTGAAATTGACACTAAAGAAAGATAAAAGTAAAATTTGTAAAATATAATTCTTAGAGTGAAAATTGAAATACAGTATTAAACCGCACTGCAAAAGAATAACTGTACTAAATATACAAAAGGAAAAATTATAACTAAAATAAATTGTCATATTCGTAGCACAATGACAATGTAGTTGTATTTACTGTGCATAATAGTTATAGATTTTAATTGTCAAAATCAAAACCAGGGTATCCTCCTACACATATACAAATGACCTATAAACGGACAGAAACATAATGTTCAAGATAATTCCTTACTTTTTATTAAGCAGAGGACAATTTTTCTACTTCTTAAGCAACATTCGCTTTTGCTATCGTTGTCGATATCATAGATATTTTCCATTGTTGATGTTCACCGCAGAGGTAGACAACACTTTTGGATCGCAGTTTATCAGTTCAAAAATCAATACTACAATAATTGTGTTATTGTAGTCCAGCAGTAAGTACGAACATTATTTTCCTACAAACTAATTCTTTTTTATTATTCAAAATTATTTCCCTTCTTGGTCCAATTTTTTATAGGACAAAGGCGCTCCACAGGGAGAGACATACGCATAGTTAACTGAAGATTTACTTTGTAGAAATAGTACATTGAATACATCTCGTTAAATCATGGTTACAAACAAAACATGAAAATAATCATAATCTCATTGTTGTCTGATATACATCTCAACAGAATAAAACCTGATTGGGAGTCAATTCCCCATCTTTCCACCGTATTGATCGCAAGGGTTAGACCAACATGCGGTTCGTAACTACACCTGACTCCTTCGTCACTCATATCGTCGTCTCTCACTCGAAGCTGACAATCCATCTGCCTGTGGCTCCACCTCCGCCATCCGAACTGCCATCCGAACAAACATGTGATTCATTAGGTCGAAATGACCGAAGGGGGTGGAAAGTAAGCAAATACTCTAATTAGAAAAGAAATACCTGAAAGCTCCAATAGATTAGCAGCATTGTGAAATTAAGCTTATTCCCCAACTAAAAATCATGATATATATTTTTAAATATAATCCTATAGCAGCGAAAAAAAGACAAAACCATTTTTGGATTGTCATGTAGTGACATATGAAAATTCTATGGCGTGAAACTTAACGTATGTTACTGATCATTTACCCAAAGGATATAGATTAATTATTTTCCCCCTACATTAAGACTTTATGTTGAAAGATAATTTAATGAAACACATTTTATTTTGAAATATATAGTTAAATCCACATTCATTTGTTACGGTTACGGTATTACGGTTGGCTTTCATTCAGATTATTCCCTTTAACTGTACACTACTAAGCTTTGACGCAGCAGTACCTTAGGAAATAATAAATGAAACGTAGCAAAAAGTCAACAGTTACCATCACACTAGTTATAAATAATATAGATACACTAATGCCACTACCGCTCCCCACTATCATCACCACTAAATCCACTAACCCCCTATCACCACTACACGCCCATGCTATCACACGCCAGCTATCGCCTCCTCCACCACCACCACCAGTCTCATCAACATCGACTCCGCCTCCACTGCCTCCACCACCACAGCCCCTGCCATCACTTCTACATCACTGCGACCGCCACCACCGACCTCACCCACGCGGCGTCCCTGCTGTCCCCGTTACAGCTCACATCCCATTCAGAGCGCCATCCCCCATTCCGCCCACGCGAGTTTGGACTCTTCCTCTGGCCGTGCCTAGCGCTGCCGTCCGCCCACGCCGTCTCCCACGCCGCCGCTCTCGCTCGCTCTCTCGCTCGCTCGCTCTCTCGCTCGCTCTCTCTCTCGCTCGCTCTCTCTCTCGCTCGCTCTCTCGCTCGCTCTCTCTCTCGCTCGCTCTCTCTCTCGCTCGCTCTCTCTCTCGCTCGCTCTCTCTCTCACTCGCTCTCTCTCTCACTCGCGCTCTCTCTCACTCGCGCTCTCTCTCTCACACACACACACGCTCAGCGCGCCCACTGCACTCCTCTCGATTCGGCCGCTCAGAAATTGCAGGAGCAAGTCCGCCCACGCACTCTATCCTTCCGGCCCGCTGCGGAAGCCTACGCGAATATTGGAGAAAGGGCGCGCAGAAATAATGAAACGAGCACATACCCGACTAAGGTTACAGTAGTTATGCACCGGGAGAGGTGACTCAGGGAATCATCTGATTTGAGTGCAGTGCCTGTGACCGGTAGATCCTCGGTTTGTGCCCCCCACAGTAGCAACGTTTTTGAGTCTTTGGTACATTTTTATAGGTCACGTTCTGTCGCTGTGTGAAGCCGAATTCTAGCAGCCGGCTGCTCTCATTGGTAGTTATCCGTGGTTTCTCCGATCAACACCAGGCGAATACCTTTTCAGCTGTTAGCTGTACTCTAACAAATGGACCATGGTCCACGAGATATATTTCCTTCTTCTTGTTTGTCCTATCCTCGCCACTTTCTTTCACATACGTACACTCACTACACTACAACACATGCCGTAAGAGCAGTCGGGAGCTTACAGCGTGTTCCGGCTGGGGCAGTGCCACGCTGTTGGGAGATACCTTGTTGGGGAAAATCCCGCTAGGTGACGGAAGGTTGGCGCCGAATCTCACAATCTATCGGGGGAAGATCACCGCCACCTCCCGAGGGAAAAAATCATTTTACTTATGGGACTAATGACGTGCTCGGAGTCATCAATCAATCAACCACAGTAGCAATACATCGACAACAGAACATCGATGTCGCTTAACATAGATGTTCAAAATTCAAACATTGATGTCAATAATACATCGAGCAAATGCCATCGTTGTTTTTGTTGAACATCGTTGTTTTCAAGACGTTTTAGTAGACTAACATTAAATTTGCTCGTAACAAAATTTTATTTGACAGTGCCCGTTTGAATTATTTTATAATAACAATTTAACTGAAAAAAGTTAAAAAACGACTCTCCATGTGCAAAATGGAAAGTCTATTATTGTATCATTATAATTATTATTGCAGTTTAATTTGCATATTAGATATATTATCATGTTTATGTAATTAGCTGCCACAGCGTAATACCCAATTGCAGTTTGAATAAATTTATTATTATTATTATTATTATTATTATTATTATTATTATTATTATTATTATTATTAATAATATTATTATAAACTACGAGGAAATAATGAAAAGATCAAGGCATCAGGACTGTATCCGGAGAGGAATAGCGGTCTGCTGAATGAAGGTAGAACATCGCTTTCGTTTGGTTGGAAAACAGACAGTGGATTCGAAAGGAATTACGCAATTAAAATGTTCGCGGCATGTTCTTCATTCTTCAAAGATTATGTGGTAAAGTTCCGAGAGTTCAATTCCGCCAGTATCCCTTGCGAGAACCAAACGTACGTTTCGAGGAAGTTCACTAAATAACCAAGCATTACCAGCTTCAAGTTGCGCCAAAGGAGCTGCGGACCAAACCACTCGCAATGTCACCCGCCCTTCGCAAGAGTCAGAGATTGAATGTCTGCGCCCTTTGAGGGCGCGGCGAGCGACAGCGCCGCGCGGATGCGACGCGAACGACGAAATTTACGACGTCTCCGACGGGCGAAGGAGGCGGCCCCGCACCGCGTCGCAGCTCCTTCCGTGACGGGAAAGGGCGCAGGCGACTTGGCCCTGGGACGTTCTCCCCAGACCCACGCCCCAGCCAGGAACGACAACTTCTCCTATTCCGATAGACTACTCTCCAACCCCTTGCAAGGAAGAAATTAACGCTTGTGTTTAATTACTTAGTCAGTTTATTTAAAACGCTAAGTGTTTTCATTCAGAAATAAATTTGAGCTTTCAACTCAACCAAATTTTGTTATTTACCTATTAAAGGAAACATACTGGGTCCTAGTTGTGTTGTTGGTCTTATTTACTGGTTTTATAGTTAAATGACTAAATTCCAACAATATATTAAAATTAATCGAATTAACGATTATCTGCCTTGATTTGTTTATAAGATCATTTTCAAGACCAACTACTGGCCGAGATCGTTAAGGCAGTAGTGCCGTAGCGAACTCGGACCAAATGCGGATTTGAGTCCCGCCTCGGGCATCGTTGTAGTTGCGTTCGTCCTTTCACCCCTCATCTTCATCATATCACTTCAATTAGTATATACATATACCTAACGTTCAATCAATAGTGGTCGCTAATGACCTCGTAGTTCATGCGACCTCAAATACAAAAAGACGAACTGCAATACAATAGAGAATAAGGTCGTCCTTATATCATGAACTTACAACTGGAGAACTGAAGATAGCGTGTCTTTTCAATTCAGAAACTGACTGACTTTAAATGCAAAAGTTATTATGTATATATAAACTATATGTCCAGCAATCATCCGGCATGTGTTTCCCTTTACAAAATGTTTTATTGTTATTATTATTATTATTATTATTATTGTTATTATTATTATTATTATTATTATTACTATTATTAATATAAGTCATGGATTACGTTTTTAAGTTAAAGTGGTTAACAGGATATTCTACAACATACATAATTGTGTTGATCCCGAATTTGTTCTCCCTCATTTCATGAGGTTTGGAGAGTAAGAACGGCAAGAAACAATTTTTGGGGAGTCTTCGATTTTCAGTATAGTAAAGTTTCCAGTTGAAACTCTTCCTCACTTCTTTCTTTCGCAATATGTAATCTCAAAGGTTCAACTAGTACAATATTTTTTTTCTATTTGTTACGTCTTTCTTGATTACACATACACATGTGTATGCCTACGCTTCAATAAGAAATTCAGTCACGAATAATGGATCTTGTTAGTACGAACTAACAAGACGCATCAAACGAACAGGACGAACTAACGATCCCCATCACGATGTTTTGAGAACTAAACTCGAAATCCGAATTGTATAGAATAATAGATCTTCTATGGAATAATCTCTTAATAGTTCCGCTTGTTAGTTTTGAGCAACTGCCCGCATCGTTGTCAGGTGTAGCACATAGACTGATAAATATGAGATGAGGCGTGGGAAAGGGGATGTTGAGGGACGAGCGACGGTGGGAAATATGAAGGTGAATGAGGATGTCGAAACGAAACGCAAGTGCATTTATTATTTATTAACATTTAGAGAACCTGCAGCTGGCGAGATAATTGGACGCACATGCATACGGATGAATGGGTAGGTAATAGCGATAATGATGGAGAGTGAAGGATAATGGAGGGATGGCAGAAGGAGAGGCAGGCAAAAGAAACGGGAAAATCCCGAGAAAACGTCCCGAGAACTCTGCACTTCAGAGGGCGAGTGATTAGCTTTCTGGTCACTGAAATCACGGGCGCGGGTTTGAGTCCGGCTGAGACGCGTGGACATTCCATTGTGGAAAATCCCACACTGAATTTATAATGTGTATGATGTGTACAGGAACCTTGCAAGATGCCCGGCAAATTTAAATCCCTACGACAAATATTCGGTCTAACGAGATTTGACGTTGTCCAACCAGACAGCGCGGATATCGCGAACTGAGACCGACATCGAACGGAAAAAGTAAGAATCACACCCAGGCGCTTCAGGGGACGCCCACAGTTCGCGCCTAATGGAAGGAACCCTAGACTCGCGCCTGGGATAGACTGCAAAGGAAACCACGGGTGCGGAACAGCCAATGACCGTGTCCCCGCATCACAGCCCATACGATAAATGGTGAGCAGAGGCGGTCGCACGTGTAGGAAAGTTGGCAGCGCGCGCGTTGGTGATGGGGAAGGTTGCGGCGGCGGCCGAGCGAGAGCGCACGGCGCGCGGGCTGCCTGCCGCCGCTGTCTCCTTAATTAACGTAATGTTTTGGGGGAACGTCGCTTTCCCCCTCGCGCGCCAAGTTTCTGCGGCTTCTCTGCTTCTACGCCTCCCCGCTCGCTGCCTCAACGCACTCTCCTTCCCAACCCTCATCGCCCTCCGGTCTCTTCTCCGTTCGCCGCTGTGCCACTGTCTAGCTCACGGCCACCTTCATCATTCAGTGGTTTGGAAATTTTGATGAGGTGTTTTTGATTTGAAGTTCCGAAGACGGAATTGTGGTTTATTGTAATGGTTTATGAGTAGTGACCCGTTTCCGACGACTTTATCGCCACCAATTATGTTAAATAAGGTAAATAAAAACATTTATAACGCAATAAATTAAAGTATTTAAGTAAAATTTATGTATATTCTAACTGCCCAGCTAGTCACTCACGCGAGGGTATGCAATATTACAAGTTAGCTAATCTGTCAATTCTATTATAATACACTTAGGAGAGAACAAGGTGCAAACAAAAAATCTCGTGAAATTTCCCCGATTTAACTTTTTTTGTATAATGAAAGTAAACCCGACTATGCTTAAGTATCACCGAACTTAGGATCTTGTATCATGTTGGTGATCGACTATCAACATGTGGTGATAATCCAATTTAATTTGCTGTTCATGTGTTCTGAGTTGTTCATAAAAACTATGGTGATATTAACAGCGATCGCAGAGAACAGGCAGGATAGAGCAGGGAGCGGTGGTGGTTGGTTCTTAAGGGGTATAGGGCAGCGCTTTCCCCCACAAAACCAACATCGGGAAAAGTTGCAGAAAGTATTAAACTTTCAATAAATCGATTCGTTTACTTTGTGCATGCCACCAAGCAAATTTTGAGGACAAATTTAGGTTTATGTGTCCGCTTTAGTAAACGATAAAAAGTTTTTCGAATGGGTTGCATCGTGAATTATCGCGAGGGCGTACGTAGTAGGTGCATGGGGGAGGGGGGCAATGGAGGCTTGAGGGAGAGTGAAGGTACTGGGAATAAAGTGGGGGCAGCGTATTGCTATTAGATATTTGTTCGGCAGAGTTTGCTGGCTAAGAATACCGGCCCTTTGTAGAGTGGCTAAGAACCTTTTGATTTCATATTACTGATTTCTTTGCTGAAAATATTTCTTAATAAGTTCCTTCCTTTTGCATGAGCACAATCTTCCGTTACCAGCGTAAAAGTTCTTTAGACAAGGATTAAAATCCCGATATATGTAAATCGGTTGTAAATTTCATACTGTAGTTTTCCTTGTTCAAGAAATAGTTCGAGGATGTAAAATATATTTGATAGTTTGGACATATATGCCGCCCCTCTTAATCTGCGACCCAGCGGCCACAACTGGCAGGGATAGAATACACTATGGTTTGACTACGGTAATTTTCTTATCTAATAGAATATTGTAATAAATAATATCCTGAGAGACAGATTATTTCAGCTAGTGATACACAATTTACCCCTTTTCTCAGACAGCTGCTCCTCAGATCAGGAGGCAGTTGGCGAGTAGCAACGGTCTCAATCTAAATTCAGTTCAATAATTCCTTATTGCGCGGCGAGGCTATAGCTATCAGACCTGCTCTTCCCTCGGATCATGCGAATTTCTCTACACTCCTTTCGCCATTTAGCAGAGGAAAAAGGAGAAAGGTATCATTAGGGCAATGAAGCAGATGATTTGAATTACGCTCATACATTTTTTTTAGGCTTGAGGAACTTTTATACGGAGTTAATATACAACATGGGACATTCACATTTAGTGATTATCACAAAAGGAAAACGTGGGAGTTTCGGAAATCCAAGGCTTTGATTGGGTTTGAACCCGCCAACTTGGGAAGTGTAGTCCGATACAATAAACATTTCACCAAAGCTGCAACAGACACTATATATTGGCTGTTGGTGGCCTCGTGCATGGATTCAGTATTGCGCCATCATTGAACTCTAGCCCCTAATCTGTCCTGCAGCTTCGTATGAACAGCAAGCGTAAGCCGTGCTACAGGGGTGCCCTGATGAAACCACTGACTGCATCACGACGAAGATCATGCGGTAATACTCGACGTAAAAAAAACGTACTAGCACCGACACTTACCTGTCATTAATTTACTGATAATTGGGAAAAAGTAGTTTTATGAATTGTCGGTTCGTGCAAGGAAAGGTTTCTAAAACTACATACCTTATAACGGGCGAAGTGTGGCAATTGTAACGCTCTGGCTTCACTGTAACAATTAGATGGCGTAGGCACAATGTCCAAGTAGTACCGAGATTCAAGTTACGGCTCATCTCTCGCGAAAACTAAATAAGCCCGTCAGCACAGTGAGCATAATGAGAGACTGCTTGCAAGGACCAGTCTGTCATTGTCTCAGAACTCTAACGTAAATTATACTTCGCATAACGAGAGTCTTGCGTTCTCATCTGAAGTTCCTCCGAAAGAAACACTTGCAGTTTACCGTTTATAATCTATTCAGATATATCTGATACATCCATGCTCAAAATTCAACTCATACCGAGGGAGTTTCATTACAATACTTACGATGATCAGTTTCCGATTCGTGACGGATTCACTTGGAATTTGTCAGCACGCTCAATCCGGCTCATGCCGGAGGAGTTGTTCGTCTGGTTGGATTCCAGTCTCCCTCTGGACCTGTCTTGTACCCTGCCCCCTTCCTGTGCCTAGCTCCCCTGTCTGCCACCGCCCCCCTTTCACCACACTTCCTTTCGTGAGCCCCCGACCCGCGGGCCGGCAACCGTCACTCCGGTGTCCGCCGCACAGCCGCGCTGGCTCCGTTCCAGGCCCGCGCCTCCCGGACGTGGCGTGGGGTCGAGAAGTCCCTCGTCTCCTCGACGTGACGCGCTCCGCTACCTTCAGAAGCACCTCCCGCCCCGGATTCCCCGGCCCGCCCTTCAATTGTCCCGCGTCGCGTGAGGGCCACGTGAATTCCTGCAAAATTGCGGGGTGTAGGAATTTGATATGTGAATTTCTACAGTTCCCATTAAACACGGACTTGGGTCTGCGAAAGGGTAATATATTTTGGAATAGTTAATACTTTATGTTTGCTCATGCTTTAAAACTAACATTACCAAATAGCTAGGCATGAATCTTTTGGCCTTGATATTTAATTTCTTTAGGATACTGCACAGAATCTAATGATGCACGCACATGAATACTGATTCAACGGCTCTTCTAGAAATATTTTGTAGATCTTATTTTCTTCTCCAAACGATATACTGTTTGCTGCAACGTACAGTTTCATAAAACCATTTAATTCTCTACAATAACTCTACAAATTGGGACGAAAGCAGGTTGCGATAATAAAAACGAGCATTCAGATCTGCATGGGAAGCTTCACATGCATTCGTAGTATGAAGAGAGTACAGACAAAGAAGCTCACATTTATGATTGAAAAGAGTATTTGGAGTGGAGTAGAGGCATATTATTCTCGCTGTGCACGCAAAATACGAGCACTTCCGGGTGATGAAGTGCAGTGTGTGCGAGGACTGTTGACTATTCTCTCCGAGTGAACTAGTAGCAGAGGCGGTCGGTGCTTTGCAAGGTAGGAGGGGCGGTTCTAGGTCGATGGGAGACAGTTATCTAAGATGAGTTTGCGCCGAAATACTGCTACTGCAATATTCTCGTTGATTGATTGATTGATTAGTGGGAACTTCCGGACGCGTCTACTAGTAAAGTCATTAGTCCTGTAAGTATGGGGAATGTTTTTTGCTCGTGATGGATGCATGTTTTTGCCCTCTCTGGATGGCGAGATCCGGCGCCGACCTACCGTCGGCTAGCGGGGCTTCCACAACCAGGTATCTCCAACCATCGGGCCACAGCACCAGCAGGTACAAGCTCTAAACTCGACCGGTCTCTCACATTGTGTGGTAGTGTAGTGCATGTAAATGAACGAGTGTGTAAGAAAGGGGTGGGAATAGGACAGGGAATGGGAAAGAAAGATCATGTGAGGCCCGTGGCTCGTTTGTTACTGCTTCGACATTCACCTGGTCGGAGAAACCACGGTAAACTACCGATCAGAGTAGCCGGACGCCAGAATTGTCCATACAGCGACTGAATTCGATCTAGCTGACAAGCTTCTGTCGAAAATACTGCCGCCGTCGGGACTCAAACTGTGCCACCAGGCCAGAAGCACTGCAATGATTGATTAATTGATTTTCCAAGCCACCTCTTCCAGTCCGTCAATGTAGAGACCAGTTTTTAATTTGGAGTAACATAGTTAATGTTGAATGAGTTCTTTAAAAAAGTAGTGAAGACTGTCACCGCCTGAAGTAAGCAAGTACAGAAAATATTTAAAAGATATAGGACCTTGCCACGCTTCAAAGTTGAAAATATTTTATCTCATAAACAATTGTGATTGAATTACATTGCAATTTATTCTGAGGTCCGCCGTGACGCCCCCATTAGGTACTGGAATGGCATTGGTACACGACTGTTAATTTATCATAATACCACGAGTGCTTTGGAAAATGTCGATTAATCCCCGCTTCGCGAAGTGAGGAGGGGATTTATCTGGGAAGCACGAGTAGTATTTTATAGGACTATTCCACGAACGAAATTACGTTCAACAGAGTTCCAAAATGCGCCAAAAATTGAAAATAACTGAAAGCACGTTAAAATCAAATAAGTTATGTTACAGTACACACGCAGTTTATTGTACACAGCGATCGCCTCTTGAGATAACATTCCGCCTCTTGAGATAAATGAGTCGCATCTTCGCTTTGGTCAGTAGGGGGGCGGTAAAAAATCGGTTAGAAAAAGCGGTAAATTGTTCGAGTTACACCGCCCTGATTTGGACATTTTATATGTATAGTTAAACACTACTGATTATAATCTCACGAGTGGAATAGTCAACATTAGTGTAATTGAAAGAGTTTATACCTCGATGTTTATACACACTGTAAACTGTTTTGTACTTTTCCTTCCCACTTTAAATATGTTACTGGGTAACTGCTGCTATGATGTACCAAAATTACAACAGTATTTATTTGTATATAATCACATTATTTTTTTAACTGTTTTATCATTACCTCAACATATAACAAGTAGTTTATTTTCCAGTTTGCCAATGTCCTCTGCCACAATACTGATTTGTAGTTTTCTGAGTTTAATTTTTCACTTATGGCACGCTCCAGGATGGTTAGATTGCAGTCTCAAATGTAAAAAATATAGTTATAGCCTTCTCCATCTTTGTTATAAAATAATTACAAGAAGGTTTAATTTAACTTAGTTATTCGAGGAGCAGGTCTAATGCCTGCGCCTTAGCATTAATATAAATAATAGTATAAATTTTGATTATTTTTTCTCTATAGCATTTGAAGAAGAAAGAAATAGAATTGTATCTTTATAACAAGAATAATAAGCTTAAGAAAACTGAGAAGTAGGCGTCGTTCAAGAACGATACTTAAATGGGTGGAACACCAACCAGTAGCTTCTAGTCTTGCCAGGCTCCTCTTCCCGTGAGATCGTATGCAGTTCCAAAGAACCCTCTACCTGCTCCATTATTCCCAAGCCACGTCCCGCCATGCCACGGCGGGAAGAAAGATATAAACTGTACCAAAACCACACGTCACGAGAAAGGCTCGCAACCCGTCCTGCCTGATGCACGAGACGCTTTCAAGACGCGTTAAATAAATAATCAGAATCTCCCGCAGTCATTTCGACACTCGAGTTAAGCAGCAGCAGCGGCGGAGGAGGAGGAGGAGGAGGCGCTTATAGCGAACTTGACGCGAAGCGGCCGAGTCTGCAGAACACACGACGGTTGCGGCGACGGAAGAAGTCAGCAACTGCGTCGCCCACGAAGACGTCCGGGGCCCGCCAACGCCCGTCGCCGTCGCCGTCGCCGCCTCCGCGCCTAACCGAGTTACGGGCGGCTGTGCGCGTCGTCAAGTCTTCTGATGAAGCCGCAATCGAGTTAGGCTGCGATACGGGCTGCGGTCTCTCGCCCCACCGCACTGCGCTGCGTCGCCGCGTCGCGCCCTGCCCTGCCCGGCGCGGCGCGGCGCGGCGCGGCCCCGGACAGAAATATGCAATTAACTCGTTCCCTCCGCGTCGTCCCACAGCCGCCGTTCGGCGCGGGGGACGAAGACCGTTCTGGAAGGACGGCGGGCTGAGGTGGTGGGGAAAAGTGGGACGAAGGAGCGGCCAAGGAAGGGAGAGCTTATAAGGACAGGAAAATCTCTCAAACCGTCCGTACAGTTAATGGGAATAAGTTACGATGTAACCTAAAATGCCCTCGAGTGTCAACGTACTGGTTTTCAAATGTCAAAACATACCCAGCAGCAAAAACCACAGACTAACTTCCTTTTAAATTACAAATTTTTTCGCGGTCGTGACGATAAAAAAGAACTGATCCAGTCCACGAATAATTTATATAGTTAGTGATTCCAATAATGTGTTTTAAGTACCACCAACTCACTTCAACGCTAGAAATATATTCTTCGATCATCCAAAACTTTTGATTTGTTCATAAGTTGTGAGGTGTTGATGGATGAAGTAACAATACTGGTGTAAGCACATCGGATGCGACGGATGTATCCCATCAGCAAGTTTTTCCACTAAAAACTTGAAACATCTCTTAGACGTTACTCTCGCTTCGTTATTGAGGTCATTGAACGAGGCTCTGCGAGGTGTGTTAGATGTTTCGACCAGCACTTCGAGATGCTGGTTCTCGCATCTCAATCATTTCCTTCGCGCTTCTGTGTCCCCTCTTCTTATCGCCTCCAGAACTCACCCTCGACTTTCTGTGGAAGAGCTAGGAACGCAGCCACGTGATAACAGCTATGCACTCCGAAGCGGGGGGGGGGAGACATTTGCGGGATGCCGGGCTTGAGCATTCTACACACACAAACCAACTGTCCTTGGGTTAACAAAGAACTCTTATCTGCAAGCAACAACTTATTAATTCTTTCTTGCCTTCTTTTTCATGTGTGTTGTTGCGAAAGTGTTGAGTTCTTCACGAAACTGGGTTTTATAGTAGCCCATAAATTCACACAAAGTTAGTTTCGAAACTGTAACGCGATAATAATAATAATAATAATAATAATAATCCAACAATTTTCTTGTGAAAAGATGCGACATGGGGAGCATATTATGCGGCATTGAATGAGTTACATGTGGCAGTAAATAGAGAGAAAACTCCTATTATTCTATAGAAAGGTTTCTAAACACTTGATTTTGTTCACATGTATGCCAAAAAATAGCGGCAATTAGCAATAATAGCGGTCTAATTAAATAATCAGATAAGTTCATTGTTCATCTTTTAATGAACTTTTGTGTTTTATTGCTTTCATTGTGACTGACAGAGCAAGCAACGCAAAATTATTAATTTTTACAGAATATATGTAACAAAGCCTATGATGAAAACTACAACCTCATACATAAATAGTATCTAAAAGCATATACCCCTTATCATATCCCAAAATTGCACTTTCGTGCACTTCCTGGTAAACTTGGACAAACGAACAGATAAAAGAACTAATTTCATAATCAGTCGGAACGGTCTGAAACAGGCTAATCCTTGCCGAAGACGGCGATTATGGTATTACGGGATTAAAGTTTCATCTGAGGGCTACAGAAGTTCGGGCGAGTCGTTTCGCGCCATTATCCCGTAAGCCCGATCGCGAACGTGCGCTCGTCCGCTTTAGTCGTCGGACAGCGGCCCCGGGTGCCTCCGTGGGCTTCGGCGCCGGCGCGCTGCCCGGGGCAGTCGCTCATGAATATGCGTCCGGCCCTCGCCGGAGGCAGCGAGTGGCGGTGATCCCCTGCACCAGCTGCAGTGAAGGAGATGGACGTGGTCAATGGCAATGGTAGTCGGTGTTCTCGGAGGTCGGTGGTGACGGAGGTCGGTGGTGACGGAGGTCGGTGGTGACGGAGGTCGGTGGTGACGGAGGTCGGTGGTGATGGGTGGTCAGTGGTGACGGGTGGTCGGTGGTGACGAAAAATTGGTGGAGTGGGGGTCGGTGGTGGTGATGGTCCCTGGAGAGGGAGGAAGAGTTGAGCAGATCCAGGGGGATGAAGATCAGAAACATTATTTTACCAAGGAGAAAGAGAACAAAACAAAGAGGGGGGACGAGTCAGAGGACGGAAAAGATGAAGAGGGGACAGTGCAAAGGCATCGCACGATGGACTCGAGAACGAGGAATAGGAGAAAGAAGGCAAGGCCGTGGCGGTGGTATAGCAAGAGCGGGCCGGCAGTGACACAGTTCGATGGCATGTGTGGATGTGTGTGTGGCGCCGCAGTCGACGCCTCCGCTCCTCCACTGTCCGCCGCCGAACGGGCGCCTGCATCTCCCCTTCCCCACCTCGCGCGCTTATCCCCAGTGCGCAGCCTCCCCACGAGGACCTAGTCGTCTCCCGCGGCTGCAGCGCGCACGCACTCTGCCTTCTGGACGCGGCGGAGTTCCTTCCCCCCTCCCCCGGGGCCAATACCTATACTAGGATTTCCGTAACCGTGGACTTGAAGTAAATCAGCTGTTCACGGTTTCATCCAATCGGGAGCTTGAACGTCCCTATAAAGACGACTGTATAGCGACATATAAGCTCCCGATTGGATAAACCCCCAAGAGTTAATTTACTTCAAGTGCACCCCTAAATAAATCGTACTGTACTTTGCAATCAGTCTGCGTGTTTAGAGCATTTTTGCTGTCAGTTCTTGATCATCTACAATGTGATCAAAAGGATCCGGACACGTCGCTAAAAAAGTCTTACCAGTTTGTGGCGCACTCGATCAGTAATGTTGGAATTCAATAATGTGTTGGCCAACCCTTAGCCTTGATGGCAGCTTCCACTTTCGAAGGCATACTTTCCATCTGGTGCTGCAAGGTTTCTTGGGGTATGGCAGCCCATTCTTCACGGAGTGCTGCACTGATGAGAGGTGTCGATGTAGGTCTGTGACGCTTGACAAGAAGTCGGCGTTCCAAAGCATCCCAAAGGTGATCGATAAGATTCACGCCAGAACTTTGTGCAGACCTCTCTGTGCTCTACATGGAATTTGTACGCGCCTTGCCTGACCAAGCGGGTTTCTTATCACACTTATATACGACGCTATATGCATTTGTGATTTGAATCTCGAAAGTACTTTCTGCATTTCCAACATACGTCCTTCATCGCGTTCGTGAATTTAATTCACTTGAGTGAGTTCAGATTAGAAAGTCTTAGTTCTTTTAGTTATTTTGAGAACAAACGCTTCCACGAAAGATTTGTTCGGATGTTCGGATATCACTTCACAGACGTAGAACAACAAGAAGGAGGCAGTAATATTTGTAGCACTGTATTTTTACTGTCATCTATCAATGATTTAGAGATGACTGTTCTAGGGTTTAAACAGTTAATCACTAGTGACAAATACGGAAGAAAGGAAGAAAGGCAAGTTAACTGTATTCGTGTATGAAAATTGATGTTGATTTGTCCGAGATTGGTGAACTCCGACACCATTTGACCGATCTCAACGAAACTTGGCATATCTTAGTGCTTTTTTTGAAAGTTTTCATGCTGTTCTATTTGTTATAACTCTACATTAAATGGAGCTGCAGCACAAGATGGCACTTCAATTAAATGCAATTGACAATCTACTTGGGCTTCCTTGTAGCTGGGCGTGACCATGTGACGCGAACCTAACGCTGAGTTCGAAGACGACAGCGAGGGGCCGATTGCAGCACGAGAACAACCAGGTCGTAGCAGCGCGGTCGGAGCAGGACGACGGGGGGGGGCGTAATTCTGTTAATTATATAAAATAACCGTAAAAAAATTACAACTTAATTTTTCAGGAAGAAAAAATAATAATATGATATTAAAGCCAATCAGATAGCCGAGATCGCTAAGGCAGTAGTGCCGTAGCGGTCTTGGAACAGAAGATCGAGGATTTCAGTCCAGCCTCGGGCATGGTTGTGTTGTGTGCGTCTGTATGTATGTATGTGTGTGTGTGTGTGTGTGTGTGTGTGTCGCCCTTTCACCCCTCACTATCATCATTTCATGGTGATAGTGAGGGGGAGGGCTAAAAACTCTGGGCTTAAAAAATGGACTCAGCAGATATGCTGATCCCCCTAATAAAAATTCACGGGCATACTCCCAAGAAAAAAATATGACTGGGCCTTGGTGGGTAGAACTGCACGTTCGCGTGGTCTTTAGAAAGGCCAACTCGCGAACGAAAAAAGGGATTAAAATCTATGATATTGATTATTGTTTCGGGTAGAGAGCATTTTTTGAAAGGTTTAGGGTCGTATTCCGTTTTGATAGTACCTATTAATCTCTATACGCTATTCCTTTTCATCCCACAATCCATCACCCACACAAACTGCATTTCAAGTTCTAAGGCTTCTGGTTCAGATCCACAGCGCCGCTGTCCAGCTGACACCCCGCCCTGACCCCATTCCCTTCCCCCTTCCCACCCTCCCAAGCTCGTCTGGCGGGCGAGCGCCACTTCCCGGGAAGTGGCCGGGAATGAATTACAAACGCGATTTGCCATCGCTTCGCGTGGGGGCTTAGCGCCTCAGAAGGCGAAGTGGACAATGCGATTTGGAGACTCGGCGACCGACGCTCGAGTGAGCCGGAAGCCTTTGAGAGGCAGGGAGGGTTCGCCTCGCACCCTCAAGGGTACACCGAGCCCATGTTCTGTCGAATTAGGTTCGGGAGAACAGGTGCCATTGCGATCGAATATTTTAAATCAGGGATTCCCAAACTTTACCATTCATCGACCTCTTTTGAAAAAATTGTTGGCTCCAACAATTAAATAATACTTATTTATAACCTATTCAATTGAGATATTGAATGACTTTCGTTACTGTAGAAAAATACTACTAACTACATTTGTGAATACATATTATCAGTTTCTGTGAAGAAGGTCTGAAGTCCAATGAACTCTATTTGGGTGCTCACGGATAAGATATGACATTGTTATTTTTACATTTACCTATACGTTGTTAGTATACTCTTCTATAGCTTCTACATACTGATTTTCAAAGCATCCCACATGCGAATAATGAAGAAGATAAGGAAATTCACGAATACCTCAATTCACCAACACAATTGGCGCTTCCTATAAAATTCATCACTCCTAACGAAATACTTAAAGTGGTAAATAATGACAATTCCTTTAAGAAAGCTCCAGGCTATGATCTTATCACTTGTCACTCACTAAAAGAACTACCTCGCAAAGGAATTGCATTCATCACAGGTCTCTTCAATAGTATTATTTGCATTGGAAATTATCCCATTCAGTGGAATGTAGCTCAAAATATAGTATTCGTAAAACCTGGTTAATCTCCCATTAAGATTCGTCCTACCGTCCTATTAGCCTTCTTCCAATACTGGTTAAGGTATTTGAGAAACTGCTTTTAACAAGATTACGTCCTTACTTATCATGTATTAGCTCGAAATATCTCTAACAACTGAAAATGCATCCCCATCATCTAGCTCTAAACCTACTTGAAAATACGTCACATGCAGTTTTTTTTACTGTTTTCTGCCAACATAACTCTAATCTAACCTAGTAGTCAAGAAATGCCTCGACTGAATTGAATCTTCATCTCCCCATCCGTCTTAATAATTAATATTTATCTACATTTTTTTTGTTTTGCTCTAACAGTTTCATATTCTTAATCCTCGTAACAATGTAAAAGTATTTTAATCATTTTTTTATTATAGATTTGAAATGGATCCCAAGAAAATTACGAATTGATAACTTTCTTCATTTTATTTCATTTAATATTGTTACTTATTCGTTATAGTATTTACTTATTATTTCAAATTTGAAATATATTGTAAATATTCGTTGAGTTAAAAAAGACATGTTTGACATCATTTATCTAGACCATTTACATTGTTGCGAAAGGTTAATCTGGTGTAAAAATATGGAAAAGTATTTCTAATTTACACTAATGCAAAGGATAGAATTGTAAAAATATCTAATTAGGCTCTAAAATACACGAAAAGTATTTATACTCCCGTAATAAAGGTGTGCTCTAGTTCATTAGTATCTATAACATACACTCACCACTATTGTTGAAAACCAAAGTTCACAGAAGGATCGCTCACCTGCAAAAGAAAAAAAAAGAATTATATAATACACATATTCATAAATACATGCAGTTTTAAGGATGCGTGATGAGTGTGCGTAAAACAGACATTATTATTGGAAATAAACACCAGAATGAAAGAAAATCAAGAAAACATTTATTCGTTATAGAAAGTTTCGAAGTTGTCAGGCAGAACTGCTACGCCAAAAGCAAACAACTCAGACCAATTCCTAGTTTGGTTAAATTAATTGAAACTTTCAGAGTACTTGAATGAATGTGTATGGTGAATCAAAAACAAAATTTAACGGAATAGGGTGTGTGTGTGTGCAGAAAACTTAATACTTCACAAACCACTGATTTAAGAGAAAAAGGCCAAATCTGGAATCCTATACTCGAAAGTTCAAGTCGTCTCTTATCTACCAGTGTGAATCACAATTAATGACTGGCAGTTTCGAACCTTGTTGATTTTCTTAAACGACTTTTTTACTACACTGTACTGCACATAACAAAAGTTACGCTGCGTATAAATATGGGTTTACTTCCCTTTGCTTTTGTGCTAACAGCAAATTAAATTGTCTTTATGTTCAGGCATTGAACTTCACAATTTACTGATAAAACAAGCTCCGAATGTATAGGTTAATTTGGTTTGACACGTATTGAAATGAACACAATATGTCATTTGCATCAATAGGAAATAATTATCTCAAATAATTGGAAAACTAATTCCAACATGAATGGAGATTCGTTACATTGCATTAAACAAAACTCAACTATCTCGATGTCTTCAAGGCCAAAAATGATTTGATTCATTGCTTCGTATACGTAATATAAATTTTTATTTTCTGCACGTACCAGGTAAGTGGTATTACAGGAATGAAGGGTTGGTTTCAGAAAAATCATAATTAGTAATTTTATTTTCCTTCAAATAATGGTAATGAATAAAATAGTCAATGGTAAAAACGTAAATATATTTTATTCCCTTATGAAAATTAGCTCCCTCAATTATTCAATCGTCGCTTCAGGACCCAAACATTCTAAGTCAAGAATAAAATCTCATTCAACATTCTTATAAATTACCATTTAGCTTCTAAACTTTATTGCAAAACTGAAAAAGAAACACCATGCATGTCAAAAAAATATTCAAATACGTAAGCAATTCATACACGTGTTCATTTCTTTACATGTAAATTTTCATAATCATAAAACAGTATCAATTTTCTTGCAAAACAGGAAAACATTTCGCACATACAGGATATTTACATAGCAAGGGAGTTTAATGTAAATACTACACACCTTCATTTCTTTACACCACCATTTTGTATTAGTTCACGCGTCTATCAAGTAAAAATGAAGACGCACGCGCTGCAAAACACCACCGCCGAGACGCCCTCCTCGCGGACTTGTGGCCGCCTCTAGGAGGCGAGGAGGGTCCGGAGGGAAGGAGGCACACGCTCCGGGGACCTCCGTGGCGGATGAGAGTTCGCTGGCAAAGAATCCATCTCCCTCGAGAGATTAAAGCGCGATTCAATTTTCCAGCAATCCACCTTAAAGGGCGCATTCTGCTGGTCGAGAAATGTCAAGGAGAGATTCCTGCTGGAATATAGTATTAATGCTCGTGCTCGAGTAAATATACCATCCCAGCGCGAGCAATTTTAAATTCGAGAAAAAGACTTTAAAAGAGAGAGAGAGAGAGAGGGGGGGGTAACGACAGAGAAGGGTGAAGGGAGATGCAGGTGAAGATATCTGATTGAAGGGAAGTAAGGGGGAGCCTTGTTAATTTGCCGGCTGAGCAGTGCGAATAATTTCCATTTCGAGGAGAGTAAGAGGAAAATTAAACGCCTGCCTTTTGAAGACAAATTGTGTCGGCGCCTCGTTTACACGATTTGGACGGTCTTTACCACTCTCACTATTAATCCGCGGAGCAGATATTAACACACATCAAAATACGCGTTGTTGTTTTTTTCAAACAACATTTATTTGTGAAAGGTGGTATCCTTTGCATCAAGAAAATACGATTTTGTGATTAACATGGAGACTGTGAAGTATACATTTCGGGCTGTTAAAAAATTGAAAGCAATTTTCATTTCAATGGATCATTAGGCTATAAGCCCAGGAATTGTGCCAACTTACAGTACAGTACTACCTACTCTTTGATACAACTCCGATGCCACACATTGGTCGCACCTAGCGTCTTCCCTGAAATAGCCACTGTCGTTTGCAGGGGCATTTTGCTGTCAAAGGAATTCCAAATGAATGAAATTACTCTTGGGTTAGGAACTATTTCATAATCTTAATATTTCGCCAATGTGCACACTATGGTAAAATGATGCCAATACTTTATCTTCTCAAGTCTTACATACTCTCTTTCTATATACAGAAAATCGGAAATCTTCAGAGAATTTAAAAACCTAAAGCTCACTGACTACCACAAAAAAGTGTAATGGCCATGTAATTACGTGCAATAGCAGCTGAAAAAATTAATTGGTCATAGAATATCATACCAAGAGCATCTGCCTACGTTTAAGAAAACAATCATGAAATTATATTATTATTCAATTAATTAGTCATGAGTTTAGCTGAATTATCCAGACGCTTAACAGTTGGAGTCATGAAAATAATTCTCTGTTTTTATAAATTTACCATAGTAAATGGTTCCCAAAGAGCATGTTCAGTGACGACTTTACTGTCTCGTATGTTAGCAAAATAAAATAAGCTAATTACTATTGATTGCATTCAAGTATAATTTTCTTTGTGAGAGTGTTTTTTGTTTTATATTATCAGATTGTAATTATTGACGGAGCACAAGTTGAATATATTGCTTTCTTGTACTACTACAAAAGAAATGTTGCATTAATCAGTCATCACTTCAGATCCCTACCTCTAACGGTGCAAGTTTCCAGTAAAAAATTTCATCTTAGTCCCGCTATTTATACTTTCTCGATACAGCGTATGAGAGAAAGTTGTGTAACGCTGCGCGAAAAAACGGCGATTTTTTGGCAGAAAAACTCTTATTTCAGAGCCCCGGTAACGAAAAAGTGCATAAATCCAGATGCTAAATTTAGGAAAAAATCCTTTAACGTGTGGTGTAGCGATAATCTATGTTTTGGCGGCCCTTAATAGTAAACAATGGAATGTCGGAAAACTGTCTGCCCGTCTGTGAACAATGCTAGCGACTAAACCGTCCAGCCAATTTTCTCCAAAATTGATATTCCTCAATAGATCTGGCTGGTGTCAGGTTCTTTGAGTCTGAAATAAATATTTTAATTTTCGGGGGTACTTTACAAAAAGCCTCTGGGCAACTTCAATATTTTCAAAAAAATTGCTTCATTGTTTTCGATTATATTTTGTTATTGGATAACGTAAAGGACGTTTAAGAAAACAGTGCAGGTCTCATGTTCGTTGAAAACCCTGATTTTTTCGAAAATTGCAAAAATTCTAAGAGTGATCGCAATCATCGAACATTATATTAAAGATATAGAGTTTTTCGTCAATGAAATCTCTTCCTTAAAGATAGATTTTGAAATAAGATCATGTACAATTTTTCGAAAATTTTATTACTTATCGCGTTATTTTGCGTGGAAATACAGGCGAGAAAGTATGTGCTGTTTTACCACAAGTTAGTATTTGTAAAAGTTCAGTCTCAATTAAGGAAGGTTGAGTTTGGAATCATGACAACATGAGACTGATACGATAATCATCTCATTGTTTTTCTTAATTGTTTACTTTGTGATGCATATGTAAATATTGAAAGTGGGTCTCGGATGTAAGCATTATTATTAAAAATAGTATTGCTAACAGCATCAAATGATTAATTCTGCTGCTTCACTAAATATGTGAAGATGTGCTCGCCAATATAGCACAATTTATTTCATATGACTTCCGGAGGAAATTCAATGTGTATACATACGTGTACTCGCATTCTATGAAATATTTTCAGACGATAAACGTAGTTAATAATAATAATAATAATAATAATAATAATAATAATAATAATAATCACTAATAGTTGTATAGCTTGAATTACATAATGATAACTAAGAACAATTAATTATAAAGTCTGATTCATTCCAAGGTTTTTTTGTTATGAAGAACCAGTGGGCCCAGAAATGCTTCGCTATTGCAATGTATTACACTTCACATGCTAGTGGTGACGTGATTATAAATCACGTTTTACGCTAGGCTCTGCAAAAATTTTCTATAGAAGAAAGACTTTCTCGCAAGTGTGTTTCTGTCTCCTCCGTGACTTTTCGTCTTGCTCTGTCTCTCTCTCTTTCTCTGACACTCTGTTTGTATGATTCTCTCTCTCTGCGTCTCTGTCTTCCTCTGTCTCTCCCGGGAGAAATTTCACAATCGCAGGGGCTGAATACGCAATGAAGACGTCTTAATAATCGTACTGCAGTGTGCTGTGGGCTGCGTAGAGAGCACCTAGGAGTAAAGCGCCCCGATCAGGGTCCATGAGCCTATTTAAAATCATCATCAACGCACATCTGTGTGTGCAGACATGTGCAAATTCCCATCATACTAAGCATATATTCTTCCCGTATTATTTGGTTAAGGTTTATTAAAGATTGTTTTATATGAGAAGGTATTCACCTCTAATTTACCAGAATATTTAACAATCAATTAGATTGAAATATAAAAAGCTACTAATTCCTTTTTTGAAATTTACCTAAAAATGGATTTCTTTTGCAGGGGATTCCCAGAATTCTTTAAGACGGCTCTGCATTCTTTATTCATTTGAACTTTCATGGAGCCCGCTGAATGCTTTCCACACCGCAGAGGCATCCAATTACCCAGGTTTAATATGTTTTATTTCAAGAAGCAATCAAAATTAAAAAAGAAGGCTGACGAAAAACTAATTTACGCACCACGCCGAGTGGGGAGTGTGATAAATAAAAAAAAAACGTATCTCCTGTGACAGTGTCCCAAAATAACGTCATCAGAAATGGAAATTGCAGGAAACGACAGGGTGGTGAATATTCATATCCGGGGAAAACTGAAAGCGGGGCGGGGCGGGGCAGCGCAGCGCGGCGCGGCGCCGCCGCAGCGCGACGGCCCGTCTCTGCTACAGCAGCGCACCGGAAGTGGGCGTGGCAGCTTCCGGATGGGGAGATGCAGGGTCCATTTACGGAATGGCCGTGAAGGTGATCGTCCGTTCGATTGGTTGATTGATTAGCGATTGCAGACGCGTCAACTGCTAAGGTCATTAGTCCCGTAAGTGGTCTGGATATTTTATTCGTCTTAGTCCCGTAAGTGTAGTGCATTTGGTTGTTTTTGTAGTTTTCCCCCGTTCTATGGGTATCCAATGAAGCAGCGTAAACCTTTCACTTGGCAAGAGGCTGCAAAGTGTTCTGCCACTTTCTGCGTGCATTGGAAATTAGTGATACTGATGGTCCGGCGACCGGACTGCTCCGACGGTGGTCGGGGCAAAGGGCGCTCGCGTAGGCGTCGCCTCTTCGCAGACGATCGTCAGCTGTCATGCGAAAGCGCCCCGCAAGCATCCATCACACCCCGCCGTGATCGACACAGCACACATCTGTTACTAGACTGATTGACTGATTGATTTAATGATTACTGTTGCGCTGACTGCTAAAGTAATTAATCCAATAAGTGCAATGTATGTTTTTATCTCGGAAGTTGTTGCATATTTTTCGACTTTTTGCCTAAATATACACAAAAATTTGAATTTCCGCGTGAAATAATCATTTGTTAATGAAAACCTTGAACTTTCTTGTTGCTTTAAATACGTTAGTTCAAAGAGTTTTGAGAATTCTGAAAGCCAACGCTGACGACGTAATATCAGCTGTCATCGGTTTATAAAGAAGATACAGAATTAAAGGAAAACCTTAGTAGATGCACTTGCAATTATTCAGGAGGCAAGGGATACATTCGCGTCAACCCCGGGTGAGATGAGAACAGCAAATAGGAGGAAAACTTAAGTTTTGGGAAATAATCTAGGGCTTTTTACTTTAGCAAGTAGGGAAACTCTTGAAAGAAAATAGTGTTCGTCTTCCAGACAATGTATTAAGCCCAATCAATGTCTCCCATTCCCATAACATCATGTGATGTCGAAATATAATTTTCTACGTACAAAATTATATTGTTTCATAGAAGACACTCTCTAACAACAGATATTCTTAATAAAATTCTGATGGCTTTCTGTGATCTTAATGCAAAATAAAATGTACAAAAGATATTAATATGTTTTTAATTTGCATATTCCGTGTGTCTAGGTGGCAAAAATATGTAATTTCATGTAAAATACGTTTTTTGTGACCATACGTTGCATTTCTGTACATGTATAATTTCTGTACAATTTCTGCATTTCCGTACAATTTCTGTACATATTTCAGCACTTTTGTGACACATTTGCAAACATATATCCGGACGGAAAGCTTGTATAAATTTCCCAGCGCGAGTGATTAAAGACGATTCTAGAAAATGCATTTTCTAGAATGGTGTTACAGAAATATGTCTCGCTACACGATAAAACATTAACACATACAATACTTTATAGATTTTTTTGGCAAAACTTGGATGCATCTTACACGTTCAAGAAGATGGAACAGAGGAAAGCTGGAGGATGCTGCTAGAAAACTCCACTTCGACGACCCATTAGAAAAATTAAGACACTGGGTCGGAACTTTAAGTTAGCAATACGGACCAAATATTGTAGCAGTAAAGATTTCGAGTATATCCAACTTCAGAGTAGGAGAGTTCACTTTATCCCTCTTCAAAGGTTTGAGTACAAATTCTGTGGCAGAGGAAACGTGGAATGTCCAAGTTTGCGGAGGAATGGTCAAATAACACTCCTGGTGACGAATCAGGCGAATGACCTACGTAATTCATGCAGTAAAATATATTCGTATAGTGTATATGATGACATCTCGTGAGGCCCAAATAGAGTTGTTTATTCACAACTAATTTTATCGCGCTTTATTGACGAAAGCGTTAGCAATAGAGCAGTACAGGCGCAAACATATTTTGTCCATTTTTGAATTGATTAGTGGTTCCGGGCGCGTCAACAGCCAAGGTCATTAGTCCAGTAAGTGTAGTGCACGTTTTGATTGCGGGATGTGGCGGCTATCTTCTCCCGATGGATGGCGAGAACCGGCGCCGACCGAACCGTACTCTAGCGGATTTTTCCCCAAACAGGTATCCTTCACCTCCAGGGCACCACCCCAGCCGAGACAGGCTCTCCCGATTGGTCTCCCGGCATGCGTATTAGTGTGGTGCTTGTACGCGCGAGTGAAGATAGGAGTGACGAGGGTGAGGGCAGGAAGAAGAGGAAGGAAACATCGCGCGCGGTCCGTGTCCCTTTTGTTAATGTACTGCCCTGGCATTCGAACCTCCCGGTCAGAGGTACTGCAAATAGCATCAGTTGATGCCCTGAGCCACCTAATTCGATCCATATTGGGAGATTTGGTGGCAAGTGGTCCATCCTGCATAATGACGGTGAGCCTATCTCGTGCGAGAGCGCAGGGCGGCGTGGTCGTGGGCGTGGGTGTGGAGCGCGAGTGGGCGTCTGAAGGGCGATGCAGCAGCGCGAGGGTGCTCCGGAAATTGGTTTCCCAGCGGGGTTGTTTGCTCGCCCGCCTCGCCCGCTCCGCCGCGCCCCTTCGCGCAAATCGTCTGCAAGCGCGCCCCCGCGCCGCCGCCTCCGCCTCCTGCATTTCCGCTCGTCCCGATGCCGCTCTCGTCCCACGCTCCCAACTTGCTGCCATTTCTGCCGTCTGACGATCCCCACTCGGCCCGATTTTTAATTTCCCTCTCTACGTTGACTTCTAACCTTCGGTTCATGCATCAGCCCTTCTGTGAAGCGCCCGACTTTCTTTCTCCCTTGCCCAAGCGATCCTCCCTGCTTCTCTACATCCTCACCCCCCCCAACCACCCTGTCTTCCTCTCAGAGCTCTCTTATGTTTCACTCCTCTCCCTCCACCCTTTCCCCTCCCATATCTCCTTCCCTCCACCCTTTCCTCCCCCTCCCCCTCCCCTCTTCCTTTCCTCACCACCCTCTCCCCTTCCCCCTCCAACCTCTCCCCTACCCCTTCCTCCTCCACCCTCACCCCTTTACACACTCCTCTCTCTCATTTCTGCTCCTTCTCTTCCAAACCTTTCTGTGTACTGTTATCTCTCTTTAGAGTTGCAAATCGTAAGTTTGTGAGCAATTAGGAAGGTGTATAATTATTGCAATAGTTTTTGCTTAACAAGATACAATACCAATTTTAATCTTAAAATATTAAAATGAAAGTGCATTAAATAGTGTTTCCCATTCACTGCATCTTTGTTGTAATTCCAAGAAATTTGTGTGTAGCCGTCGTGTAATTTTTCCATTAAATGCTTTCACCGAAATGGGTATTCTATTACAAATACTTTGATAAAAACTAATCTCATTTACACTTCTAATTCACACTCGAAAAATTGACAACTTGTGACAAAAAGGCAAGAAACCAAAAAAATGGAATAATACTTTATTATATTTCAATAAAATACAGAAATAACAATTTAATAACGTATTTCATCTTTAAGTCTTACATCGGTAAAAAAAAATAGAAATAACCAATCAGCATGATATGGTTGGAAGATTCTGGCATGGCAACTGTCATATTGTTGCTTGCAATACGTCAGATATCTAACTTTTCCCACGTGAAGAAATGTAGAACCGTTGCACGTTACGGAAGCTTATGAAATATTCATTTAATTCCTAACAACCCGTGTACGTACAAGTAGCGAATACATTAGCATAATTTCTTGTATATCATCAAACATTCAAATTTCGCGACAGAATTAGTACAATGATTATACCCGAGAGCAATAATTTTTGGCATGTCGGTGAATATGTATCACACATGCATCTTCCATGCAAATTTCAATGTACTGAATACTTCCCCATCTAAAGCTCCCCTACGAACAGCCGCGGATGTTATGGGAACATAACAATCTGGGAGGGCCAATAAGCGGAAAATTGTTTTGATTCTCTCTTGCTTCTGTCGCTTACATTGTCACTTCCCGACAAATGCTAGAGCAGCACCTTACGCCACTAGTGCAATTTCCCTTAGCAAATCATTCCCCCGCCCAGCCCGGACTTTTAACTAGACATGCTACAACATTACATACTTTCTCGCATTATTGGAAACAATATCTTGGAAATTTTGGAAATGAGAGCTTCATGTTAAATACCCCGAAAATTAAAATTTCGTTTTCAAATTCAAGGGGTCGCGACATCGGTCAGATCAATTAGGGAATGTCAATTTTGGAGAAAATCGATTGAACAGTTTAAGCCCTAACGTTGACCACAGACGGATAGACAGTCGCACAAACAGACTTCAAAGTCTTGCCATCAATCGATTTTTCAGTATAAGGATCAACAAAACACGGATTCTGACAACACAACGTGTTAGAGGAACTAATTTACTAAATCCAGGAACAAGATTTTAACCACTTTTCTGTTATCAGGGCCCGAAAGTAAGGGTTTTCGAGACGGAAATTCGACGGGTTCTGGCGTACGATTACAATACTTTCTCTTTCTACATAAGGGCTAAAAAGTAAAATTTCTTCCACTTTCTAAAAAGTAAAATGGGAGCGTATTTCGGGGTGATCGGATGCGTCAGCAAATGTAGTTGGTAGCCCAAGGGTGGCGAATCACCGACACCGCTCGAGTCGGTCGATGTCTCTACCTGGATGAAATTCCTAAACGTCAGCTGCTGTGATCAGTCAATTGATTGGTGAGCGTTCCCTACTTTTTTATAACACGCGTCTCCGTAGTAGATTACTAGACACACTAGATCGTTTTGACAGCTACTATTTGACCACTGCGGGTAACGTAACTGCAGGTTATGTCCATGCCTGCACTATTTTCAGTGCGTTCGTACACAGTTAACTCGTTGGTGTATGACTATCACTATGTCTTGCAATGTCATCGCCATGTATGATGTTAATTTGTTTCCAAACCTGTTAAACTGGTCGCTTTTTAAAGTAACTCCTCGACAATTGTTTGAGACTGTTTACGTCCCGCCACTTAGATCCATGAGAAATCTTTAGTGAACAAAACGAGTTCGCATAATGATGATCGAGTTAGTTCCATTCTAGACCATTCGTTCCTCTATTGATCCATCGTTATTCACATCATAATTATTACAACCATCTAACTATCAAAAATTATTTTCCGCAAGAGGTATAACTAAAAGTCTGAGGAACTGGTATCGTAATGTGGAACCAACCTATCGTATGCATGCAACCCGCGCATTGTCATCTAAAGTACACTTTTTATGCACTTCAAACTGGAATACATGTTTGCTTGCAGAGAAATTCTCTATGCCGCATGCAGGCAATTAGAGAAAAGGCTTAAACAGGTATATAACGTATGGATGGTTATTACATTTCTACACTCACTATTCACTTTGTCAGGAATTAGTTCAGGGAAAAAATATCGACGGTAGCACGATTTTCCACACTAGTTATAAAGTAGAATTTAACAGCAATCTGGAGCAGAGGTTCAAGTGGACGGCTGTTCTGATCGGTATATTTCCATGTTTCTCTTAGCAACACGTGAATGCCGGAACAGTACCCAAAAAAACGAGCCATGGACCTCGTTCCTATTCCTTGTCCTATCCTCGCCCTTTACTTACACACACTTACATTTACATGCACTACACCCCCATGCATGTCGGGAGCTTATAGCTTGTCCACCTGGGGTGATACCCCACTGGTAGGAGATACGTGGTTGGGGAAACCTCGCACGCCGAGAGATACGTCTCGCTGGTTTTGTCCTGCAGTCCGATTTTAAGCGATAAGGAGAGAAATTTTATGTGCTAAAAATATTGAAATATACTCGTACTCTTAAAAATATGCATTTATGCCCTAAATATTCTTAAATATGCACTTTTACAAGTAATTAAAATCAACAATATTTCATTTCTTTAAATCTTTCTTGATAAAATTTCAGAAAAACGCGTTTCGAATGAAAATATATATTTTTGTGCAAACATAATAAAATCGACCTTAGCTTTCGGGAGAAATAATTGAAGTAAATTATTCACCTCAGGGAAGTAAATTAGTAAATCATGATCAATTTAGTGCACCCTGTTTAAAAAACATTCATTGGTTACAAAATATACATAAGAAAAATCCTACGTTTGTATAAATATTTTATCATTTATAAAAAAGAAAGAAAACGCAATAGCATAACGTTAATATATTTTCATCTTGCAATGCCACTTTTTGCACGCACACTAATAAATATATTCTATGGAAAAATGAAACGTTTTTGAGATATGTCTCAATTTTAACGAAATATGCAAAATATGCGTCTAAAATTACACGAATATGCACCAACAGGAGAAATCGGCGAAAAATGCACAAATAAACACAATCATATTAATCTATAAAGCATCCAATTCTAACCAAATGCTAAGAAATTTCACTAGGCTCTTCCCCAATGCAACGGACAAAAATAAGGAATATCATAGAAATCCACTCCTTATAAAGAACTTCTCGAGTCAGAGAGCGTCCTCTCCGTTAGTGATACGACATAGATAACAAAACATCGATGTTAGCAAATATCAATGTTCAAAATTGGAACATCGATGTTACTAAAATATCGACTAAAAACGTCGATGTTTTCGAACATCGATGTTATTAGACATGATTAGTAACCTCTAACATTAAATTCGTGTGCATTAAAGTTTAATTTGACAGTTGTGTTTTCCAATTCACCTGATAAGGGTACGAGAAGAAGGGGTGACGCTCACAGCATATTTGTTGATTATATCTCAATGTCGAAATGAATATGAGTATGAAGAGGAAATACAAGGGCATGGAGGTCTTCTCGGACGAGAGAGTTTAGTCGATTAAAATAGTGCTAACAGCGTTCATTTGGTTCCAACACATGTATATCAATGTTACTATCAGTTATTATTTTATATTTTAACTATTGCAGTTGTGACCATGGGAATTTTTCTATCGGAAAAGAAAAAAAATATCGATGTTTAAAAACACTGGAGTTAATACATCGATGTTTCAGACATGGATGTTTCTACAAAAACATCGATCTTCTGAAACCATCTACATGGATGTCGCATCCCTACTCTCCGTGACGCGAGAGCGACGCAGTCCCTTTAAAAGCGTGTCCGTCGGCCTCGCGGAAGCAGCTTCGCGCAAGGCGGAGAGGGGCAGCGGGTCGCGTGGGCGACGTTCTCTTCCAGGAAGCGCGCGCGCCCTAACGCCCACGGCGACGGCTGCAGCGATGCGCTGCGCGTTCGGCCTTTGTCCTTGCCCACGCGCCGCGCGCGAGGGGGAGGGGGGGCAACACATTGGATACGACCAGAACAGCGCGTGTGTGTGCGCGTACTGCGGTGGGGGATTGGAGAGGCTTATTTCGAACAGCGTGAAGCGCTGGACCGTATTCGATGCGAGCACACTCACTGTGCGCATGCGCCAACTCACACAATCCGTTAGAGACATTCGCGAATCGGAAAACGATGCTTTACCAGAATGGTCTGGCGGCATCACGTGAGTAATATTGTTGGGCGGTAGAAAGTACTGCAAATTCTGAATTCCCATGAAGCAACATAACGACGTGAGTTGCAGAAATCACAGACAAGATGGATTCGGTGTATTACACCAAAGCCACAGTTTATGTACATATACCACACGTGAGCCGTACCATTTGCTGCCAGAGCATTCACTTCCCAATAGCATCTGCCAACTAGATATGAAATTAACAGCTTTCTCTCCATAAGTGACATCGGAGTAACAGTCAGTTCGTAATAACGGTTAGTAATAACAGTTCAAAAATAATACGTCCAAGATCTGCAACTAAACATAGATGACCGTGACCCACCCATTTTTTGACCATATTTGAATGTAACTCATTTTATATTATTGGACTTTGGGATATATTAGTGGACCTCACATAAGCAGCAGAAAGAAGTTAACAAACATATTAGCCGGATTGAATTTAAAGGACAACCTTTTAATTGTTGTGTGTACAATAAAAAATGAAATATTGTGACACATGGTGTGTAATAATGACGAATTATTTATTAATGAATCTATAATTTGAACTTGCTATCACGACTAATTAGCTGTAGTCAATCTGTTAACGTACAAAATGGGTTTCATGAAAGCTTCTAGTTCGATTTTGGCCAAATAGATTGGAGTGCTAAAAATTTCAGTCGATAAGAGCCAATAACAGGATAAACCAAATAACGTAATTCGCATAACAATTCCGAAATGTTAACTGTTAAGAAATAATGATTTATCTGTTAAACGCACATCCCTACTTCCAACTACCGAATACATCGTTTGTCATACGCTTGGTGCTCGTACCCACAAGCTTGGGACCGGGAGAGATGGCTCCGAGCATCAACTGTCACTGCAATCTCTCTGACCGGGAGGTCCTATGTTCCAGTCCCAACGGTGGTAGGATTTTCGACTATAGCTTGTTAGCGAGGCTAAACTCAGTTGCAGTCTGGAAGAGAATTCTAACGGCCAGCTGGTCTGACCGGTTTCTCCAATCACCACCAGGCGAATGCCGGAGCAGTACCCTAACAAACCGGCCACGGTCCACGCGCGATCTCACCTTCCTCTTCTTTGTTCTATCATACACTTACCCCAACACGCACTACAGTACTACACATAGTGGGCAAGCTAAGAGCCAGTCCCGGCTGGGAGCACATCCCCACTGCCAGCGGAGGTGCCCCGCTGGTGGGAAATACCTGGTTTGGGAAAATCACTCCACAGATGGCTTCGTGGCTGTAGTGATGCGAATGTGATGCCTGCAAAGATGGTTACAGCGATGGCTAAGTGTAAGAGGAAGCTTTGTCGTTTCCCACGCACTGCGCCGTCACAGTTCACTCCGAGAAGGGTAAAAGCTCAGGAAAAATGTGATAAGGAAAATTTCTGAAATAGCAACAGCTAATAATTCTATTCTTCACGTTTGCGCGGAGAGATTGCCGATTTTTGGACAAAAACAGTTGATATGGTCATAGTTCACGAGGTATCGCACATTCTTGAAGGTACTGCATCTTTCTTCCTTCTTGGGTTTCGGGATGGCTCTGGTGAAAGATCTTGTTCGCAGAAGCTCTGCCAACAAAACACTACCGTTACCAGTCGTAGGTCTTGACAAGACGAGGCAGCGACCTCTGAACACCGCAGTCTAGAGGGAGAATAAACACATTATTTAAACTCCTCCATTGCAAACTAAGCTGAATTTCAATCATGCTTACGCTTACGAAACATGCCGTATTTTGAATTCTGCGCCGGTAATCAAAATAGTTTAGTATTTTGTTATATTTTTAATTAAAGGTATTGGCCACTTGAACGGATTTGTTATTTTTATTCGTTTTTTCTCTTCAGATAACACCACTATGAATGTGTAAAAAATTTGGAATTGTAGAAGATTTCAGATATCGCGAGGGATAAAAAAGTTGTTCTTCAGGAAGAAAAAAGAGAAGGTTTGTAATCCGGCTTGATGGCCGTAATGAACGTGATTTCGACGACGAGGATTTTCTGAATACCCTGGATATCTCTTACAATAGGACTGTCGCTAAACCTCTTATGAAAATTCATGAAAATGTAAGTTAATCCAGATAAAAAATTCGAGCATTCCAACAGTCCTTCCATTCCTGCACTTTCCACGAGAGAAATGGCTCGAACGTGCCCATAGGTCGATATCATTTCTCGATGCATGGTCATCATCGAACTGTCGAAGCATATCCACTTGCAAAAGCTAAGTTACAACTATCGATCAGTGAAGAAACAAAAAGGGTTGACAAGAGAAATCGAAAAGATAAGATACTTCATTGCTTTTTGAGGATGCTTCGTACATTGCAGAACATGTATATCAATAATTTTTCTCTAACAGAAATAAAACTTCTTATTTTTCTTTCGTTTCTTAAATAAGATAAGCCAGTCATTACCTTCTATTTGAGATTCAGATTAAAACCAATTATATTTTTAGCTACTACAAGTGTTACAACTACTTCAATACTGAAAAGATAGTAGTTTATAATAATAATTCATTGATATACTCAAAAAATTTATGACAGAAAGTTGGATGTTGTTAGTTCAAATGTTTTTCTGCAACGTTTTTAACTATCTTATAAAATATTTCGAAAACAAAAGGTAACACAATACAAGGTACTGTTATTTTATTAAGTACTTTTTAATGTATTTTTTTATTTATACCTTTAATTATACCATGGCTCCGAAAGTAAGGAGATCATTAGGCAAGTTCAGGTTTATTTCATTCAGCATGTCTAAATTTAATTTACAGAATTAAATGTCAGGAAATACAACAGACTTGCATTTGCCTTCATTAGAAAATTACTTCCACCTGCTCCTCGTGCACATCACCAGCGCTCACCACTTGCTCTACGTTCCCAGTGCGTCCACATCATCACGGTAGTCCGAGACCTCAGTAAATACTGCCGACAAGAACATTTTGTTTACAACTCATTTTCAAAATCTACACGGAAAAATCAATAACGGTTCATGATTACTACATAATCAGATTCATTTTGTTTTCACATTTCATAATTTTTTATTCGAACCCTTTAACACCTCGGAACGACATTCTAATTTTTTTGGATTGAAACGCAATCGAAATAATGAAGTTTTAAAAACGAAAACAAATCTTCTAACGTCTATTTTTGGAGAGGGCGTACATATGGTTAGTCGACGTCACAGATCTTAAAGAATATAGAGTACAAATGGCACCTCAAATCATAATTAAAATAACTTTAATTGCTCTAAAACGAAGACAATTGTGTCCAGTGTTACGGCATCAAAGCATATGTTTTCTCACAAAAATTTAAATGACAGAAAACAAGGAAGTTAACATTGTAAACAAGTGATTTGAATAACTTACCAACAGAGATGCCGGAGTATTTACAATGAGAGGAACGTAATCAAATGGAAGAACGATAGATCTCTAAGCGATTTCTGATCTAAAATACCAACATCAATTAAACTAATACATACATAAGAATAACAGTGAATTGTGTCCGCTTAAAGACAAATTTCAAAACACTACGAACCTCAGCGAGCGAGCCAGTAGATTTTTCGACAGCTGTGTGGCCATTCGCACCCGCACTAAACACAAGAGCTAATTTTGGTGGCTCGGGTGGCTAGAAGGGGACGCAACGGAGCAAAGCTGACTGGTGGCGAGGCGAAGTGGCGGGAGGGACAGGGCGAAGCCACACGGCGTGGAGAGGTGTGGAGAGAGGCGGGGCAAGGTTGGGAAAGGCGGGGCGCGGCGGGCCGAGGGGGGAGAGGAGGGAGCGAGGCAAGGCGGAGGCAAGCGGGGCAAGAAGGGACGAGCGGAGAGCGAGTCGGGACGAGGCGAGGTGGGGTGGCAGGGGCGGGTTGAAGGAGCGGGCGATGAGGGGGGCGAGGAAGGGCGACGAGGGAGAGGGAGGACGAGGGCGCAAGGCGGGGTGAGAGGAAACGAGGCGGGCCGGGGCAAGGAGGGACGAGCGGGATGAGGTGAGGTGGGGCAAGTGGCAAGGCGAAGGGGTGGGGGCGAGGCGCGTGGCAGGACAAGTGAATCGAGGCGCAGCGGGGCGGGGCGTAACGGGGAGGAGTGTGGAGGGGCGTAACGGAGCGGGGCCTAACGGGACGGAATGGGTCGAGGCGTCTCGGGTCTGGGCGAGGCGGAACAGATTGGAGCGGGGTCGGGCGAGGCGCAACAGCGCGGGGAGCGTCAGAACGGGGAGGGAGGGAGGTCAAAGCAAAGGAGGGGATGAACCAGGCCAAGGCAGTGCTGCAGCGTGGCGACGAAGCAACGCCGGGCCTCTCAAATTGAATATCCTCCGTATGCAAATGCTGGCTGCCTTGATTACGTCGGCGCCACTGTTCCCCGCCCTTGCCTCGCCCTCCCGTCAGCCTCACGTGCAGCGCCGAGTGCAGGCATCCTCCGCCCCCGCGCCTTGCCCCTCCCCTACCCGAAAACCCACACTCGCAAGGGTGCACGGCGCCTCAAATGCCTAATCAATACAGGCTGCCATGCACATAAAACCAAGCGCAGAAGAGGGGCTAGTAGTTACTGCAATGTGCAGCTTTAGAAGTTAAAATTATACTGCATTAGCCCAGCAAGGGCCTGCTACAGTCACACTGGGGTTTTGTTACAACGTTTTAATTAGGTATTTCTTACTCCGAATCCTGGCAGGGGTGTTTTTAGCATGTGATGGCAACATGGTTTGCTTCTCGTACCATTACATGCCACATTTAAAGCATTAGCCCGTTCATCTTTCACTCCACCTCTTCACAATGTGTCGATCAGAAGGCAATGGGAACCCACCAGTTCAATGACCGGCTCAGGAAATAGGATCGCGTAATGGCGGAATCATCCACCCTCGCCAAAGCTCGGGAATCGAGTATACAACTCATCTTAGCACAGATGAGCTGGTAACTCCACCCAAAAGCGCACACTTCATGCGTGACGAATTTGCAAGTAAGGAAGGGCTGAGTTTTTAACGTGCTGTGAAGAACCGTAATGTAACGTTACTGCCCAACTGAAACTGGTGTTCCTGTTAATTGAAAACGGTAATTTCGCTCTTTCCAAATTCGTAGTTCTTCAACCTTTAGTTAATATGAAGCAATAATTGATTGGTTAAACGCTGAAGGAAGCTACAAACCGTTGAAGAAATTTACTATGGCCGATTTGACTTTCAAGTTACTTTTCATGTGGTGCTACACTTTGCACAAAGCAACCACAATCATGAACAATTTAGACAATAAAAGGTAGTAAAAGCTCTGCACACACCTGACAGACATTATCTTTCCTTCTCGCTCGAAGTATTCTGGTAAACGTGCACTTCTGGTAAAATATAAAAAATGATGCATTGTGAAAAATGAAAAATTAATCAACTTTATGCACTTCAATATTATTTCTTATTAATGACTGTCTATTGAATTTTAGTACTGTCTATTTTGTCACACTCGAGCAGAAAATTAGTCATTTGATTGTTCTATTACCAACATAGTTGTTAGGTTGAAAGTTATTTAGAGCGAGAGATAATTGCAGTCCGCCATGAAACCTTCCTTTCAAATATTTTACCTGTTCAGATTGCGCGTAAACTTTAGTTCATCACAAACTAATCCATCTGCACATGATTTGAAGTGCAAGCATACTCGGAATGTGAAACACACACTTCAATGTTGCAACAATAATGCGCTCAAGCTCATGGTCAACGGAAAGAAGAAACTCGAAATTAATTCCGTTGTGACGAGCAGAAAGCGAAGGAAGGACCATTTTCAACGACGGAAATTGAGATGGAAGTGGCCAGGGGTAGAGATAAGATAAAGGTAAGGAGGAGATGAAGGCCAAAGGTAATACGAGGATGATTCCTGGACTAAATGACCTTCTAGTATGACCGACGAATTTCCAAATGGTTAGCTCTGAACTCGACACGTCAATTGATTAATATAATTAATAACATCATCGACATTACTAATTTTCAATGTGCGTATGAGTTTAAAAACCATTCAATCTCGGTCCATATGAGAGATGTCTGTGATTTCATTAGATTCTAAACGGATCGAGAAATATACAAAATACTCTGAAACAGTTTCGATTTCGACGAAAAAGTGTAAATACGATCACACCTTTTCTCATACAGCTCGTAACGACTGAACTCTTATTCTCAGCGTGTCAGCGGGACAGCAGTGCTCCAAGAAAGAGGCCGCCTGCCATTAAATATTCGCTTTCATTAAGGAACAATAACGTTTTTTATATTCTTGCTATGTACAGAAGTTAATGTTGTACAGTGTATAAACTATTCTGTTTGTGTATTTTTGGTGAAGACTGTTTATGAAGATTAATTTATTACATTACTATGAGGGAGTAAATAGCTTGTTGTTCTTAAACAGTGTGTGTGCCACATTTTGGAAAACCATTTTGTGTGAATGTTCAACAGCATTTTTAATGTCTGAGGCCTCTAGTTAGTAACATGATGAAACTGATACGAACGTAACAGTTTCTGCGAATGACATTTGAACGAAAAAGTTTAATAATGGATTCTTACAACACTCATAAGAAATAATAATGTTTAATAGAAACCACATTTACAGAACACTGATAGTACATTTGCCCTTTAATGATAGTTAGAAAACAACTGAATATATTTTTCTGACTGCTTTTAATATTACCTCTCACTAAGAATCCATTTTGGGTGCTTAGGATGTGTGCTTACTGATTTTTACTAGTGTGCGTGGTTGATATGAAATAATACATCCTTGACTAAGGCGGCAGCCAGTAATGGCGAAGGCGGCAGAAATGACTGAGGTGGCGACGGCTCTACATGATGTGCTCATTGCACAAGAGAACGTGATTAGAAGACGAATAGGTGCGACTGGCACTGAAGCAGTAACAAAGTTACCTGCAGAGGCAAAGACGAGTGATGAGACGGAAGAAGGGAAGGAAAAGGAGAAGACAAAGACAAAGGAAAGCAAAGCGGCGAAGAGCAGGGCAGAGAAGAAGGCGAAGGTAAGAGTAACGAGGAAGAAGAAGGGACAAATTATAGAAAATCTGATGGAAAAAAAGGAAAACGTGAAGGAAAAACCAAAGGAAAGGACGATGAAATAAGGGAAAGAAAGGTGAATAATAAGGAAAATATGAAGATATAACAAAAATAAGTAAAGGAGTAGGTACGAAGGTAAAAAATGAAGAGATACGCGGGTCAGATACAGACGAAAGACATTTGCAGTCGAAGGAAAACACGAAGAAACATGGGTGGAAAAGAAAAGGCGAGAGAGAAGAAGGCAGAAAGACGCGAATGAAGGGACGGAAGAGACCGGGTCACGGGGAAAGGGGTGGGAGCGGGAAGGTCCCCAAGTGCAGACGCAGCTCTCACCTGCTAACGAGCCACATAATCGGACGGAGCCATCCAGGCGCTCGCGTTACGGCCGAGGTGAGTGTAGGCGCTAGGGAGGGCGCAGATGAAGGCCACAGGGTCGAAAGTAGCGGGAGAGAAAAGCGGAGACATGTAGAGGGGCAAATACGAGAGCGCAGGTTTGGAGGCTACGAGGAGGAAATTAAAGACTCAGAGCCGGACGCTGCGAGAATTGCGGGCTCAGACGCTTAGAGGAGGAAAAGAAAAAAAGATACGGGGGCGGGAGCAGAAGTGAGGGGCAGACGGAGGGGACCATGGTGTTGTGGGGGGACGATGCAGCAGGGTGGAGGCTGCGGGGGCCACAGGGAGGGAAGTAACGGAGGGGCTGAGGCAGACGCGGCGAGAAATGTATCGTCGAGCGCGGGGCTGCGGCAGGCGGTGTCGGCTGCGGCCGTGGGAGGCAGGGCGTGGAGAGGAGGAGGGTCGGATGGCGCAGATGAAGCGGGGGATCGGAGAGCGGCGAGGATGGCGGGCGGCGGAACTGAAGGTGAACGGTGACGGGGCGGCGTGGTGGGCAGAGTGTGGTAGGAAGAGGGCCAAGGTGACGGGAGCGGGAAGCGGTGGCAGGGGCGGCGGAGGGGAGCGGTGTGGGGGGGAGTCGCGGGCGGGGCGAATCGAAGGGGTCGACAGCGGAGGCAAGACAAGACGCGAAGGGACGCTGCAGAAGGTACGCGGCTCTGGCGGCCAACGAGCGCGAGCGAGGCGGCCGCGTCGGGGGCAGATCGGCGTGGGCGTGAGCGGGGGCGTGGGCGTGGGCGGGGGCGGGGGCGCCGAGATGGAGAAGCGCTGTAGTGGGTGAGCGCTGCCACCTGCACCTTCTCTCGCCTGGCTTCGCTCTTCCGCTGAGTCGTAGCTGAGGAGCCTCGAGAGAGACGGCACGCGCACCACCTGCCACCTGGGAGCTAATCAACGGATAACGAACGGAATTACGGGGAAGAATAATTCAATGACTGAAACTATTGAATGAAGAGTGTAGTATCATTTGCATAAAATTTCTAGTATTTTCATAAAGAAAAGTATATTTAAAATAATGACCTATGCTCGCACTTTAATTTTGATATTCCTTGAGTTATTTTTAAATCGAAAACTTAAAGAGATGTATTATCGTAATTATGTTCCATGAACCCGTGCAATTCAACCGAGTCAATTCAACAGGTCCATACGTTGGTCGCCTTTATCGGGTCACGGGTGCGTCACAAGGGACTCCCTTGTAAATATTACACAACGAACACAGTTCCTCCAGAATACAGGCAATCACGAACACGTGTCACAGTGAAAATCATGAACACGTGTGTTTCGTTTGTTTAATCTGCCGATTGGGCTATAGATTGCGCCTAGACGAGTGGCAAGGACGGCATTAGTAAATGTTTAAAGGGAACGTTTGAAACAAAATAAAGCACCAACTTTAATTAATTATAAATGTAATAACTACGTTAAGTGACAATAACCATTAAATTTATACATTACATCTAATTTACAAAACAATCTAAAATGAAATAATGGAACGATACTTTTAAGCCCTACTAGTACCTCTTTTGCAAACTAACTAGATTTTAGCTTGAGTCGGTTTGTCTTTTCTCATTTCCCTCCCATAATTCTCTTTCATAAGAAAACGTGTGTCATAATTCAACTGTTTTCATATTTCCCTCGTAATCACGATCCTCTCGATGAAGGTAAGTTATGAAGTGTAGCTCCGAATGGAAGGCAATCACATTGCCAATGGAAGGCAATACGTATCAGCAAAAAAATTTTTAAAGAATGTCTATAAACCTTCGCATTTCAAAGGAGGCATCGTATTTGCTCTGAAGAGACATCTTTTCGGGGGCAGGTGGGAAAGAGCAACACTGTCTCGTATCCCGCGCGTGTGTGGGACTCTACACGTGTAGCGCACGCGCCGGGAATAGCGTCGGGTGGATTCATAGTGAAAAGACATGCGTCAGCTATTACGCATCCTATCCGGCTTCAGCCAATGAGATTCAGGCACTAGTATGTATCACAATATTAGCGGGAATTTTAAATGCAAGCACGTAATTTATATGATTTACTTTTGTGATTTCATTGGAAATTGATGATGACTGTAATTGGGGTTTTGCTCTGTTGTGGGAAGTAAATAAATTAAATAAATAAGTAAATAAAAAATAATTAAGTAAATAAATAAACAAATAAACAAATAAATAAACAAACAAATAAACAAACAGACAAATAAATAAATAAAAACAAATAAACAAACAAACAAATAAATAAATAAATAAAAATAACAAAATTATCTTGTTACTAGTCACTGAAACAGATATACATGATTTTTTTAATATTGCATTTTTTATTTCCACTACACCTTCGTGTTATTTTTGTTTTTTCACCGTTGAAAATTGTCACTTTTTGCCCCTTTCAAAATGTTTATGAACCCTCTTCGTTTCTGGCCTGGCTGTTCAAACGGAGTGCCTGTGTTGTGGCCGCGAGGTTCGAGCCGCATGCAGTGCCGCCCGGAGCGAGCCAAATCGGCGCGCAGGGCCGACGCGCCCACGTCTTTCCGTCATGGGGCGCACCGACCACGCGGCCGGGCGCCGCGCGTGCACACGCGGTGTCACCGGCCGCCCCCGCTGTGCGCCGCCGCCGCCGCCACCGCCGCCGCCGCCGGCTGGATGGGGGGAGCCATCTGCTAATGCACCGCGCGGTGCCGCGGGGTGAAATATTGACGATTGTTCGCCATCCCCACCCACGCCCGCGCCATCCCCGATTGTCGCGAAGCACCCTCTAGTTCAGGCAGCGGAGGATCTAGGGGAGAGCCATGGGGAGCCATGCCCCTCCCCCAAAACGCTTAGGGATTTCGTTTGTTACTTTCCTTTATTTGGCATAATTGATTTAAATATTTATTTATTTCAGTTATTTATTAGAATTATGTAATTCTTTTTTTAAATGTACAGTATCATGAATACACTTCAAAAATAATATATATTAATAACAAATACTTAATATTTAACAATAATTTATGATGGACCTATCCCAAATGATCGGTGGGATTCGCCCTTCAGGGGTGTTCAACTGTAAGGTCTCAAGAACCACAACAAAAAACTTTAAAATGGTGCAGAACAATATTTTAATTACTTGTACGCTTCACATCTATCCTGCATTCTTGATCTCGGCACTGTATCCGGTTTCTGTGAAAACGGGGGGGGGGGAGAGGGTGGATGAAACCATGCATGATATCAGGCCGAACCATGCATAACGCAGTGAAACACGTTCGGAAGATTGTGAATTTCTGAATTTACTAGACAAAATCCTTACATCTAAACTTAACCTATTATAACCTTGAAGGTAGTGTTGATCCCGACAGAATGCGTGAGCTAGGCGCACAATGATCTCGGCCGACATGGATGCAAGTGACTTTTTGGCAGAAATTGACGTTTGTTGGGATACTTTTACGATATTCTAAAAGACGAAGCTTCTAATCGAAAAATGGATATCACCAGTGTATTTGCCATAAAATTTCGTGCTTGGTCCGTGGTTTTAAGTAAAACCCGTAACATGTTGAAAATCGGTAAATTTTGTCGATCCATGAAACGACGAAACCCTACATTTTTCAACACAAAACGTAAACCAGCATATATCACAAACTATATAACATAAAATAAATCTAAAGACACGGCTGTAGTTTTGGAAAATGTCCTCATTTGATATATACGGATAAAAATGTGGCCTCCACGAACCTTAAATATAAAGACATTAATTTCGCACCTTGAAAGCTCTCAATGTAATAGTCAACTTCAATTAGCTCTATCTCCTAAACTATTCAAGCTACAGCGCTGAACTTTGCACACAAGATTGTATGTCATTATCTCTTAAATTTAAGTCTTAAATGGAGTTTCTCTTCACTTTTCACTAACGACCTTCCGCGGACCGAAATGAATGGCAGCACGAATCGCATGTAGACCGCGAGCAGCCAGTGGGACCTGGTTTAGTGGGAGCGTTAATGTGCAAATACCGGGCAGACAACGGCGGCAGCGGACCGGAAGACGTACGGTGTCACGAGGACAACGGTGAATATTATGCAGGGGATAATACAAAACTCGAGATGGCACGGATGTACGGAGTGTCTTCTTGATGTAATATTATTATTCCTTTCATTAATGGAAAGGTTAAATTGAAAGTGGAAAATATTAGCGGAAAATGAAATGAAATAAATAAAATGCCAAATGCAGTGTGTGCTCACGAAGAATCCCATCCTACCTCTGAGAGTGGCCGGGGTTCTCTTTCGAAAACAGGCTTCTCTCTACAATGTTTTACGATATGGCCCTTGTCAGTGCTGGAGAGCACACAAGTTCCAAAAACGAAAACAACAGTAGCGTTTTCACAATTGTTTATAGATGGCATTCCAGGAATCCAAAGAGAGAGAGCACCAACATTTTGTTTTTGTTTATTTATTTATTTATTTCCACAGACCAGCATAACTGCTTTACAGGGATTGTTTTC
>BOPP01000025.1:2148517-2164702 GCA_017312745.1 Gryllus bimaculatus
CCCCACAACTCCCTTTCCACTCCACCCTCCTCTTCCGTCCTTTGCTCTGCTCCCTCCAAGCCACTCTCCTCCCTTCTTTCTCCCATTCTCCCCACTCCACCTTCCCCGCCTGAGCTTCGTCCTCTCACCTCTCATAAACACACACCCGCAGCCCCACCCCTCTTCCCTGCCCACCGCTCGCCACGCGAAGAGTGCCGACTGCACGCAGGCACAATCCACAGAGGCACGGGCCCGTCACCCGCGTATCTGCGCTCCAATCAGCCGTTTAAAGCGAATGAGCGGTAGTTAGCTGGCGGGCGCACAGGGTGGGCGGGCTGCAGCGCTGCGAGTGAGAGCTGGGCGAAACCGACGCGACGTGGGAGGAGAAGGGCAAATGCGAAGCGTTAGCCGTGGATTAAGAGTGGCGAGGCGCTCGGGTTAATGGGGTGGGCACAGTTCAAGAGGAACGGAGGGAGAGCAGAATCGATGGGAGGGGGTTGGAAGATGGACGCAGTTACCGATGAGAGCGAGTACAAAGGGAATCACTGTCGAATGAGAGATTGGTGAGAATGAAGAAGAAATCTGACATTTTCAATGTTAACAAAGGGCAAATACTTGATGAGAGTCGAAAGAATCAAACGCAGAGAGTGGAGAAGAGGAAGAAATTACCGGAAGCAAACAAGATATTCCAGTGGATTTACTAGCGCTTTGCGTAATGAGAACAATGGCTACAGAGTCCATACAAGCATGAATGTAAGCGAGTCAGCTGCGAGACTGTACACTGCGAGAAGTGACAGCTGAGTGAGTGAATGAGAGAGAGCCACGAAATAATTGATTATTTCCTATTTCCGAGGATTATGATTATTAGTCCCGTAAGTGTAGTGCATGTTGTTATCACGCGATGAGGCTGTGATCATTCTTCCCTGGATGGAGAAATCCACCGCCCTCCTACACGTCGGCTAGCGGATTTTTCTTCACCCAAGTACCTCCCTCCAGCGGAGAACCTTTGAAGCTCTAAGCTTCCGACTGGTCACTCGACACGCATCCTAGTGTAGAGCAAGAGAGGATACTTGTGTAAGTAAGAAATGAGGATAGGTCAAGGATCATCAAGGAAAAATCGTGCGCTGTGGAGGCGCCTCAACCACGTATCTCCCACCAGTGGAGCACCGCCCCAGCCGGACCAGGCTCTAAGTTCCCGACCGGTCTCCCGACATGTGTAGAGGGTAGTGCATCTAAGTGAGTGTGTGTCTGATCGAGATGAGGATAAGACAAGGAAGAGAAAGGAAAGATCGCGCGAGGTCCGTCACCCGTTTGCTAGGATACAGCTTCAGTGCTCGCCTGTTATTGATCGCGGAAACCAAGGAAAGCTATCAATGAGAACAGCCGGCCGCAACAATTCTCCTCCAGGCAGCAACTGAATTCGACCCAGCTATCTAGTTGGAGTCACCTCAGCCGGGACCACGAGTTCAGAGAAGAACAACTGCGAACGGTCAGCCGCGAAATGAAGAGTGACGGGACGTTGGGGTTAATGGGAAGGAGAGTGTACAGAGAGAGCTACAGTGGATCTGGGAAAGCACTAGACGAGAGTTTCATTTCGAGCTGGGCGGCACTTCTAAAGAGAATTGACAGTTGACTGGGAAGCACTCTTGAGTTTCGAAAGAAATAAAAGAAGGAAACCTCTGAAACCAATAAATGAAGCACAAAAGTGGACAATTACTTGTGTACAAAAGCAAGAAACCAATTCGAGCAGACAATCATAGGCGTCCGCAGACCAAAACAAGAGGCATCCAAATGCCATTCTACTCCCTCTTTTCCTCTGCAATTAATTTTCATATGACAGTATTCTCGTAACTGAATAAAATGTGTAAGGAAAATAAAAATATGACTTTAAAGAAACAAATAATAAACAAAATTGATTTATGTTAACTTTCTGGAAGGCGGCCAGATGACTTGGATAGTCGTTTCTCCAAATGTGATAGATCAATTTTACAAATTGTCAGAAAAAAAAGAGGAAAATAAGGAATTTCAGGACAGCACCATCACCTCACCTCCCCTATGCTTAGGTGTATGTAGACAAGACAGTAGATTGGTGGAACTAGGATTATGCAGTGTGTCAACTCTATGGCAATGTGCCCGGGCGACCAGATGCGAATGTGCGCTGAGAAATACGTAAATGAGTTGGGAGAAGAAGGGTTCCTACGCAGATACACACGCGGCATCAATTGAGGAAATATTCGTCTAATGGGGAGGTTGGCGTTGGCGAGAAGCGGAGGTACAGATACTGTACTCGCTCGTTGATCATAGAGTCCTGAAGAAACCGAGATGTTGGACGCTGTTATTTATGAAAACATCTTCATGGACATGTAGGCAAAGAGGGTTGCTGGGAAAGGTACGATGAGTGAGTAAGTATCGTCGTACTCGTCTTACCGTGTAACTGTTTTGGAAAATAAACATTTCTTCCATGAATGAAACTACTGTAATAAATATATAGTGTCTGAAACAATCTACCACAATAGTTTTAACTATTTTTAACATTATGTTCATATTATTTAATCAATTTATGACTTTTATTCGCGAAAAAGTCTAAACAAATTTCACTCGTAGTATGCAACTTATCAGACAGGTACGTCTCCTTAACGCTACGCGCAAATTATCGATAAATTTCAAACCACTAGAGTAATTACTTACGGTCATATGTTTAGGTTAATATGGAGTCGAAGAGTAACGGACCAACGATGACGGTTAGATAGTGAAAGAAGGAGAGATCCTGGCTGGAATTTCACAACATGAAAATGCGTTGTGTGTGTCGACGTGGCTCGGATGAGTCGGACTAAAAACAATGAGACAAAACAATGGAATGGAAGGGCGAAGATACCTCATATTTTCAAAATTAGTAAGACCCAGGAGTTGACAGAATCGAAGTGGAAAACCATGAGGCTAAAAAAATGAGGTCTACAGCGAGAGAGGATTTGTAACTGAGGATAAGTTCTCATGTGCCTTAAAAAATAAAGTGGGTAAAGCAACGAGAGACAGAGTGAAAATGAAAGATATACAGAAACTTTTCAATTGGAAAGGAAACTGAAGGTAAGATAAATCTTAGTTATTTAGATTTCTAATATTTCGCTATTTATAAAGTCGTGTTGAAAGTAACAAAATACGATAAAAATATCAGAGTAATTTCTTTACATAATGATTTTTTCTTGCATTCAGTGAACATACGGGAATTCAAATCTTAATCCTTATTTTAGGTACTTTGTGTTAAGTTGTCAACGTTGAATCACGGCGAGTAGGGAATTGAGCCTGCTCTATAGTCAATACCATCCCACAATTTAAATATGTCACATTACTTTCATAAAACGTCACTGGTCGGTATCACATCGACAGCAAACTGTACAGAAATGTCTCAAACACCTATTTTCTCTTTCTCGTAGACGTTGGTTTCAAGTTTTTTAAAGCCAGTCGTTCGTCTTTTCGCGATATCGTGGCATACGTGACCACACACTTTCCAAGAATCCGACAAATAATATAGTTCATTATTTTTTGTATTAAAAACAAATAATATTACTATTGTACGAAATACTGTCATTCATTTTGAAGAAACTGCGAAGAAGAAATTGCTAGAAACTGCGCCTCATTTTATAGGAGGCTGTCCGTTATTAACAACTATAATCAGCGTTGGGGATAGGGCATTTTTTAGTTACCGCGTTCATTATTAAGAATTTGCATGTTATTGGGAAGTAGTATTGTCGTTGGAAATACTCCAAGCATTTCTGCATAGGACTTGCAAATGAACGTAATTTAAAGGTATGCGATATACAGAGGCGTCTATTAAAAGAAGTCCCACTTGTGGAGGCAAATGACGCGAAGCAAAGAAAGAAACAGAAGAAACAGATCTGAACGGTAGAAACTAAGTAGAGGTTGCGAAAGTATTAGAAATTGCGGAGTGGCTGAGGGTAGGAAGAACACCAAACTACAAAAAGAAGAAAGATATTAGTAAAGAGAAATTTTGCATTTGAAAGAGACGAAAATACCCACATAAAAGTGAGAAAGGAAGAGAACTGAAGAGTTAAATGACGGTGACGAAGAGATTTGATTTGGCTCGGCGGTTAGAGTTGCGCACATAATAAATAAAAAGACAATAGTTCTTTAACGTTTAAAAGCAAATCTATTACAGCTCTTTCAACAGGATTCCGCAATTAAAGCACACATCATCTGAGCTGGCTAAGAGCCAACTGGTTAAGTATTAGTGTTGTCGCGTAATAGGAAACGAAAAATATCTGGAGCAACGCAAGCGCAAGTCACAGCTGCAGCGAATGAGAAACGGAGGACGGCAGTGGCAGCGAGGAGTGCGCGAGCGGTGGAGGAAGCGCCGGTCTCATCAACCTCCTTTCAGTCAGCGCTAACCCTCTCGTCCCTCGTAACCCATCCGGTCGAGGCGAGGGGCGAGAGCAGAGGCCGCGCGGGGAGAGAGCTGGACGGCGGAAGAGAGGTGGAAGGAAGGAGAGCCCGAGGCTTCGGGAAGAGGCCAGAGATCTCGTCCGCCGTGCCGCACGCCCACCTGTTCACTGTCTCCACCTCCCCATGCGTTCGCAACTCACTCGCCCGCTCACTCGCCCGCTCGCTCGATTTCTCGCTCACCCTCCCATTCACTCGCTTCCTGTCTACTCCACTCTGTCGTTCGTTCATTCGGCTATTTACCCACTTTTCTGCCCGTTCTCCCACTCGCTCGTAGACCGTTCACTTTCAGTTCCCTCGCTCGTTCGGTCTCCTAATCGCTCGTTCCGCCTCCCAATCGCTCGATCTTATTCACTCTCTGCTTGATCCATCGGTCGCCCACTCACTCGCCCACCTACTAGCTTGCTCATTGCTCACTCGTTTGCTCACTCGTTCACTCCCAACTCATTTCCAATTCGCTTGCTCGTTAGCCCACTCGCTTGCTCGTCCACTCGCCCATCTATTCGCCCCCATTTTGTGCGCCCATTTGCTCTCCCTCTGCTCCCCGTTCTATCTCCACTCTCTCACTCGCTCGCTGCTCGCGCTCGCTGCCAACCCTTCCGACTCGGCGCCCGTCTCGTCAACCACAATTGCCTTCGCTCAACCCCCACCCCCCCCGCCCCCCCCCGCCCCATCCACCGCCCCGCCCCCGTGCTTGAGGAGATGATCTTGGCTTGAAGCGCTTAGAGATAAAGAAACGCCGCCGTCGTGTTCCCAGAGGCTTCCAGCTTTCTTCGTCTGGCGCGGGCGGTGGGGGATCGCCGAGTGGCCCGCGGAAGGTTCTCCGCCAAATTAGCCCGCGAAGCCTCTCAACTGGGGCAGCGCTCGCCGCGAAATTAGAGCGCGCCGTCGGAAGAACTGTGATGCGTGCTCATCAGGCACTCCGCCCGGAACGCTCAAAATTCTTCCGTTAGGAATTTGAGAAGAAAATTCACTATTAGGCTGGCTTCTTCCTACTCAGAATACATAAAGATACAGTAGAATACGTAGTATTAGAGACATTAGAATTCTAAATAATCTGCAAAGAGTCGTCTGTTAGATATTGACGAAAATACAGATTTTCGAGTTTCCTAAAACCATGGTTGGGAATCCTAAAACCGAAAGGATGTTTTAATGTCTATTTGTTCGTGTGTTCGGTACGTCTGAGAACAACCCTAGCTCCTAAATCGTACGTAACAGGTTTTGTTTTTCAAAATTGATTTTCTTCGGTCTATCTGGTGCATTGAGAAACCCAGTACATTTGAAAGTAAATGTTTAAATTTAAGGTATACTTTATATGAAAGGCGCGTAAAAATGCCACAATTTTTTAAACTTATCTTCAAATTTTTTCTCTTTATCTTTTATTCCACTGGTATATGGTAATATATGGTGAAGTATTTCGGCAAATATTAGTTCTGTTCAGGTGTGCGATATTTTTAGTGTTGTGAACCGATTACAAATGGAGATCTAACGATCTCCATTACAATCATGGATCAGACTGATCATTATCGGTGTACGTGTGATAGGGAGCGGGTTTAGTTCAACAATGCCTTTAAGTAGAAAACAGATGTATTACTACGGAGATGAACGTTTTCAGAATTTTGCTCAGATGAGTCGTTTAATCTACATTTCGTTTAATTAACGTAAATGTGTGACAGTGTGACAACAAGTTATGCTTCCCTTGCAAACGAAGACGTGTGAAGCAGTGTTTTCGCATCCAAAAGTCCTTCAAAACGTAAGAATCTACGAGCTCTAGAATGGCATATGAATGTCCATACACATACTTAACATTACTGGATAATATGTAATGAAATAATAGGTCATTCTTTGAAAACTGTGTTGCACTGCGATAACTCTCTAAAACCATTTAACTAAAAAACAAAGTTGAATTTTGTAATAAGACATATCGACTGGAAATTCACTTTTACTCTGGCACCGAACTTTTACTCAACTTATCTATTGGCGCATAAGAGATCTAACAGAGCCTTTCGTTAACAACTACTTTTACAGTATAGAACACCTTTGCGCTGCCCGAATAACGCAAAGGCCTATCTTGGTACATTTACGTAATTACCCAAGGTATCCCTCGGCACCATCTCGGTGCTTGTACAATTGTTCTTGATCTGGGGGATCTAGTTCCTCATTTACACACAATTGCCTGTCAGGCCAAGAGATTACATGAAGGATCAGGGTGTAGATGTAATGCACGACGGACTCGGATTGCTCCCTACGCCATGAACACGAGCACTCACGGGTTTCGAAAACACAACTTCGTGTACTCGTACTTACGCGCATCAGCCCCAAGCCCAGCTCACAAGCCCAAATCACTTGCCCGTACTGCTTGTGAACGTCTTGCAATTATAAACATGACATTGTTTCTAGCGGAATGGGAAGCTACGGCGTTCCGGTACTTGGTGAACGAAATAGAAAAAAAGAAGAAAAAAGAAGAATGCAATTTACTGTAAGTTAATCAGTTTTACAAAAAATGTTGCAGGATATACTATTTACATTTAGTACCAATTAACAAAATGCAATATTCATTGAATATTTTCATGTAATATTTATATCAGAGAAATTAAGATTTATCAAAAACATGTAATTATTTTCATGTAATTATTTAATTGTCTCGATTTTTCAGACCCAAAATATGTAGAATTGAATTATGATTAAGAATATCATAGAAGAGTAAATCCTAACTCTATTGCCCATTTTTATTGAAAAATTAGGATACTCCTTGAGTAAAAAATCGTTCGAACGTTTCTGGAAGTGATCTTTGAGCTTATTTTCACAGAAAACTTTTGAGTTTCAATAATCTTTACAAGAAATCATTTTAAAGCACTTGTGTTCACAACTGCAATAAATTAAACTGGCTGTTTACACTTACGTATATACTGTAAATCCGAAAGTTTAGATAAAAAAGGCGATAATGTCATGCCATTCAGTGCGATTGGTATATCTGTAAAAAATTTAAAGAAAAAAATTTGGACATTTTTAGAACTTTTTTTTTCATTTGCCCGTATTTTTCTCGAAGTTGATCCCAAAATATTAATAATATTATTAATTATTAACAATTAATTCTAAAAGATATCCACTTTCTATCACGTAGATTTGTGGAAAGTTTCAAAAATTTGAAAATGTTTAGAATTTTCAAAATTATAGAAGTTACAGTCAAAATAGGATCTGTGGCATCTTTATATGTCTATTTCAGTTCATTCAAACGAGAAATTTGAAGAAACAAATGGAGTAATTTTAAAACACAAATTTAAGTATCCCAGAGGCTTCATGTGAACCCTATAAAACTGAAGATTCGTTTTAAAATTTACAGGGCATCGAACGGCCAGATCTAGTAAAATTTTTATTTTGGAAAAAATAATATGAATGGTTAAACGCTGGCGTTATTCATGGACCAATAGACAGAGACAGGCGGGCGGACAGGCGGACGGACAGGTTGGCGGACATCATGTAGTTTTTTTAAAAAACTCTTTTCGGCATCAGAGTATCTCAAAACGCGTATTTCCGTTAAAATCTCGTCATTGATTTTCCGGAGTATTACTTAAATCTCTCGTATATTACACATATTACTTCTAATACGACTATTATTCCATATACGTATGTTTACGAGAAAGTAAAAGTTGACCACTCCCTTTTTAGATAGATACAATAAATGTGCTTAAACCTACATTACGTACATAATTGTTTGCTGCATCGGGTATTAATTAGTGCAAAGTTGATATTAGTATTTTTATTTAGAAAATTTAGAAATGATAACTGTGATAGTTGTTATCGATAAATTAGATATAATGAAATTATGTTTATAACTGATATATTATGGTTAGTAGTACTTTTATTAATTACTGGCTCCATTTATCACAAAACGAAAAACATGATATCACAACTGCCTATCAAATTCAAAACGAACCATAGGGTGACAGTTGGAAATAAATTGAAATTAACGACCACATGTCATAGATGTTCCTTGGTTCAGACTGACACATTTACGGTGGGACAGTTTTCCATGTGTGAATTTGTCGTTACCTCTCCCCCACCCCAACTTGCCACTTTATGAACGAATATCGCCTGATGAATGTCGCCTTACAGGAATTTAATTCGTAGTCAGCCCTGCTTCACACACTAGCCATGGCAACAATGAATATTTAGGCGACTTGAGGTCATTTTGGATTAGCTCTGTTGCTTCTATATTTCTGCTCTTTTCTGCTCACCTAAATTAATGATGTAAATGTTGTAAAGTAAAGATGTAAAAAAGCTGTGTCTGCAAACCGTGGGGGAAACACGTCGGCAACAGAAGTATTCTCATTTTCGAACATGAATGTGCTATTAATAATGAGTGGGTGCAGATGTAAATGATAACACACCTAAGCGCGTTTGAAAAGCAAGGGAACAGTAAAGGGGTTTAGTAGATTAAATAAAAAGTGACCATAACCGAGGACCATGCAGGAGCCACATATTAATATCTCTAATTATCAAAGTACATGCACAGCGGAAGGCAGATTTTATATATATATATATATAATTACTTTAAAGTGTATGTCTTACTTTCAAGACCTTCATTAATTAGCATTTTTTTCCTAGAACTTTCATCCAGCCGACAGCCGGTTATCTTTACGTCCCGCTGGCACGCATAATCGACCACACAAGGCCCCAACACACGTGCGAGCTCCTCTGATGTGGGGTTAGCAGAACGCCATGCCTTCCGCGACAACACACACATGAGAGAAAGGGTCAAACAAGCAAGCCTCAAGGCGAGACTGGAACCCGCGACCCTTCGGACCGAAGCGCTGAGTCGCTACGCACTCATAGCCACCTCGGCCATCCACGTCGGCTAACAATAATATTACAAGAATAATTATGTTTTTACATTTATTTATCAAAAAGAAAAATATTTATAGTATATAACTGTATCCACGGGAGAAAAGGTTTTTAAGAAAACATTTTGCAATTTCGTTTTCGTGTATATCTTACGTGTCGAAGTCATTGTAGGAGGCAATGAATTTAGGTCTTTACATGCGCATTGGTAATGTTTCTGTCATATTTGTCTGTTTAATTCCAGTTTATTGACGCATTATTCATGAAATAATCATATTAAATCCATTTGTGATTGAGATGCCGCTAAGCGTATCTGTGAAAAAATCGATAAGCATTGCAATCAGGAGGGCACCTTCGACATAATAGAACTCGAATGTTACTACACTGACTTGTGCTGGGACGTATTTGTTGGTTGCACTACTGGTGCTTTTGGTAGTTGGTCTTTCTATTTCGTCTCTATGGAATATGTCAATTTCTCTGCCGGATCAATGATTCATCTGTATCTCTTACTGCCTCAACCTACCGTAGGGTCTCGGTAGGTTCAGCAACCTAAAAGGTAACCCTCCAAAATTTGAGAGCTATACGGAGCAATTGCTGGCGAATTGCAGATAATCGAATAAGAAAAACGTGCTACGTTCCAATAAATGGGTAAAGTTGTAACCACGCGCGAGCTAATGTAATAAAATCTAAATTATTTCATCAACAAATGATCAAAAATGCGGTTAGAAAATCGAGGGAAAAATAAAGTTAGATTTTTCATTGATTTAATATTTTTCATTGCACGAAAGATATTGTAATGTCGTTACAATAATTGTAGCTTTTCTCCATTTAGCAACATATAATTTTTATAGTTAACAAATAACACAAATGGTGTCTAGCAAGGGGGAAAATAGAAACATTGGTGTGTTTCTAGAGCTGAAGATTTCAATACATTCTTAAATATGCCTGAAACACAGTCAGTGAACAGTTGAATTTGACCATATTTTATTCTTCAAGAGCCAAAGGGCAAAGATTCTCCATTTTCTGTTTACTCGACACTCACATGTCTGTGAAGAACCCTTCTGTCAACTTCGAACAATTATATCAGAATTCAGTAAAATACGTAACAAAAGTCTTGAGCGTTCCCAAAGAACGTGCGCAAGTGCAGAACTTCTTAGCAACAAACATTTTTAATTCATCTCCCCAGATATTAAATGCTATTCCAAGATATAAAATGAAGAGTGTTACGGCGAGGTCTCTCTGAAATGAGGTATTCACAAACTTCGAAAACGGAATTTCCTGCGAGAGTAACGAACAAACGTTATATAAAAACGCCGAGCTTGCATTTTTGAATCCTCCGAAAGAGAGCAGAAACGCAAGGGAAAGGAAGAAAACTTATTTCTTCTTCCAACTCTTGTGAGAAGATTGGTGAACGACTCATGGAATAGATCCACTACAGAAAGCAAATGCTGGAATATTCTTTGATGCAGGTCACCAACTTTGTACTAGTTATCATCACTAATTGGATCAGCCTTTTGCGATACACATTGTTCTATTTTGCCATTTATTATTATTATTATTATTATTATTATTATTATTACTTTTTTGACTGCTACATCTTTTCGACCAAGTTCTTTGACTTCTCTCATTTCATCTTTGAATTATTTATTGTTTTGGGGATCAGTCGCGAATTTTTAAGCTTTGATTCCTCCTATGACGGAGGCGTGAATGGCTTAAATGGTGTACAGAAAGCGTGATTAAGCAAACGCTATATATTTAATCTGCTTTATAGACTTTTTAAAATTAATTATATTTTAAGTCGCATTAACTACATCGCCACGCGCGACTGACAGTATAAGCTACTACAAACACACACGGTCTGTTTACATTGCCCTTTACATTTTACAGTTTACAACTTTTCAATTCTGCACTTATACATTATTATTACTATTGATTATTACGAATAATACCAATCATTTTCCATTTCATCACATTATGTGAACAATTTGTTCGTTACTTATTACCCATTTTATAAACAGTACAGTTAATATGTCTAAAAGACAAGTGCTAAGCAGTGATATCAAGTTAAAAGTGAAAAAATATTAACACTTCTGCAGAATTGAATGACTTTCTCTTGAAAACTTGACATCAGAATAGTCTTGAAAATTTATTCCCTTAGGTAACATAGACTTTAATTTACACAATCATTAAAAAAGTGGTTCAGAGGATAGATTTGTGTTACAATATTCACATAAGGGTTGTAGGGATTTGTTTATTAGGTGAAAGTGTTAGACGTATGTGGCCTGTAGTGATCCTTGAGATAAGTCAGTTCTTTTCAATTCTGTTTCGAACTTGTAATTAGTCCGCAGAATTTTATTACACAGTTTTATAGTACTGTGGAGATTGTTGCATTTGAAGCCCTGCCTTATATTATTCCATTGACGATTCAATCTATAATTTACATACTTCCAAATATCGTAAAAGATGTTGGTCTCCGATAAGGTAACTTTGGAATACACCCACATTCGCTCGTCTATCTTCAAGATCGGCAATATCATTTCCAAAGATTTCTTGATTAACAAGGTATCCATGCAGTTACGATTTTGAAGACTTAAAGTGAACTTCTCGTAAATGATTTAATAATTCAGAAGTTGTTCCGTTTTTATTTCAGCCTTGCAGAGCTGATAGTGAGTGAGTGAGTGAATATAATATACTTCATAGTTCCATATTTCGTTATTTGCTTCTTAGTAATTAATAAGACGTACTGTTCAGATGACTTCACTGAGATTGGTGGATTGAGGTCTTGATTAAGACTGCAATCGCTTTATGGATTATCATAATTAATAAATGTAGACTAATGTGATTTCTGAAACTACGTTATTTTCAATAAAAATGAAATTAATAAAAATAAATAAAGTTTAAAATTAATAAATAAAAGTAGCAGTTTATTTTAACGGGCACTCAATATGAGAAAAAATGAAGTCCATTTTTTTTCGCAATAAGGCAATAGTGTGTTAGAGCTTGTGGTCTGTCAGCAGCAACAGTGCTTCTGTACAAAAGCCACACAAAATGGGTTTCCCAAAACGTCAAGTTCTTGTCAGCGCCCGGCGTTTTCATCCCAGTCCTCAACCCCGTTCCCGCCCCGCCCCCCTCACCTCCTGCCGATGGGCTGTCCCCGCCTCAAACTCTCCACCGCTTGCCACCAACCACCACCACCGTCCCCTCCGGCGACCAGTGCTGGCGACAGTCCTCCGCAAAGGAAGAGACGCGGCGCGACGTTTCTTCTGTCGAGCGGAAGCGGCAGGGCAGCGGCAGCGAGCCGGACGGGAGGGAGGGAGGCGAGGGAGGAAGGGGCGGGTGAGAGCCCTTCGCCGAACGACGGCCGATCGGCGGAGGCTGCGTTCGACAGCAGTGGGACGAAATGGTAAATGACAAGGGTCTCGGAACAAAGGCGGGCTGATGACTCGGGAGGCGAAATAAAGTCCCCGCCCAGACGCATCTTCGTCTTCGGCCGCCGTGGCAGCAGCCGCAGTAATACGTTTTCGGAAGTTCCCGCCGAGATGAAAATATGCGCCGTTATTCATATTAATGAAGGGCAAATGTTCGTCAGTCTCAAATATCGAAATGCGGCGCGAAGTTGGTTCTGAAGACGCAAATTGCTGTGTTGTCCTTTACACTAAACTTGATTTTAGATTCTATTAACCATAAACGAGTAACATTAATAGTGCTCCATCTTATTGTAAGACACTGTTTTCAACATACGATGATTCTCTACACTCAATTGACATTTTTGTGTTTGAAATGAATAAAAATAAATTGTGATTCATAATATATTTCTGTTCTTGGAAATTGTTACACAGTTAAATAGTGCACATATTCATTTAATTTGAACCTCGTAAAAATGAAGGATCATTATTATCTCCGCACGTTTTCTTTCACTGCACTACAGTGAAAAAGAGAGAGAGAAAGAGAGAAAGGAGAGAAAGAGAGAGGGGAGAGAAAGAGAGGGGAGAGAAAGACAGAACGAGAGAGAGGGAGAGAGGGAGACAGAGAGAGAGAGAAAGAGAGAGAGAGAAAGAGAGAGAGAGAAAGAGAGAGAGAGAAGCCAGAACCTATGCAAAAATTGTTTAACTACTCTAAAATTAAAAAAACTCAGCATTAAGAATAAAAATCGGAGAAACAATTTATAAATCTATAATTCGCCTGTCGGTCAGCTAAACGTGCTCAGTATTGGGAAGAGCTACAAACACGCATATTAATAAATGAGAAATCATCCAAAACAAATTCCTAAGATTGATTATCAAATTCCCTGGTCCAAAGGAAATTAATCATTAGTTGTAATAAGGTGTATTAAAGAAATATTGATAAACTTTTATTAAAGTCTTGAAGATTGTCCTAGCAAAAAATAAGTTCAACCTTGGCGGCACAGCTTATTGGCTTATTGGCCGCACAGCTTCAGGATATTGTCATACTTTTCAAAATATTGCTTAAAGCCGCCATTAATTGCTGGTGATAAGGTTATAAGCATTGTATGCGGTTGCAATGACTGTATAAATGTTTTATTCACAAGTTTTTTTTATTTTTACTCAATGATATATTTTTGTATTTAATGTATGTATGAACTGTATATAGATTAAAACATAAGCTCAAGTAAGTATATTTGTGCCCTGATGTAAGTGGAAAAGACATGTTCTTCATAAAATGTAGTATATTTTGTCATTAATAACCCCCGAAAGACCTGAAGGGTCGAAAGGATAGAAAGTGAAATAAAAAAGAATACTTGCGTGTGTAATAGTATAAGCAATCTTTTTCATGTCAAACATGTTATTTTGAAAATCCTTTCAGATTGCTCTTGGAACTTGCATGGTCGCAATAAGACATTTAAATCATTTATATAAATTATAACGGGAAACAAAGGATTATATGTTTCTAAAGAACGATCATGTTAACATCAACGCAGAAACGTGAAGTCCAATTATTTAAAAGTATTGGAACATGTAGATCTATTTTCGAATGTCGCTTTATTTCGCGTTATTTTCACAATATTGACTGCGTACACAAGCCTGAGCACACACATACACAATCAAACAAAATACTATTACTCAAAAGTGGAATTAACGAAATATACATTTATTTCCTACCGTCTCGTTGAATTAAGTAGTGGAATATGGTTGCTTTAATAAAAGCTGCTGAATTATCCAATGAAAAATGACATACCTGTAACAAGAAAACAATTATTAGTTTTACAACAAATAACTTACTACTGCGTATTAAATATATAACTACATTTTATGTACAACTATATATTAAATACATTTTTATGTAATAATGAAGTAACGTCCGTCCGCCAATGAATCTGCCAGATTCTTCACTGCTAGAACCTTTTTCGATCCACCGACCGAAAAAAGATGTTATTCGACGCGTATCGATCTCCTGGTGGGGTACTGATTTTTGTTTTGCAAATCAGTTCAGAAGGTTGAAATAAATCTGAAACCCTGTGGTTTGGGTTATTAAGTAACTAAAACGCGTAATAGATGACGTGCAGCATCAACAGAAGTGATCAATAGCGCAGTTGATTCCTCTCGAGAAAACAATTCGATTGATACAATTCTTAGAATTAAGTTTCCGTCATTTATAGTAAGGAAGAAATTTAGAATACCACATGTATTGATGATTTTGTGAAACAAAGTATTGTGAAAGCCGCATGTTGTCACAGAATCGTGAAAAACACATAGTCAGGGGAAACAAATCAGAGAGATAGCACAAAAAAGTGAATGAAAGGCGAACGTGGGGATTTATCCCGAACAGGAATGTACCCTAATACGTGTAGTTAATGAATAATACCGATGATAATCGCATGTTCTTTACGAAGAAGTATGTCTATATGTGTTACAACATTGCTTTCGCATTTTATTTACAATTGGAGCCTAGCCTTTAATAAACAGTTATAAGCTCTCCTTGACACAAATCCAAGTTTATGCATTTTGAAGTATTGCGCGCCCAGAATAATTTGTATTTCTTTCCAAATCCGTAGCGTCTAATTCCAGACAGAAAAACACCCGAAGTAATATTTTACACTTAAATCACAGTACTTTTCAACGTCGCTACCAAACATCTGCGGTCTGGTAGAGTACCTGACGTGTTAATTTCTAAGAACTCCAACTAAAAGAAGACACCGTTTCGCTTGCATTGTTGAAACGCGAGTAGAGCAGCATCAAGAGGCCATATTGTTTCTAGAAGTAACAGAGCGCTTTTCGCGTAGTCAAGAGTTCAGTCTCTATTTAATTATCAGTGCGTTACTGACAATCTTTGCCGGATACGTAATGTAAGCTCCTTTAAGACATTCAGATACACGCGCATTAAATGTGTAGGCCCAGCAAGATACTAGGCGAATGTCGATGCAGGAAAAGAACTTAAACGGAATCCCAGTCGCGCGCAATTCACTGAACGTTAAATGCATTTCCCGTATTAGATTCCGGAACATATTTTAGAGAACCGATGCAGACGTTTGAATGAATAATAGTTGGTTATAATAGTTATTATAGTTGGTTTCCCTCTGCCCTGAAATTATTTAAGTAACTACTACAATCATCGGCGTAGGAATGTACTGTTTCGGACAATGCAACAATACGAGTAGAAGCCGAGTTTGGAACTTTGAAATGTATGTGACACTCGTACGAATTGCGAGAATTAATGTGTAGAATCAATTCACTTAAACTTGCAAACAGTTGCAACTTGCATTGGGAAATCAATTGTTTTATGAAACGGCAACGTCGCGACGTTTCTTTGCCTCACTGTTTTTATTTACATCCAGGAACGTGCAAAGAGCAACCTTGTAATCATTAAACAGTGACCAGAAGAAACAATTGCCATCCTAGCCAGCTACAAAACTTGCTTTTAGTACATATGAGCGTTTTAAAGAGCGGAAGA
>BOPP01000025.1:2166144-2195528 GCA_017312745.1 Gryllus bimaculatus
AACGACGGATCGTAATTCTTCTCGCTAATATCGGCGCAACACACGGGGTTCTCGGGGCCTCCCGTTCGTGTTTCTCGTTTCGCACGCGAAACGTCACATCCGTCACGTTATCCGAGATTCAGTCGTTCTGGCATGCGTGTAAAAATTGCTGCGACATTCTCTGGGCTGGAATTTTCCTTTCGTGTATGAATTACAAGAGAATGCACGCAAAAATATTCGGTTTTTGTAATCCCTTGTATCGAAAACGTAATATTTTGGAATTACATCACAGTGTCTGTACACTGACAAGATCGCGTATGATTGTATTGGAATTGTGTCTCGTTTTCCAATCTTTTTTGTCTGTCATCACTTCGATTAGAAATCAAGAATTATTACAGAGATGTCATCCGTTCTTTTATATTAGTTATAAGTATGCCGCCCTCGAATTTAAAGACTACTTTTGTATATGTAGTTCAAACATCGCCCATTCTTTGCCTCTCTGGTGTGAAAAAATAATTCCATGCTTAGTTGAAGTTTTCTCTTATAACTGACGATTGTTCTCACTGTCCAATTTGCTCAATACTTAACAATATTGTTTAAATTTTCCTTTTCTCATGAAAATATTTTAATTAAATGTCTTCTAACACGTTTCTCCCTTCCTTTCATCCTATATCATCATCCTTTCTTTCCTCCTTCCTCCTTCAATAACCTCTTTCATGCAGTTTCAGTTCCTCATAAGCATAGCAACTGCACATTAACCTGGCCACCGTTACACCCAGGCCGCCAAATGCATGTCATAAATCTCTATTTCTAAGCATGGTTTCAGTTTTCTTCCTTTATTAAAATGTTCTTTCTCATCAGAGTGCCATCTGCAAATTATCGACGCAATTTCTTCCCCCACACATTGTTCCCTGTTTTGTTAATGTCACAAGTAGACATTTTAAACGACTACTGAGATACGAGGAGGTCCTAGGTGGTTCGTTGATTAAAGTGCCCGTTTTCCACGGCGCAACCGTGGTTTCGATTCCCGGCCGGAGCAAAATTATAACTGTGTTTTCTTTACAAATTTCTCAGTATCGATTGCTGTGTGTCGATAAGAAAGCCCACGGTAAGGTTATGAAGACCAGTGTATACGATGGAGGGATGGCTTTCTGCTAACCACACTAACCTCTTATTCCATGGCCAAGAGGCAGGGCCACCGCTGGTCGGCCAAGACCCGCATCAGGTTGTCGAGGGCAGGGCAGGACAGGACTGAGTAACGAGAGCACGTTTGTTCACCAGAAAATGGGAGAGATTTATTTTCCATGACTCCATACCTTTTGAATCAATACAAGGATTTCGAAGATGGAAGAAAAAAATAATCTCGTATTTTCTGTGTTGGTAGGCTGAACAAGTTAGTCCAAAATCCAAATTAAGGACAGTACACACATGAAATAATAAAGGGACTTACGTCAATTGATTTTATACTGAGCTGTTATTTGGACAATATCATAAATTATTCAGCAGTCGATTTCTTTGTTATTCATCGATAATAAAAATTGAATTTTTCAATATCCATATATCCCCGTTTTCCTTACATTCTTCTCTTGTTCTTTCTTCGCATTTTCTCTTAATATTTTATTCCCTGTAATATCATAGCTATATTTCATGCTCAATTCAGCTTTCATAAGTTTCATGTACCTAAACCAAACAGTCATTATATCCAAGATTGCAGGTATAACGTATCTTATTTCAATCTTTAAGCGCTTCAATAAGGCGGTCTTTCTTTATTAAATTGTGTTAAATCTCATTTACGTTCCACCCGCAAAATAATCTTCAGTATATCCTCCTGACATTGTTTTCTATTTTGTTTGTCGCAAAAGCAAGATAATTTGAACTCCTCGTACATACTACTCCCCCACATCTTTCTCCTACCTCTCCTCCGTCTCCCCTTCCCTCCCTTCCTCTCCGTCCCTTCTCGCCCGCAACAGCGTGGCTGTATTACTAGGCCGGGCCTTCATAAGCCACCTGCATACGAGCTCGGACAACGCTGTATCCAGGAGCGCAGGTGTGAAGTGAGCTCGTATTTCAGGCCGTGCACGCGTGCGAGCGAGCGTGCGTGCGTGGCTAGGCGTGCGCGTGCGTGCGTGACGTTACGAGATCGACCCGGGATTACGTTAGCTGGGGGTCATTTTCCCCTTTAATCGCGTGATCCATATTTATGCTCCAGGCGTAGATACAGGCTTTACATCAACGGCCCGCGACTGCGCGAAGCGACGCCGGGCAGATAGATGCACGAGGTGCAACGGGGTCGTCGAAGAGCAGGGCGACACAGAGCAAATAATTCCGCCCCATCCCCGGGTCTTTATTCTTGAATTTTAAAATGATTCTTTCTCAATCACCTTTTTAGGTTTTTATGTGTTTAAAATTTTCCGTTAAGTAAATCATATTTTTTTACGCAAAATATTAAAAACACTCACAACAAAATTTTAACTTGTGAAGCGTCTACCAGTCAGTTTTAAGAAATCCATCCATCTCGACCTAATAGAAATGATTTATATATGTGATTTTATCACTTTCGTTCTTTCACAATCGTTTTAATGCCCACAACGCGTGTACTTTTAAGAACATGTATCACGACCGAGAGTTAATAGCAACAAAATTTGATGTTGATACCAACATTAATTAGTTAAAGATTGTTGATATTAAGTTAAATTAGCAACATATTTATTTATTTTCAATCGTGAAATAATCCTTTCTAATCTCAGTTCTGAATATTACAGTTAAATTAAAAAAACCCTCGTGCTTTTACTTTTAGTAATCTACTGCCTTTATTATACCCAACTGAAATACATTCTTTGATGTTTTATCCGGCACAATAATGAAATACTGAGAGTTTTCAGAAGTAATCCATTTTCTCTGCTCAGGAATGAATCTCCTCGAATACTGAAACATTTAATTCCTCATCATTTGTTCTCAGATGGAAATCCAACGCCACCAATTTTCTGGAGAATTGCAACTCATTTTTGGTAGGAAATGCGCCTCACACACAAATGACTTATCTATTCAAATTTTCCAGAACGTTATTTAGTTTTTTCAGCCAATGTTGTATTTCATGACTCGTTGTACAACTGAGTTATTACGTCCTGTATAATTTACGTATGTTATTTGCGGACCCATGTTACGAATCACAACTGTGCCACTAAGCAAATATCGGTATAGAATCAGAACAAATTCAATCTTAAGAATCCGGGGATTACGAATATTAATGAGATATCAATCAACGAAATCAAAGCAAACCAAGACAATGTATGCTGGTTGAACTGTTCCTTTCGATCAACGATTTTCCAGCGATTTTATAGGAATTTTCTAAATTCGAAGAATTTAATCAAAAACGAATTCACCTGAATGAATATTATTTATTTTATTATTTATTTAATAGGTAATTATTACAAACAAATTAGCTTACTTGATCCTATGTGGCTAGGACGAAGGCCTTTAAGCCATTACAATACCTACATCCTTTCGCGTTCTAATCTAATGAATATTAACAAAGCATATATTTATTGTGTATTTATAAGAAGAAAAAAGGACACAAAAATAAAGATACATTTATATATTTCATTTATTGTACGGCATGAATTGCATTAACGTTGCGTAAATCTCTAAAATCAGCAGCTTCTGGGTCCCCTCAAACGGTTTTAACGTTGTGGTGTGATGTTTGCATTCCTTATGATGATGATGATGACGATAATTAGGCAGGGTGATCGATGAGAAAAAATATGGAGTTGGTAGGGGAGTGAGAGACCTGAAAAACGATAAAATTCCGAGAAACACAACCGATTTTCCAGTTTTGTTCTTTATAAATTCACATAAATCGTCCAGAAACATTCTCTTTCCCTCTCCCTCACTCTCATACATACATCCTTTCTTTCGTTTGTGGGAGGTTAAATAATAGGTTTAATTTCAGTTAGTTTTCTTACCTTTTCATGATTTAACACGTGATTACGTAGACTACTGTCAATGTCTCCTGCAATATCGCATATGAAAATAACACTTCTATTAATTCTTCCAAACCGTTCTTATGCCTTTATTACGGTAAATACTTAAAGAAAAACATGAAGCGATTTTTGTAAAAATTTTGAAAAAAACAGTCAACTTCATTTGAAGTAAAATTTGAACCATCCTTAGGGTCTCGAGCTGAATCGAGATAGAATGAATATCTACTTTCAAACACCGACAAACGGGAAATATAATTGAACTATTGTCCTTTATCTCGGTTCGAAGGGTCAACATTGAAGAAGACTCGGGTTTTGTGTTTCTCCATTCATCATAATTATCCCTCTTTTTTCTATAATTCACATTCACGGATTATGGCAGAAGAAATCATGGAGTTGGCTCTGGTATTCATATGCATCTTTCGAATATTCACACGTACCTACAGTGTATCTCGGAATATATTTGGGTGTAAGCTCATTTGGTACGTAGGTCAAAGACGGTCCAAGAAATTGAGATTTGTATCAAAACCAGGAAGACTAGAGCACCAACAATAAGTTAATTTGAGTTTTTCGCTTTACAAAACTCCACAATCCAACACGTGCAAATAAACAATACCAGGTTAGACCCACGCGTCAGAAGATATATTCTAAGTTCATAAGCTTTTCACAATTTCACTAGTACATGTCCAAGTTCGGAGCCTACAAACAAGAGTTCACGAGAATAAACAGAGTACAAAGCGTAGTCGGCGTAGCTGAAGCAGAAACTTTCGCTACTACGCACTCGATCACAGTCCAAATTTAGTCTGCTAGTCGAGAGCCGGGCCGCCCGTCATAGAGGTGTCGAAGCTGCTGGCCAAGACTCGTCCCGATGGTTTGATGCTCGTTGGAGTGAATATTTCTGTGCCGATTTCCCTCTATGCCGTGCCGTCTTGCGCGGCCAAACTTGAAAGTTCCCCACGCATACAGCAGAAATGTTGCCTCCATATAAGCCACATTTTGAAGAAAACAAGTGATACAAACATTTACGGCCTGTCCGGATGGCCGAGGTCGCTAAGGCCTTAACGATCGTTAAGGAACTACTTAAGACTTAAAGCCTTAAGTAGTGCCTTAACGATCTCGACTCGAAGGATTGCGGGTTCGAGTCCCGCCTGGGCATGGTTGTATTATGTTCATCCTTTCACCACCTATCATCATCATATCGCGTCATCGTCTTAGTTACCATACCGTCACACGCAATAGTGGTCGCTAATGACCTAGAAGTTGATGCGACCTTAAATAACAAAAAAAAAAATACAGAAAAATAGGGCAATTTATAACAATAGCGTTTTGTCGAGTAGGGAAAAATAAAAACACAATCATCCGTCTAAAAAGAGAATAAAATACATTTTCAAATTGCATAAAAAGGACACTACAAAAAGGAAAAGTAACTTTCCGTAATATTTTCACTCTAAACCATGCTGAAATATATTGCTACTAGCACCACCAGGCCAACTATGAGAAAAAACATTAAAAGCAAACAGAAGCGTGGAAACATGTTGAGAGAAAAGCGGTGCGTATTTATTTTGTAGGTCTATTTTCGTATATATTTATTTATTTACCGTTGGTCAGCGTTGGCTTCAAATTCAGAAAATCTATGTACGCTTATGATGTTATACCAATATTACTTCGTAACTGTACCGCATACATTATTGTTATTATACCGCATGTATCGTTATACTCAAATTTTACAGCTCTTTTCTCACTTGTTACTGAGGAAGTTTAGAGGATATTCTAACACGATGGGAGAATTTTCTCGCGACCTCTTAAGAATCATGTACATAATTACGAGTATGTACTTCATTAAAATCAAGTCATATCAACGACAGATATTGTCGAAATGTCGCAAAGTCGAGGAGTGATATGATCATAAATGAAACAGTGAATTTTATTGGAACCTCAAACTTAAAATACTATCCCTAAAGGCTACAGTAGGGTGTACACATCGGGTTGTGTACTCATCGTATGTCAGTCGATTGTTGATTCTCGGCGCATAAACTGCCAAGGTCATTAGTTCCGTAAGTTTAGTGCATTTTGTCTCGCGAGGTACAGATGATCTTCCCCGCTGTATGATGGGATCCGGTGCCGACTATCTGTCAGCTAGCGGGATTTTCCTCAACCACGTATCCTCCCACCAGCAGAGCACCGCCCAAGCCGTTTCCCGGTCGGTCTACCGACATATGTGGTAGTGTATTGCAAGTATGTGAGTGTGTATAAAAGAGATGAAGATAAGACAAGGAAGAGGATGGAAAGATCGCGCGAGGTCCGTTTCTTAGGATACTGCTCTGGCATTCGCATGGTGTTGATCGGAGAAACCACGAAAAACTACCGATCAGCGCAGCCGGTAGCTACAATTCTCCTCCAGACAGCGACCGAATTCGACCCAGCTCTCTAGCTAGTGTCGAAAACCCTGTCTCCGTCGGGACCCGAACCCCAGGACCTCCCAGCCAGAGGCACTGCAGTGCCAACAGTTGAGGCCCTGAGCCACCTCTCCAGGCACATCGATGTTACGTCGTCGATGTAGCATCCCTAGTTGTCACCCATAGTCCGCCCTGGGGAGCACCTGCTCGTCCGATGGGCAGCGCAAAAGTTGCCCTCGCGGCTCCGTTGGGGGCCAGAGAAACGAATTACGGGATTAAGGGCGTTAGCGCCTAGCCACGCGCCTGCACGGAGCGCTTTCATTGCGGGCACGCGCCACCGACGGGCAGCGGGCAATATATTCATTGTGCGAGGAATAATGTAATGGGCACGAGCTCGCTGGGATAGGTGTAATTAGCGTCGTAAACTTCTGTAATTGCTGAGTGGGGATATATAGAAAGTTACATACTTATTTCAGTTCCGCCCTTTCTGGTGGAACGAGTGGTTAGAAGGGGATTCCGCTAATTTATTTCGGAGTAACTGCGATCATTTTGTTATTTTTAATTTTCATGCCTTCGGCCAGTCAAAAGAACTTTGAATCTTTTGAGAATTCGTTAAAACGCTTTTATAAATCAAGTATTTGTTTTTCCAATTTATAGTAATAGCAATTATAACTAGGACACAACAATGCAACAATTCTCCATAATTCATTCTTTTGGAATGTCAGTATGTTGACTGAACATATACATTTTTTCTAATATAATATAACACACACTGTACTTTGCTGTATCATAAATGATTGGAAACATATTTTTTAATACAAAATGAAACAAAACAATTATTACGACAAAGCACTAGGTGAAATTCTAGGTGAAATTCTTATATTCCTCCTCATTATGCAGAGATAATGTTGCACGTCATCTGCAATTTAGTGGAAAAGCTGATAAAAACAGTTTACGGTGACAGTGCTGTTATTGTAGAGAACTCGTTGCAGAAGGAATTCCAACCGCCGGAACTTCAATAGAACAACACAATGACGCCCGGACCTCTCGCTCCGAAACACGAGAACTCTGATCTCAGCTAATTTGAAGTCTGAGGGAACTGATTTTTTCTCCCTTTCCCCCACTGATTCAATACTTGGAGGTTCCAACGCAAGTAGTTGATCAAATATACGTTGAAGAGGAAGTATAATTAACTGCAGAATGCCTATGACATAAAAAAAGATGGGAAATATAACGGACTTAGCGTAGTCACCTAGTCATTCCTTAACACAGCCACATTCCCTTCCAATTCAACTTAGAAAACACTGAGGACTGGGAAGTAGAACAGTTGACTCCAGTGCACGTACTGTGTAAGCGGTCGAGAACTGCGAATTGGTAATGGTCAGTGCGTTACCCCACTATTTAATATGGCGTAGAAGTATGCAATGGCAACAAAAACACAAATCGTGTGACAACGTATATCGTATTTCTTGTCAAAAGAAAAAGAGTAGAACGTGGGTAAATATTGTTTAATTTTGGGCCGCAAATTCCAATACGTGCTGTTTCTGCCATATTTTAGCTTCGCCCGTACAACAACTTTGTTCCACCAGAATAAACGGATTGAGGGGAGAGTAATGCTATTATGTTGTTGCCTTTGCGTATACAACACCAGTAATAAATGTTGTGAGAACAAATTCGAAATAACTTTACATTAGAAATAAATTATTTTTATGGCATGACCGTCTATTTCCGTCATTTTCGAAATCACAATTTCAAAATCAGCGTTCGGGTACGACACCGAGCGAAATGCAAGAACGATGTGAAAGCACAAAATCAATGTGTTAACTGTTGGCTACAGACACGTGAACAAGTATATACGTTTAATCCTGAGCTGCGGAATGTTTTAACACGTGCCGCCCCTAATGTATAGCAGCGCCGCGCGTACAACAGGTTCGAGGTTTGACACGCAGGGGAAGAGGGCTGGGGGGGGCTGAAACCGCTCCACTCAACAGCGAAAGCGGCGGGCCGGGAAGGGCAGCACAACGAACCCCAGCCAGAGTAGGGGATTGAATTGAACTGAGGCCTTTTTTACGTGCGATTTGTCTATGGCCAATCATGGGAACCTCTGCTCTTCCACCGTCCTGACCATTGGCAACATTTCGATAGGGGGTCGACTCCAGTAAACCCCAGCTCTTCACCCACTAGCGGAAAAAGGAGGTATCACTCGGGACACGAAACAGGTGAATTGAATTTAGCTGCAGAGGCGTCCATTTAGGCCTTGCGATCTTTTACATGCAAGTAAATCTACTAAGCGTAGGACAGCCGGCTTTACTTCCCCCCCGATGGAAGGCGTGCGAAGCATTTTTTCGCCCTTAAAAATCCACGGCTTCGATCGGGTTCGAACCGCCAACTTGGGAATTACAGTCCATAAACCACCAAAAACCATCGATACTACTAAGCATCGATACTAAAAAATAAAACTAAGATGTTAATAATTAACTGATTGATTAGTAGTGCTGGGAGCAACAACTGACACAGGTCATTGGTTCCCGTAAGTGTAGTGCATGTGCTGGAGGTGGCGGTGGTCTTCCCTCGATGATTGGAGAGATCCGGTGTCGACGTGCGGGGATTTTCTCCAAACAGGTATCTCTTACCAGCGGGGCACAGATCCAGCCAGCACAAGCTCACGGCAGATCTTCCGGCATGAGTGATAGTGTAGTGTATATGAGTGAGTGTGTAAGTGAGGAATGAGAATAGGACAAGGACGATGAAGGAAAGATCGCGCGCGGTCTGTGGCCAGTTTGTTAATGTACTGCTCCAGTATTGGAGCAGATGGAGCCTGATGTTGATTGGAGAAACCACGGAAAACTACCGACCAGAGCTTACAGCCATTAGACAGCCACTGAACGCGAGTTAATGTGTAGCCATTGAAAATTCTGCCCCCATCGGAACTCGAACCCTAGAACATCGATGTCAACTTGGCTTGCGGTGACATCTATGAATGTCCTGAGCCACTTTGCCGGACCCCATGTAGACTCAAAACCATTGATGTTATTAAACATCAACGATTTTAAAGCTAGGTAAGTAACCATTGAAGTTCAAGCGGAGAAGATTTAATTTGAAAGTGGTATCGTTTATTACATTTTAATAGATATTTCCCTCACAAAACAAAGTCTCCAGAATAATTATCAACATTTTGATTATCTGATTCGCTACGTAAAATATTATATAAACTTCTTTATTGACGAAAACGTAGTTTTATCTGAGTCATATATATAAAAATTATTGTAGAATTTTGTTTATATCGTACTTTTTTCCATTTAAAAAATATCAATCTCGTAAAATCATCACTAAACATCGATGTTAAAAAAACATCGGCATCAAAGTATCCATGTTCAGTACAGTAGAACTCCGGTAATCCGAACTAATTGGGAGTATGGTGTCTTCGCATTCGGAAATGATCGATTATCCGAAAAAAATGTACCGTACTCGCTATATAAATACGTACGTAGGATTACCAGACAATGCAAATTATCGTGCGAAGTGAGAGAATGGCAACGCAGCGTACGATCGCATCATCAAGCAGATTCAGTTCCTTACGCCAAAAGAAGATTACCGATTTGCCATGTTCTTCTACATGAAAAGTCCTGCTACATAAATATGTGATATACACCGTTGTTCCGAATGCAACAAACGTTTTATTTACACAATTTGTGGTTCAATAATTAGTTGTTCGACAGCAATTGTAAGATCCCTTCCTTATCCTACAAAAAAGCATTTCATTAATTTTGTGTTCCCCCCATTTATTTATTTATTTATTTATTTATTTGATGTTTTCCTCCATCCCGAATATTATTCGGCTTATCTGAAACTTCGGCTTCGCGGGCTTCGGATTAGCGAGGTTCTACTGTGCATCGATGATTACATAAAAACATGGATGTTTTGAAAACATCGACGTCGACGCGGCGCATCCCAAGTGCAGAGTGCGCGCGGGGCGGGACACGCGAAGCGGCAACGCGGCGTGTTATGCTTCGCTGTTTAGCGTTTACGGCGGTTGCGTTGAAACCATTCGCGTGTTCGCTGCGCGCGCGCCGGCCTCCCCTCCCCCTCCAGAGAGCGCTGGACGCCGCCAGCGCGCGCGAGCGCGGAAACGAACGCACGAGGTCGCCGCTGCGGCCTGCTCGACGTTCTGCGCGGGGCGTTCGAAACGTTGCGCCATTTCCCCCTCTGTGGACAAGGCGAGGAGGGGTGGGGGAAATGAGATTGCGCAAGGAAATAGGTGAATCGTGGAATAGACTTAAAAAGCGATTTGACAAGTGTACAACTATTTTGTTCAGTTACAAAAAAGTAGCCAGTTGCTTTTCACTTTGTTTCAATGTACCTACTATCGTATATATTTATTCATGGCATATAGGTATCATTTTCAATATTGACTGCACCGAGGACGGCGTATTTCAATCTGCGTTATTAATTACGTTTCAAAAGTGTTTTGAATCTAGTTAATTAGTTCAATTATGTAATGATGCAATTATACTTCTTAAATCAATTTGTGCTTTCTGAATATCTTTATATGACAGTTATCGCTCCAGAGTATTATATGTTTCTATTTCACAAATATCACAGCGTGTATGTTCGTTCACAAAAATATTGATTCTTCGAAAACTTCCGTGGTAAGTGAGCTGCAGTAATAGGGAATCTCCCTCATTCAGTCCACTGCTCTCAGGCTGCTAAGCTCCTCCAAGAGAGCCAGCGACAGGATGAAAATGGCGGCGAAGCGCCGAAATAGAAGCACGTCCCTGGCAAGGTCTTATACCGAGCCTGGGCCTCGTAGAAAGACCTTGTACCCTCTGTCACCCTTTCCTTTCGGCCATCGATTTGTCAAGGAGCCCTTCAGGTGTCTCATGGACAGCTAGCTAACATTCCTGGGAGCGACCAGTATTCGATTCCCGGTTGTGGCAAAAATAAACTTTGTTGCTTTCTAATACAATAGCCACACTTTCTATAGCTTGGAGACGAAAGAAAATCTAGGGCTGGACAGATGTGTTAGATACGGTGATGGAAGTATGCCATGCTCGCCATGTGTCTCCCTTAGTCCCTGGCCTGGATAAACAAAAAAGGACCGAGATCTGGGAACAACGCTTGCTGGCAAAATTCAGAGTAATCCGTCCCTAAAATGCCAAATATATGTTTTAAGTAGTGTCAAAAAAAAACAAAAAACCATCATTCAGATATTCAAATAGAAGAGCATGTTATATCCCCGCCCACAGGCAATAGGCAATTGATACTGTTTATTGGTACGAGCAGTAAAAAGTCCCTAAGGGATTTCTGATATTTACGAAATAATATGTTTCGTTAAGCGTGTCGTAGAATTTTGTAAATATTTTAAGGTGATTAACGTCTCCCGGCCGATGTATAGAAAATGAAAGAACCTGATAAACTTGGTAGATCGATGCCATAGCCGTGGTTTAGATGTACATTATTTGTGATATGAACCTGTATTGGGCCATACTTTTCGTAACACCATCTTCTTGCAAGAAAAAAATCATACTTTCAAGAATTATCATACCATGAGATAAAAATACACATACGTTGTTGTCAGTTAAAACCAATTTGTTTCAATTTTTCTTAATAAACTGCAGATTGTTAAAGCTATAACGGACGCACGCCATTAACAGTGGCTTTTGTCCTCGCTTTTATTGCATTAAGGCAACAACAGTACAGTGTTACGAAAAAAATATATAGTTTGACTATTTATCCTGGGGACCGTGGCAGTTAATAGGTAATGTAATTAAGATATTTATGTTCTAAGAATATTTATTATGAAAATAATGATAGTATATAATAGGGGGAAAAGAATAATAATTAGACAGAACCGAAGGGTACAACACCGGGGCCGACGTAGCATAAAACAATGTTTTTAAAATGTCAATGATCGAGCATCCGCTTGTGAAGTGAGTGAATATTATAGACACTATTTTGGAGTCAGGGTTTTGGGCAAGTGGTGTTGGTTGAACTAGCTTTAAAGCTTATATTAAAATTCGGTGACCTATTTTCCTAGAGTGCAGTTTTATACCGAAGGCCATTTAGTTATTGGATTCATTTAGGGGAAGTTCAGCTATGCATCCGAGATAACCCTAGTTAACTTCACAAGTTTCCGCATAAACTATGTAGGATTTGCAAAGCGGTAGGAAAGAGCAAAGAGAATAAGTGGGTTTAGTAAAATAATTCCGTTACATCCCGTCCCTAAAGTATCCGAGTACATGCAAAGCTAACTATAAAAACGAGATTATAATGTAGCCATTATTCAATTTTATCCCTTGCATACGAGAGCAGAGTTCTGCTTTATATATTTGCCGTTGTCATTGGTCAAGTGATTTGTCATATAGGAATACTTTTGAATCATTTTGGTGTAAGAGTGCAACGAACGAAGTGCCGTTTATGTTTTTGGCTGAATATTTCATATTTAATATTGCACAAAGAGCAGTTTTTCTTTTGCTCCATAAACTATTTTCTCTTTTACCAAGTAACTTCATCCATTCTTGTGTTACTGTAAAATACAAAATTAGTGTTCCTGCGAATATTTCGAACCGTGCATATTACTAAGACCCCAAATTGTACTTTATATCAAGTATGGCCAGTAAAAGAGTAATTTTATCTAAGTATTTATTATCAGAGAGACTTAAGAGTCGTGTTATTAAATCAAACAGAATATCAAAGAATTAATTAATTAATCAAATATTTGATATTACGCGCGCCTGAGAGCTCTCAGGCCAAAGAGTGGCAGTAAACCGGAAGAGCTAACCCCTAAACAATATAACCCGAGTTGCAGGAAGGTATCATTCGAATATTATGGCGCAAGAACAAAACTTGTTGGTCCTTTAAGTACCTGTAAAATTAGTTGTTAAATACCTACGACGCACCGTTTCCGAATATAGCTTGATTGAACAAGCGGGAGAGTCATTTGATTGCAAGTGCAGAACATTCTAATTTTTTAATATAATACAAAATCCTTTGATGTAAGTCAGAAGGCAGTTTAAAACCTTTCATCTGAAAACTCATTGATCGTTACATGGTTTATGCATTTGAAAAGGGGGACTTTGAGTCAAACGTAACGTATGGACTAAAAATAATCAAACAAACAGCTCAAGCAGCCGACAGTAACAGCAGACATGTCTTCCACTTTAGAAGGTACAACGCCCTCACCCTTTGTTCTACCAAAAAAAAAAATCTCGGGCGGTCGAGCTGAGAGAGGTGGCCGGAGAGTCGTCAGGGCGTCGGGCGGAGATGCTGGTGGCGGGCGACGTCGACAAAAGATAACGAGGTGGAGGACGACGACTTCAGAGGTGCCAACGACACTAAGGGAGGCTAAGTGCTCCCTTTTTCACCCCGCGACCCGAATAGTGGCGTGCGGCGCGGGCAACGAGAACAAAAAAAGCAGAAACGACGAGAGGCGCCCCCTGCCATACAGCTCGGCGAAGCTCAAGGGTCATTAAGGTCATATGCGCGGTGAATGTTTTAAAGAACGCCGTGTGTCTTTGTCAGGTTCTCCTTAGCTTGGATTCGACGTTGTAAATTTTGAGACTTCCGCTGAAATTCTACCGCAAGTACTTATAGTGGTCGGCAGACTTTCACAGGAGTGAGTCATGAACTGGTGATATAAAACTAACAGCCATTATTTATTATTTCATTTTATTGTATTCCACAAGCGTTCTCTTAGCATCGATTTATTTATGCAAGGGAGTCTGGTCCCATGTGTGGATTTACGGGTACGTATGTTTGCACTTGAATAGATTTGTCAATACTATATACATCTCTACAACTTTCCTCACAAGGATGTAATTCACTAATACATATTACAAGAAAATCTGCTGAAATTCAATCACAAAATAGCTTCGCCTCGTGCCCCAGCTGACATTTGTTTTACAATATTCATGCAAATGGCGAAATTTATGATAATTCTTCCAGAATGTAGTAACACATTGCCACAGAGAGTTTGGAATTTATTTTCATAAATTATGCACAACTGATTTTGAAGGGTGCATCCAATATATTTTCAATGCGTTGAAATGTGTGTTGATATAATTATGTGCTGTCAAAATAAAATTTGTTGAGAAAATTTACTACTAATAAAAATGTGCCACAAACACTAGATTGTTTTGAATAACTGGGCATTACAGTATTAAAATCTGTTTTTGAACAACAGAATTCATTAAGTAATGAATACCGATCTTTTACAAAGACATTTTGAAAATGTTGAGGCTTTACGTAAAGATTCCCCTCAAATGATTCCTGTTTCAAATTCGCAGAAACTCGAGTTCGTTCAGATCGATCAGAGAATATTAATTTTGAAGAAAATCGTCTGAACGGTTTAGGCGCTATCGTTGACCACAGATGAACAGACGGACGTTATGCCAAGAATCAATTTTTTGGTATCAAAGACCCACAAAATATGGACTATCTAAGTACCCAACGTTTAATTGACTAATAATGAGAACACAATTTATCAACTTTTTCGTTACCACGGCCCAACAATACGTGTTTGTCAAATGTTTACCAATTTACACCACAGCCTTATAATCCACTCTTTTTACGACGTAAATACATATAGGTCGAGAAAGTAAAAATACTGATTAGGCTAACAGCATGAAACAAAGGATAACGACCGAGATAAACTTGAGGTTCGCCAAAAGTAAATGTAAGAGATGGGGGAAAAAAGAAAAGTGAGAGAACAGGTCACGAGAACGAGAAAATCTAGCGAAAGGAAACTGACCGAGAAAGAGACATTTGCGCCTAGAATCCTCCCCGCCCCAGCGCCTTTTAATACCCCGCACACGCACTCAAGCGCCCCCAACGCGGGGCGAACGCTCCCCAGCCTCGCCGCCTTCGTTAGCGCGGAAATCGGGGCGGCACATTAACGACAGGCGACGCGGCGGCGCGGGCGGTCGGCTGTGGCGGGGCTGCTTGTATATTCGCGGGCCCATTCAATTAAGCCTGCCTAAGTGGCACGCTCGGGGGCGGCGGCGGCGGCGGCGAGCTCCCGGCAGGGCCATAACTCCAACGCGCTGCCTCGAATCGCGGCTACGCTGCTCTTCCGCGCGCGACCCTCCATTCTTGTTGGCGTTCGCCAGCCGCCGCTATCACCAGACGTACACTTCTTTCACACTCCATCTTCCGGCATTCATCATTCCTCCGTAGTCTCTCTGCCCTCCATCCGTCCTCTGCGCACTCTCCGTTCTCCCGCCGTTTACTACACAATCTCCTTGCTCCATCAATCCAGCCATCCACCCACCATACTACACCATCCCTCATTCCTCCACGTGCTGTCCTCCCTCCATCCACCACTCTCTGTTATTATGTACACACCATTCTGATTCTTTGCCAATTGCACGTGGAGTTCCGCAAGGATCGATTTTAGACCCTATTCTGTTCCTACTATACGTAAACAATATGCTCTCGACGTTTAGAGACGGGAGAACAGTTCTCTTTGCGGATGATATGAATATTATTTGCAATAAAGAAACCGTAAATAGTACAATATCAGATATTTCAAATTCTGTAAAAACAAATTAATAGTTAATGAAAAGAAAACTATTTCAATGCAGTTTTCCATTTCAAATAAACAGCTCTGCATTCCACTGAAAATGAACATATGTCATTGATTGATGATGTTAAGGTAACACAATTTTTAGGTCTCTCAATTCAGACAAACCTTAAATGGAACGTCAATTTAAAAAAGTTCTTTATGCTACTCTTTCAGAATTCTTTCAAATTCAGTCAGGCTCCACAGCTCCTTTGTGTATATTTTGCAAATGTTCATTCCCGTTTGAGATATTGCATACTATTCTGGGGAATTACACCGGATAGCTCCCATCCTAAATTACAAAAAATAAGCAAATCCCACCTACGTGATTCTTGTAAGCCTCTCTTTACTAATCTAGGCATTTTACCATTTCCTTGTCTATGAATCAGTGATTTTTGTAAAAATGACTTAAGGGCGGGAATATATTTTTAGCAAACGCTTGTCTATAACTACAACACTGGACGCAGTAAGCGTATTCATCAGGTGACAGTATCAACAGCTTAGTACAAAAAATTCACATACAATACATGTGCATTATTTTACAACACCTTGCAAGGAGACATTAAACAATTAAATTCGATGCAAAAGTTTAAGTCCAAAGAAAATTTTTGTTTTTGCATAACTGTTTCTATACAATTAGAGACTATACCGAGCATCCAAAAGAAAACATATTAATTTTAACAATAACATTAAATGTATTATTTACCATTTGGATTGTATAATTTTAAAGAACCTGTTGCAAGTATTATACTTCAGCGTCTAGGTCAATGACCCCCATCTCGATCAGATTTTCATCCACTTTCCCTGAACCTTGAGCAAATACTGATATGACCCCCTGTTTTGCTTGTGGACATAAATGTAACTTCAAATTAACTTCTCTTCATAGCACGTCACGCACAGTTTTTTAAATCTCTTTTTGATGTAAATAAATAAATAAATAAATAAATATCTGTCCTCCCTCTATCCTCTTTATTCCATCCTCCCTGCATCCAGTAACACTCCATCTCCTATCCCCCCTTTGATCTTTTAGCGCAGTCCATTTTTCACAATTTTCCATCCCACTTTCCTATCAACTACGAACTCCCAACTAATATTGTTCAATACTTCATCGTTGTTGGATGTACGCCATAATAGCAATGTAAGAAAAGGGCGAATAATAATCTCATATTTTCCTCTTATATTCAATTGCTGGTTGGGAAGGTCGAGCAATATCAAAGAGCAGATATTTTGGTAAATTAATACACTATCTTCGCCTGAAACACTGCGTGACACTTCTTTAAACATGCCAAATGAAATGAAGTCGAATCTGCGTTTACCTGTTATAAAAAATAATCATTCGCATCTTGTTAATTAGTATCAATTCAGAATTCAAATGAAAAACTTACGGCAAATAAGATCCCAATTTTCTCCCTCTTTTTAGAGCCATTAAATGCTTTGTAAGTCGCTCTTTTCGAAATCTAATCCAGAAAACGATTTGCAGCAGCTGCTCTAGCTTTCCAATTTCTCTTTTTCCATTTCCTGCTTTGATGTCTAGAAATTAAATTATTCCATAGAAAGCTGCAGTTCGCCCTGGTTGCCTATCTGAAACAAGACACCATCTTCTCCCGGGAGGCAGACGGAGTCGTTTCAATTCCAGGCAAATTAGAGGACATGGATTTTCATAATTGAAAAGTCTTTAATAAAGCGTTGAGAGATATTTCCTTTTTAACAAAGACTGATTGAAAATTAATATTACATAAATCTGAAATGCAGAAATTAATGTTAGTCGTATACAAGAAACATCCGCGCATTATCGTGCTACATTATTGTGTAAATATGTACCCTTAAATAACTACCATTGTACTCGTACATATGTAGAAATAGGATGATTCACAAATTGAAGCAGAAAGTTCAGGATTTCTTTTGCGTTAAGACACGGTATTTATTTTACTTCACTACACTGCTGAAATACGATAAGTAATCTACTATGTTTTTATACTACTATTTTTACTATAATATTTTTTTAAGTAGTATCAACCAGAATATCCGGAAAACTTCATTAACTGCACCTTTTCAAAGAAATCTTAATTCTTTTAATCCATATTATTTAGTTGTCTCAAACAATGAGATGTCTTTGTGTTTTAAAGATCTTAGTGGCACAAATTCATCACCCAATGCCAATTTTCTAGAAGGCCTACATGCCATTATCAAAACATCCATCTATATTAAAAAGGAACTTAGAAAAAAAGTAGACATACGGTAAAATAGGATAGAGGAGCCGAACGGAAACAGTAATTGAAGAGATAAGAAAGATAAAAATAACGAAGGCGTCTGCTATTTGCAAGCGCGAATATTGTAGCGTCCTCGAAAGCGGGACGAAACGTAAGCTTTTTGCCCATTAACCTTCAAGTGAATGTCGGCCGCTTCCAAATGTTTATGAGCCGTTTCCTGCCCCAGCGCGTCGCTTTATCCCGCTTTTCACGAGCGCTTCCTTCCTGCACTTCTCGCGCGGAGGCGGAAGAGGATGCGGCGAGACGAATCAGGGAGGAGGTGCAAGCGGACGGAGAGAGTGGAGACAGTGGTGGAGGAGAGGGCGATGGTGGTAGAAGGTGAGGTGAGATAGAGATGGAAACGGAGGTATAAGGGAGGCGCGACAATGGAAGGGTGAAGGGATGGGCAAAGGGATAATAAAATAAGATGGGATGTGGATAAATAATTTGAAATGGGGTCGGATGAATTTGATTGCCGATGATTAAAGATGTTAAGGGATTTGAAATGGAGTTGAAGAGAAGGTAGAGATCAGGAGAAATAAAAATATAAAAAGAGGAGGTAGAGGGAGAAATAGAGATAAAAGCAAACTTAGTGATAGGGATAGGACTAGACCAGCGGTGGTGGTGAAGAAAGAAGAGAAGTTCAAGGTAAAGGGGAGAGTGGAAGTAGTGGTAAAGAGAGTGGGGAAAGTAGAGGTAGGGATGCGAGTGGGGAAAGAAAAGAAAGTAGAGTTAGAGGGAAAGATGAAGGCGGAGGCGGAAGCTAAGGCAGAAGTAAAACAAAGGGAAGGCTAGAAGACGTAAGATGGAGTGGACCGAACTAAATAGTTGAAGACGGAAGTGGTGAAATTGGCGGATGTGGCAGTGGAGGCAAAGTCTAGAAGTGAAGTTGGCGGAAAGGGAAGGGCGTCTGATGCGGCGGAAGTAGAGCAGAGGTCAACGAAGCAGTCAACGGCAGCGGCAACCTCAGAAGATGTCATGGCTGAGGAAGAGGCAGAGACTGTGTCGACTATCTCTGGCAAAGGCAGGGGCAGGCGTTGCGCCGCCCCGTCCGCGAGGCTGGCTCATCGGCGAAGACCTCAGACCGCAGGCTCCGGCCGCCGCCGCGGACCGGGGGACGGAAGCGGCCGTTAAAATAAAACAGGGCGGTCCCCACGAAAGCGACTGATAAGGGGCTTCGAGGAGCCGTTAAGCGAACGTCTTGCGTCGGGCCGGAGGCGGGGCGCCGCGCGGAGGGTTGCGTCGACCGAAACTGGCCCTCGTGCGCCCGCACAGGCGCGCCTGCGGTTGATTTCCAGAATTTAGCGGTATTTAAATCAAAAATACATATGCTCGAAACGAATGAAAACCTACGTGGGCGGGTTCCTAATATTCCTGCCCGGAATGTACCAGTCCCCAAAAGTGCAACATTAATTTCTCAGAAGAATAGGAGATAGTTCAGCGAGGGCTTCCGAGCCGAGCGCGCAGCCGTTCCCAAGTACTGCTTTGACGCGCTTGGTATTATTGCCCACTGCCACTGAATTGTTAATGATAACTTCATTATTCGATATGGACGAGAATCTAGACGGTTTGTTCTTTAAAATGCACTAACGTTTAATTGAAAATGGTAACTTTTCGGTTGTATTTTATATCACCATATATTTGATACAGGTTTCTTAGTGATCGGAAATTTAAACTGAGTTATCTTGAGTTGCCAACAATTGCCAAGAATGGTCTTTGCACGATTGTATTATCTAAACCTTCTGAAACAAAATGGTGAAAACCATTTTTGCCCAAATTTGCCCCTTTCTGAAAAAATCTATTTTTTTTCAGATGCTTGTACAGTCACTCGACGGGAACTCTTCGAGCTCTTGCATGAGGGTGAATTCTCTTATGCCATAGATTTACGGAATAGAAAAATGCTAATGCAGTATGTTTCTCGTAATGTTCTTGGAAGTATTCCAGGGCCAATATTAAGTGAGAAGACACGGAGATTCACCTGCCAAATTGCTGACAAATGGAAGGCATGTAACAGAATGGTAGACAGATTCGCGGCAAGGACCCCAGCAGATTGGGCGACGAAATGTTGTATCTAGAAAGAAGCGCAGAAAACGACGAAAGGTAGACACGTAAAAGAATTATCTTTACTCGTATGTTTGAAGAGAACAAAAAGATGAAAAGTACAGCGAGATTTTACAGTGCCATTAAATTCAAATTTGTGAAGGTGACAAGACATAGCACAAATGCAGAAGTAGCTTGTTTAGAAGAAAACATTAAGAAGCTTCAAGCAACAAAATTGAATATTGTGGGTGCAGATATCTCTGTGTATCACAAATTATTGAAATATATGAGGGGAAAAAAGTGTAATTCACTGATGTTAAAGCAGCCTCTCAGACGTTCTTATTTATGATACATCTCCATAGCAAATGAATAATCTTAAACAAATTATTAAAAAAACGTCGCAATGAAGCTTTTTATGTTGATCTTTCACGCTAAAATTCGTTTCTTCGAGACCCTTCTTCACATGTCTTACAGACTATATTTAATAAAATGGCGGGTTCGTGGATTTGAAGAAAAGATACTGTAAGATCCCAGGAAAACGCAGATAATTCTCAAATATCGAAAGAAAATGGTAGAAAATGGTACATCAAACGATGAGAACACTGTTTGGCAGTTGTTTCAAAATATAGAGCAGTATACTAACATCTCTGGGTTAGATGGAAGTCACGTTCACTGCTTCTGTTGTATTACAAGGAGTGAGGAGCGGGTGTGAAGTGACTACGGAAGCTTTCAGAAAAAACGCATTTGAAACAATAAACGTTGATGTCATTTTATAGGGATGGGTATTTCAAGCGTGCACAAAATATTAATTCAAGACACTGATGTCATTAATGAAATGATTGTCCCAATAGGAAAACTGTCCGAAGACGCGCAGGAAGCCCGACACAAAGAATTCAAGTCACGTCGAGAAAGTTGTACTCGAAAATCATCTACAGTACGTGGCAATGAAGATATGCTTCATTCCCTATTGATTTCTTCTGACTCTGTAAACAAGCATCACGTGACTATCAACTGAGGAATCTGCAACCGACGGAGGTTTGAAGTTGTGCATATTCCTGGGGTGGATATGTGTCGTGAAGGTGAATATCAGATTCAGAGAGTCCTGAGTCTACATCGTAACTTTTGTTTGTTATTACTTTTTATAATTTTTTATTTGCACTGTTAGGTATGAATTATAATACTTTATTTTGAGTTAATGTCTCATGAACCTTTAATATGAGTAAGCAATTGCATGCAGTATCTCTTAAGTAATTCCAACATTGATAACCTGTCAACCCTTATCAAGACTCGTGAGAAATGAATTTATTATTATATTTCGTCCCTACATTACAATATAATGGAAAATGGCACAAGAAATAATTCTGAACATTTTCAACAGCGTCGGCTTTACCGTTCTCTTGATAATATTTTAATACCGCTAGATGAAGGAAATCAACTACTGTGTGGCGGTGGCAGACGATGCGCGATTCCCTTCATGACTGTAATAGAAGGTACCCTCGAGAAGATTTATTTATTTATTTATTGATTGATTGATTGATGAATCCGGGCACGCCAACTACTACGGTCCTGTTAGAGTAGTGAATGTTTCACTCTATTCTCTCCGCATTCCAAATGACCATACACGCATTCTTACCAGCTTAAAAAATTAATTTAATTAATTTTACATTAAAACCTATGATGTCATTCAGAATTTATCAACGGTAGTTAACATTCCAACAAGTCACCTGCGATCAGTTACGAATCAAAATACGTTCAGTTACGAATACTGCGGTGTTCTCGTCATAATGGATTTCCAGAGCAAGCGCGTATCTATATTCTAGGAGAGGCAAGAGGGAAGAAGTAAATGTTACAGAAGAAAGTTAATCTAGTATGGTTAGTACGAGACTCTGCACAGAATAGTTGGGAACTGTGCGTGTAATTCGAAATACCGAGGTTCACAAACATGGTGAGTAAGAAGGTTGGACGAACACTGCAAAAGGCAGCCTTCGGTTTTAATACAGTGAGAACGACTGTTCAGTGAATGATACCACGTGCCTAAATAAAGGTTACGATGACAATTAATTAAAACAAATCAAGAACGGACATAAAAATGCATTGAGAATAACTACTTTCTTTTGAAGTGACATATATTCTCAGGTTACACAGTAACACGAAAAAGGACAGAAAAATAGTATTAGTGTAACAATAGTGAGAACGGAAAGAGGGGGGAAATAGTTGCATAAACCAGAAAGTATGTGACACGTGAGGACTTATTAAAGCTATAACAGAAGTTTGCAGTATTTGCATACCTTTGAAATTGCTTCTCTAGATTCCTTTCAAATGTCCGTTTTTTTTTAAGAAACAGTAACTATGAACAAGATGGAAAATAAATTGCATTTCCTTGCATAGCTCCAAGCAACACATTGTACTGAGTCGACAAAAAAGAATAGACCTCACAACACACGTCATGGTTAGATGAAAACCGGGATTACCCGGCGGGTCACCTCTGCAGTTTCGTGATGAAGTCCGCTAGCCAGCAAAGTAAATCACTTGTCTATAATAATAATTAATAATAATAATAATATCACAAATAATAATTATATGACAGAAAATACCTACAAAAATATTTGGGTTCCAAAAATATTTTTGCCTGAAATTTCAGTTAAAATTAGAGTTCAGATTCTGATGAAATTACATATTTTTTGCTTTTCTATATTCAGTTCTCGCAAATCATAGCAATCCTAAACCGGGAGAGGTGGCTCAGTGCATCACCTGAAGTTACTGTAATGCCTCTAACCGAAAGTTCCTGCCGATGGCAGGATTTTCGATACTAGCAACAGGGCGAGGTCGAAGTGAGTCGCTGTCTGGGAGAGAATTCTAGCGGCCAATTGCTCTGATCGGAAGTTTTCCGTGGTTTCCTCATTCAACAACTAACAAAAGGATCACGGACGGCGCGTGATATTTCCTTTCTCTTCCTTATCCTATCCTCACCCCGTACTTACACAAACACTTACTTTAACTAAACTACCACTCATGTTGAAGGACTGACTGGTCGAGAACTTAGAGCTTGTCTCGGCTGGAGCGGTGTACCGTTGGTGAAAGATACCTGGTTGAGGAAAACCCCCGCCAGCCTATGGTAGGTCGGAGCCGAATCTCACCATCCATTGAGGGAAAATCACCGCCACCTCCATAGAGAAAAACACGCACTACAGTTACGGGATCAATGACCTTATCAGATGAGCGCTCGGAATCACTCATCAATAAATGACAATCCTACGAGTAATACAATATACAAATTTTTCGTTACGTATTATTAATAAATTTTGTGCTCAATTACGTATTTTGCTTACATTGTACTTATTGAGCAAAAATGTACATTATGTTCTCTTGAAATATATTTCAAAAGAAATATTGATGATTTTTTTTTCAAAAATCGGGATGTTGTTTCTTATGAGAGCGTAGGCTTCCGCACCCGGAGTCAGTGTGGGCTTGGCTGTCCGTAAGACGCCACGTCCTACGCACAGGTGTCAACGTTTCAGTCGCCATTCTGCGACCTTCTTCAGGGCGTAATACGCGGAGATGGACTGTGCACCAGGTAATTCAGTGCTAAGTTCCCCTCGAATCATCAACTGGTTGGCCGGCTGATCGGCCAATGCGGCCATGTCGGGCTTATGTATCTTAGGGAGACCAAAGAATCTAGGAATACAGAGTTTGCACGTTTTAGCCTAGGTGTGGACTCCAGTTATATGTCAACCCAGTGCCTTGACTTATTCCTTTTCCCCTTCGTACCGGGTACCTTTACCGGCTAACTTTGTCAGACAGTATAGGTCTTATCTGTCAGCAACACCTCAACTTTGAAGTGACAGCCTATAGTTTTCATGACCACCGTGGCATTGCTTTGTTCTCGGGTTCTACGACCAGGTCCACGCGCTAATGCTTAATATTCTTTAAAACAACGTCAGTTCATAAGGTCCAGCAAAATTTATTTTAAAATATGGAGTAATATTTTCTTGCTTTTTCACTGCATATTTATAATAACATTTTGCAGTTTTATACTACCTGTTTTTCCGGACACTAATTATATTACTATTATGTGCCTCTGGATGAGTTTGTGAGTAAGCTGCTCTTTCTGTAAAACTTTCCGATTCTAAAAGCCATTGTATAGGTCACACGCAAACAAACGACTACGAAAAGAATTTGACTGCAATACGTATCAAATTGATTCAAAAGACATTCCTTGTACATGGTCTTTTGTATGAGATTGATAAACAAGTTTAAAGACGCGTGCATGCGTTTAATAAATTCCTTTGAAAACGAATGAATAGGTTTTTTCTGGCCTCCAGGAATAATCGTAAAAGTTTAGGTTCTTAGTTCTCTCCAAGACAGCGTAACACTTGTGTTTTGAAAATCGTACAGTAATTCCGACAATTACTTTTTTAGCCTGCTAAAAAGACGATTGGGACTGGATTTGAGGTTCTAGTGCTTTTGCAGTGATTTTGAAGTCGTTTTGTGTAAGTTTCAGAAAGTTAAGCTCACAGAACGTATAATAGTTATACTCTTCCACAATAAAGCTCTGTCCTCCCACAATAATTTGTCAAATTAGGTCTGACAGTGTTAAGAAGAGTAAGTTGATTGTGTTTTCGCCGTTTGCCCCGCCCTGCCTCCCGCGCCGCCGCCCCGCAAACACCGCGCCTCACGCATAACTCTTCGCCTACAGTTTCCCTCTCAGGACACTTTGCCGGATGGATGGTTGCACAGCTGGATGCTTACACTCACACACACAATCAGAATCTCAGCTTCACACTGGCCGCAGTGCTCACACTCTCCACCACATCACCCCTTCCACCCACGCTCGCTCCGTACATCAGTCGCCGAGTACTCCGTCACCCCGGTGGTCTATGCGGCCGGCTGGTTGCTGCTAACACCCTCCCCTCCCCACCCGCCAAGCACCCCATGCATCCCAAGGCGGCCTCCAGCTGGCGCGCCGTGTTTTTATGCCGCGACAACCGAGGCGGCTGCCAACAGCGGGCGGGCCGGGCGGCGGGCGGCGGGCGGGCGGGCGTGCGGCGGGCGGGCGGGCGGGCGGGCGGGCCGGGCGGGGCGGCGGGCGGGCGGGCGGGCGAGGCGCCGGCTGTTGCAAGGGTGCGGCCGCTCGCAGGCCGCAAGGGGTGGAGGGGTAGTGCCAAGTGTGAACATACGCCGCATCCGCGCAAAGGACATTTGCACGCGCGCCCCAGCCGGCTGGCGGCACGACGTTGGCGGCGGGGCGGGCCTGGGGTGGGGGTGGGTGGGTTGGGGTGGGCGGGGCGGGGCAAGGGCAGCGTGTCGAAAAAGTGCCCGGTTGTCGTTAGGAGGCGGGCGTGTGGAAGCGGCGGTGCGGTTGGTGGTGTGGTGACGAGGGCCGGATGGCGGGGTGTGGGAGGCGGGTGGCGTGGTCGTTGGTGAAGGCGGTTGGTTGGAACTGGGGTGGGGGTGGGGTCGTGGGGGCAGCGGTAGCGGAAGTGGAGGCGGACGCGGTGGCGGCGGTAGCTAGACGGGCAAAGCGGCAGATAAGAGAGCAGCCAAATGCTTTCCGACCACGCTGTAACTCCCGCAGTGGCCGTCAGTGCTGGGAGGCGGTTTCTATTATTTTCCTAACAAATAGCATCGAATTATCTCCTCCCACTTTAACCCATACGAGCCAGGAAGTGAATATTATTTTCCAGGTTTAATGCAATTGAGGCACTCTTGTGTTAACAGAATCTGACATTCTGAACGAAATCGAGATTATTAGCCTTCAAAAACAAATGGATCAGAGACAACCCATACACTCTGCCTGTTCTGGCGGCCTGTGCAAACAAAAGGTTATGACAGCCCGGTCATACGATATATCTTTGCCTCTTGTTACGTGTAAAAACTGCGGTTTCCTTTTGAATTTCCTTGTGAAAAGTATGTCACTTACAATTATTTAGAACAAATACTTCGATTTTTGAAGAATATTTGAAGGCCTTGAAACTTGAAGGTCGCATGTTCCAAATGTTTAACTAGACTCTTATTCCCAGAAACTAAAAAAATATTTTCGATGTAATAATTTGCAATGTCATTTTTGCCAATAAGTGTCAAACTTCAATATTTTTATTGACGGGCAGGATCGGGGGTAAGGAAGACCGAGTGAGGAGAGCAGAGGTGAGAGAGGTGCGAAAGGCAGAGATGGGAACTTGCAGATAGGGAGAGAAAGAGCGAGGGAGGGGGTGAGAAGGTGAGCCCCCCCCCCCGGGAAATGGATGTGAGAAGCACGGTGGACAAATCAGAGAAACGATGGGGTGGGCAAGTCAAAGTTGATGAGCGGGTTGGACCATGAAGATTGTGGTGGGGAAAGGTAGGAAGATGGTAGGGAAAAAGATGGACAGAAGACAGCTGGGACAGCGGTTGAAAGAGGCAGAGATGAGAGGGCGGATAAGCTTCAAACGTTACGAAAGATGTGGAGGCGAGATATAATAATGAACGGGACACCGTCTTTTCTTATGCGCTTGTACTACAGCGATTTAGTTTCCCATTTGATATCCCTGCATGATGCTTATTTGGCCAAGTTTTTTGCAAATAAATGTACCAGGCCAGTTAACAACAAACAAAAACACGAGGATTCTGTACTTATGAAGTGTAATTTAGCCCAACCATATTCGCATATTCATAGTGAGTAATTAACATATGAAAGGAAATGTGCATTTCATATGAGTTGGTATAATACCAAAAGCAGCCTGCATTTTGGTTTGAATTTAAAATGAAGTTTATCGTGAATATAAATTTAACTATATCTCCAAAGTAAAACATGACAGAAATCCCACAGTGAAATACGTACCCTACAATCCTAGCAACTATGTGAAAGAAGAACTGCACGTTTTTCATTAGAACATAATTTTACGTTATGATGTAATCTCTATTTATTAAACATAATTGAATTCGAATAAATAAAACTTTTCGGTAAGAATTACCATGAAGGAGACTTAAGGAGTACATTACCATGAAATTCAATGATAATTTATTAACAAAGAAAATTCATGAACGTACTGCTAAGTTGATGTTGCTGTGAATCAATACACAACGAGTGAGAAATTAATGATCTACAGTTAGCATTCTAATTACACATTTTTGAATACGTAGATTTTTCATAGTTAATGCATTTTTAGCTTGCTGCTCTAATCAATGTAACATACACACGCTCAACTGAAGCGAAATTGATTTTAATTCTATATCATTCTGTGCTTGCAATGCATTTTTTACGTGCCACTGCAAACTCGTACGTACCGCGAAACCTTGTTAAGATCAATAAAAGAGGAAATTCCGCGAAATAGTGTTACCGTCGCTGGAAATTCCATGACCTATCAGAATTCCGAAAATTAATTTTTAACTATCCACACGGATAGAGCGCTTGACATACAGGATTGTATTGTTAGATTGTTCATTACCAGACAACAACTTTCAACAAAAACGAAGCCCATCGATTTTTTATAAGACTATTTTATTTATGAGCTGTGTGTGAAATTAAATATCTTTGAGGAATAGATGTCGAAATGTAAAAAAATCTATAAGAGCAGTGACTAAACTTATAGGTATTAAAAAATACATTTTAAAACGCTAAACAAAGTTACACCATTTTTTTCTCATTAAGCAGGAACTCCCCGATTCTAATTTCACCAATGTCGCTATTCCACTCAGTGTAATTACTTTTGCTACTGTGCCAGTTGACCCTCCCCCCTTCCTGCTCTCTGCGGTACGCGATACGAGGGCGCTTCTAGTTTGCAACCCTCCCGAGACAACCCTGACTTCGAAGGGGAGGGGAGATCGGCAACGATAACGGTGCAGAGGGGGAATTGAGGGAGGGGGGAGGGGAGAGAACGTTTGAACGAGGTGCGCGGAGAGGGGAAACCAATTGGTGAAGGAACATTCGACTGATTGATTAGTGATTCCGGGCACGTTCACGGCTAAAATCATTAGTCCCGTAAGGGTAGTGCATTTTCTATCGCAGGAAGTAGCTGTGATCTTCTTCTGCTGAATAGCTAGGTCTTCCCCAACTAGACATCTCACACCAACGAGGTACCGCCCCAGATGGGACAAGCTCTTAGCCTCTGACCGGTCGCCCGGCATGTGTGGTAGTGTAGTGCATGTTAGTGTAAGGCTGTAACGGGGCCAGGAGAGGATAAGGAAAAAGAAGGAAAGATCTCGCGCCGTCCGTGGCGTGTTAGACATTACATCTTCGGCAATCGCCCGGTGTTGATCCGAGAAACCACTGAATAAAACTACTTATCAGAGTAGCCAGCCGCTAGAATTCTCCTGCAGATGGGGGATGACTTCGACCTATCATAAATTGTGTCGCTGCGGACACTCGAACCCCAGGACCTTCGGATCAGAGGCACTGCAGTGACATCAGTTGGTGGCCTGAGCCACCTCAGCCTGTACTCCTGCAGAGACATCCCCAGAGCAGAGGGGAAGGGGAGATCGCCAGCGATAACGCGGCGGAGGGTGTGATGGGAATTGGTCGGGGCGAAGGACGGTGGGTGACACGTGCGCGGAGAGGGGAAGCCAATTAGTGACGACGGTTAGGACAACACTATCACAGTGGTGGAGATTGGTAATGAAAGAAAATACGCTATTGTGAACAGTATTGCCAGGAGCAGCAGTTACAGATTGATTAAGATCTTTCAAGCTTACATAGTCTTCAAAACCATTTTTGTTGATAAATATATTTACATTCGTATTTGAAAATCTAGCATTATCAAACGAATCCTCCATCTCGGAAACAAGATTTCGACGAATGGAATTTAAAAATTCAGATACAAATTTGGGGATACTGTTTTAATAAATTCTAGCATGAGCCAATCCTTTATTATGCCACAAGAGAGCGCACTGATTTTATTACATAACGAATCACCTACATTCATACAAAGACGCCGCATGTGGCTGCTGACCTATATAGTCCTATTCTGGGGGACTAAAATGGTCTCCGGGATTGAGATGTGGTATGGCCTTTGGCTCACACCAATGTAACACATCAGTGGGCGGCGGAGTGGAAAGGAGGGGGCAGCAAGAGTGGAGGGGCGGTGAAGGAGAGCGGATAGCGAGGGTAATGGGGTAGGTGTGAAGCGGAAGTGTGGGGAGTGGAAGAGAATGGGGCGGGGCAGGGCGTGACGGGACGGGCAGAGAGTGGCGGGGCGGAATGGGGCAGGCC
>BOPP01000025.1:2195553-2211978 GCA_017312745.1 Gryllus bimaculatus
AAAACGTCGGCAATGAAAGCTTTTTTATGTTGATCTTTCACGCTAAAAATTCGTTTCTTCGAGACCCTTCGTCACAGTTCTTCAGGACTATATTAATAAAATGGCGGCGTTCGTGGATTTAAGAAAAAGATACTGTAAGATCCCAGGAAAACGCAAGATTAATTCTCAAATATCGAAAGAAATGCGTAAGAAAATTGTACATCAAAACGATGAGAACACTGTTTTGCAGTTTGTTTCAAAATATAGAGCAGTATACTAACATCTCTGGCGTTAGCATGCGGGAAGGTCACGTTTCACTGCTTCTGTTGTATTACAAGGAGTGAGGAGCGGGTGTGAAGCTGACTACGGAAGCTTTCCAGAAAAAAACGCATTTGAACAATAAACGGATTGATGTCATTTTTTATAGGATGGGTATTTTAAAAAGCGTGCACAAAATATTAATCATTGGACACTGGATGTCATTAATGAAATGATTGTCCATTAAGGAAAAACCTGTCTCCGAAGACGCGCAGGAAAGCCCGACACAAAAGAATTCAAGTCACGTCGCAGAAAGTTGTACTCGAAAATCATCTACAGTACGTGGCAATGGAAGATATGCTTCATTTCCTATTTGGATTTCTTCTGACTCTGTATAAACAAGCATCACGTGACTATCAACTGAGGGAATCTGCAACCGACGGAGGTTTTGAAGTTGTGCATATCCTGGAGGTGATGTGTCGTGAAGGGAGAATATCAGATTCAGAGAGGTCTTCAGTCTACTATCGTAACTTTTGTTTTTATTACTTTTTATAATTTTTTATTTGCACTGTTAGGTATGAATTTATAAGTACTTTATTTTGAGTAATGGCTTCATGAACCTTTAATATGAGTAAAGCAATTGCCATGCAGTATCTCTTAAGTAATTCCAACATTGATAACCTGTCAACCTTAATCAAGACTCGTGAGAAATTGAATTTATATTATATTCGTCCCTACATTACAATATAATGGAAAATGCACAAGAAATTAATTCTGAACATTTCAAACAAGCGTCGGCCTTTACCGTTCTCTTGATAATATTTTAATACCGCTAGATGAAGAAATCAACTACTGTGTGGCGTGGCAGACCGTGCGCGATTCCTGCATGACTGTAATAAAGTACCCTCGAGAAGATTTATTTATTTATTTATATGATTGATTGATTTGATGGAATCCGGGCACGCCAACTACTACGGTTCCTGTGTAGAGTAGTGAATGTTTCACTCTATTCTCTCCGCATTCCAAATTGACCAACACGCATTCTTACCAGCTTAAAAAATTAATTTATTAATTTTACATTTAAAACCTATGATGTCATTCAGAATTTATCAACGCGTTTAGTTAACATTCCAACAAGTCCACTGCGCATCAGTTACGAATCAAAATACGTTCAGTTACGAATGTACTGCCGGTGTTCTCGTTCATTAAGGCGATTTCCAGCAGCAAAGCGCGTATCATATTCTAGGAGAGGCAAGAGGGAAGAAGTAAATGGTTACAGAAAGAAAGTTAATCTTAGTATTGGTTAGTACGAGACCTGCACCAGAATAGTTGGAACTGTGCGGTTAATTCGAAATACGCAGGGTTCCCCAACAAACATGGTGATAAGAAAGGTTGGACGAACACTGCAAAAGGCCAGCCTTCGGTTTTAATACAGTGAGAACGACTGTTTCAGTGAATATACCACGTGCCTAAAAAAGAGTTACGATGACAATTAATAAAAACAAATCAAGAACGGACATAAAAATGCATTCGAGAATAACTACTTTCTTTGATGACATATTTCTCAGGTTAGCCACAGTACACGAAAAAGCGACAGAAAAAATAGTATTAGTGTAACAATTTAGTGAGAAACGGAAAGAGGGGCGGAAATAGTTGCAAAACCAGAAGTATGTGAACACGGGAGGATTATTAAACATATACAGAAGTTTGCAGTATTTCATAACCTTTGAATTGCTTCTCTAGATTCTTTCAAATGGCCGTTTGTTTTTAAGAAACGTAACTGATGAACAAGCATGGAAAATAAATTGCAATTCCTTGCCATAGCTCCAAGCAACACATTGTTACTGAGTCGACAAAAAAAAAGAATTAGACCTCACAACACACGTTCTATGGTTAGATGAAAACCGGGGATTACCCGGCGGGTCACCTCTGCAGTTTCGTGGTGAAGTCCGCTAGTAGCAAAGTAAATCACTTGTCTTATAATAATAATTAATAAATAATAATAATATCACAAATAATAATTATATGCACAGAAAATACCTTACAAAAAATATTTGTGGGTTAACCAAAAATATTTTTCCTGAAAATTCAGTTTAAAATAAGAGTTTCAGATTCTGATGAAATTAAATTTTGTGCTTTTCTATATTCAGTTCTTCGCAAATCATAGCAATCGAAACCGGAAGAGGTGGCTCAGTGCATCACCTGAAGTTACTGTAATGCCTCTACCGAAAGTTCCTGCCGATGGCAGGGAGTTTCGATACTAGCAACAGGGCGAGGTCGAAGTGAGTCGCTGTCTGGGAGAGAATTTCTAGCGGCAATTTTCTCTGCATCCGGAAGTTTTCCGTGGTTTTCCTCATTCAACAACTAACAAAAGCATCACGGACGGCGCGTGATATTCCTTTCTTCTTCCTTATCCTAATTCTCACCCCGTACTTACACAAACACTTACTTTAAACTAAACTACCACTCATGTTGAAGACTGACTGCCGTCGAGAAACTTAGAGCTTTGTCTCGCTGGAGCGGTTTGTACCGTTGGTGAAAAGATTACCTGGTTGAGGAAAACCCCGCCAGCCTATGGTAGGTCGGAGCCGGAAATCTCACCATCCATTGAGGGAAAATCACCGCCACCTCCATAGAGAAAAAACACGCACTTACAGTACGGGATCAATGACCTTATCAATTGGAGCGCTCGGAATCACTCATCAATAAATGACAATCTTACGAGTAATACATATACAAATTTTCGACGTATATTAATAAATTTTTTGCTCAATTAACGTATTTTGCTTACATTTTACTTATTGAGCAAAAAAATGTTACATTATGTTCTTCTTGAAATATATTGCAAAAAGAATATTGATGAATTTTTTTTCAAAAATCGGGATATTGTTTCTTATAGAGCGTATAGGCTTCCGCACCCGGAGTCCAGTGTGGGCTTGGCTGTCCGTTAAGACGCCACGTCCCGACGCACAGGTGTTCAACGTTTTCTAGTCGCCATCTGCGACCTTCTTCAGCGGCGTTAATACGCGGAAGATGGGACTGTGCACCAGGGAATTCATTGCAAGTTCCCCTCGAAATCATCACTGGTTGCGGCGCTGATCGCCCAATGCGGCCATGCCGGGCTTATGTATCTTAGGGAGACCAAAGAATCTAGGAATACAGGTTTGCACGTTTTAGCCTAGCGTGTGGACTCCAGTTATATATGTCAACCCAGTGTCTTGACTTATTCATTTTTCCCCTTCGTTACCGGCGTACCTTTACCGGCTAACTTTGTCAGACAGTATAGGACTTATCTGTCAGCAACACCTCAACTTTGAAGTGACAGGGCCCCTATAGTATTCCATGACCACCGAGGGCATTGCTTTGTTCTCGCGCCGTTCTACGACCAGGTCCACGCGCTAATGCTTAATATTCTTTAAACAACGTCAGTTCATAAGGTCAAACAAAATTTTTTTAAAATAGGAGAAAGTAATATTTTCTTGCTTTCACTGATATTTGTAAGAACATTTTGCCCGTTTATACTACCTGTATTTTCCGGACCACTAAATTATATTACTATTTGTGCCTCTGGATGAGTTTGTGAGTAAGCTGCTCTTCTGTTAAAACTTTCCGATTCTAAAAGCACCATTGATTAGTCACACGCAAACAAAACGACTACGAAAAGAATTTGACTGCAATACGATCAAATTGATTTCAAAAAGACATTCCTTGTACACTGGTCTTTTGCTATGAGATTGATAAACAAGTTTTTAAAGACGCGTGCATGCGTTTAATAAATCCTTTGAAAACGATGGAATAGTTTTTTTCTGGCCTCCAGCGAAATCGTAAAAGTTTAGTTCCTTAGTTCTCTTCCAAGAAGCGTAACAACTTGTGTTTTGAAAAATCGTACGAGTAATTCCGACAATTACTTTTTTAGCCTTGCAAAAAGACGATTGGGGAACTGGATTTGATGGTTCTAGTGTTTTGCATGATTTTTGAAGTCGTTTGTTGTAAGTTTCAGAAAGTTAAGCTCACAGAACGTATAATAGTATTACTCTTCCACAATAAAGCTCTGTCCTCCACAATAATTGTCAAATTAGGTCTGACCAGTGTTAAGAAGAAGTAAGTTTGATTGTCGATTTTCGCCCGTTTGCCCCGCCCTGCCGCCCGCGCCGCCTCCCCGCAAACACCGCGGCCTCCACGCATAACTCTTCGCCTACAGTTTCCCTCTCAGACACTTGGCCGGATGATGGTTGCCACAGCATGGATGCTTACACTCACACCACACAATCAGAATCTCAGCTTCACACTGGCCGCAGTGCTCACACTCTCCACCACATCACCCCTTCCACCCACGCTCGCTCCGCTACATCAGTCGCCGAGTATCCCGTCACACCCCGGTGGTCTAATTGCGGCCGGCTGGTTTGCTGCAACCACCCTCCCCTTTCCCCACCCGCCAAGCACCCCATTGGCATCCAAGGCGGCCTCCAGGCTGGCGCGGGGCCGTGGTTTTATGCCGCGACACCGAGCGGCTGCCAACAGCGGGCGGGCCGGGCGGCGGGCGGGCGGGCGGGCGGGCGTGCGGCGGGCGCGGCGGCGGGCGGGCGGGCCGGGCGGGCGGGCGGGCGGGCGGGCGGGCGAGGCGCCGGCTGTTTGCAGGGTGCGGCCGCTCGCAGGCCGCAAGGGGTGAAGGGGTAGTGCCAAAGTGTGAACATACGCCGCATCGGCGCAAAGGACATTTTGGCACGCGCGCCCCGCCCGGCTGGCCGCACGACGTTGGCGGCGGGGCGGGCCTGGGGTGGGGGTGGGTGGGTTGGGGTGCGGCGGGGCGGGGCAGGCAGCGTGGTCGAAATGCCCGGTTGTCGTTAGTGCAGGCGGCGTGGGAAGCGGCGGGTGCGGTTGGTGGTGGTGGTGACGAGGGCCGGATGGGCGGGGTGGGGAGAGCGGTGGTGGCGTGGTCGTTGGTTGAAGGCGGTTGGTGGAAACTGGGGTTGGGGGTGGGTCGTGGGGCAGCGGTAGCGGAGTGGAGGGCGGAACGCCCGGTGCGGCGGTAGCTAGACGGGCAAAGCGCAGATAAGAGAGCACCAAATGCTTTACCGACCACGCTGTAACTCCCGCAGTGCGCCGTCAGCTTGCTGGGAGGAACGGTTCTATTATTTCCTAACAAAATAGCATACCGGAATTATTCTCCTCCCACTGTACCCCATACGACCAGCTGAAGGAATATTATTTTCCAGGTTAATGCAATTGAGCCACTCTGTGTTAACAGAATCTGACATTCTGAACAAATCGAGATTAGTAGCCTTTTCAAAAAACCAAATGGTCATAGACAGAACCCATACACTTCTGCCTGTTCTGGCGGCCTGTGCAACAAAAGGTATATGACCAAGCCCGGTCATACGATATATCTTTGCCTCTTGTTACGTGTTGAAAAAACTGCGGTTTCCTTCTTGAATTTCCTTGTTGAAAAAGTATGTTCACTGACCAATTATTTAGAACAAATACTTTCGATTTTTGAAAGAATATTTGAAGGCCTTGAAACTTGAACCGTCGCATTTGTTCAAATGGTTAACTAGACTCTATTCCCAGAAACTAAAAAAATATTCCATGTATATAATTGAAATGTCCTTTTGCCAATAAGCTGTCAAACTTCAATATTTTTATTGACGGGCAGGGCATCGGGGCGGGGTAAGAAGCCGCGCAAGTGGGAGAGCAGAGTAGAAGGTGCGAAAAGGCAGAGATGGGAACTTGCAGATAGGAAGAGAAAGAGCGAGGGAGGGGTTGTGAGAAGGTGAGGCCCCCCCCCCCCCCGCCGAAATGGAATGTGCAAGAAGCACGTGGACAAATATCAGAGAAACGATGGGGTGGGCAAGTCAAAGTTGATGAGCGGGTTGGACCATGAAGATAGCGAGCGCACGTTTTGGAGCAGGGTGAACTGTGGTGGGGAAACGTAGGAAGATGGCTAGGGAAAAGATGGACAAGAAGACAGCTGGGACAGCGGTGAAAAGCCAGAGGATGAGAGGGCGGATAAAGCTTCAAACGTACGAAAGATGGTGGAGGCGAGATATAATAATGAACGGGACACCGTCTTTTCTTATGCGCTTGTACTACAGCGATTTAGTTTCCCATTGTTGATATTCCCTGCATGATGCTTATTTTGGCCAAGTTTTTTGCAAATAAATGCTACCAGGCAGTTAACAACAAACAAAAACACGAGATTTCTGTACTTATGAAAGTGAAATTAAGCCCAACCATATTCGCATTTATTCATAGTGAGTAAATTAACATATGAAAGGAAATGTGCATTTCATATGAGTTGTATAATACCAAAAGCAGCCTGCATTTTGGTTTGAATTTAAAATGAAGTTTATCGTGAATATAAATTTAACTATATCTCCAACAGTAAACATTACAGGAAATCCCACAGGTTCAAATACGTACCCTACAATCTAGCAACTATGTGAAAAGAAGAACTGCCGCGTTTGTTCATTAGAACTATTTACGTTTATGACGTAAAACCCTCTATTTATTAAACATTAATTGAATTCGAATAAATAAAAATTTGTCCGGTAAGAATTACCCATGAAGGAGACCTTGGGCAGTACATTACCATGAAATTCCAATGATTAATTTATAAATAAAGAAAATTCATGAAACGTACTCTAAGTTGATGTTGCTGTGAATCAAATACACAATGAGTGAGAAATTAATGATCTAACAGTTAGCATTTCTAATTACACCATTTTTGAATACGGTAGTTTTTTCATTGCTAAAGCATTTTTAGCTTGCTACTCTAATCAATGAACGATAACACCACGCCCTCAACTGAAGCGAAATTGATTTTAATTCTATATCATGTCTGTGCTTGCAATGCATTTTTTTACGTGCCACTGCCAAAACTCGTAGCGTACGCGAAACCTTGTTAAGATCCAATAAAAAGAGGAAAATTTCCGCGAAATAGTGCTTACCGTCGCTGGATAATTCCAATGACCTATCAGAATCCGAAATTAATTTTTAACTTATCCACACGGATTTTAGAGAGCGCTTGACATACAGGATTTGTATTGTTAGATGTTCCATTACCAGGACAACAACTTTCAACAAAAACGTAGCCCATCGATTTTTTTATAAGACCATTTTACTTTTATGAGCTGTGTGTGAAATAAATATCTTGAGGAATAGATGTCGAAATGTAAAAAAATCTATAAAGAGCAGTGACTAAACTTATAGGTTTATTAAAAAAATACATTTAAAACGCTAAAACAAAGTTAACCATTTTTTTCTCATTAAGCAGGAACTCCCCATTCTAATTTCACCAATGTTCGCTATTCCAACTCAGTGTAATTACTTTTGCTACTGTGCCAGTTGACCCTCCCCCCTTCCTGCGCTCTGCGGACGCGATACGAGGGCGCTTCGAGTTTGCAACCCTTCCCCGAGCAACCCTGACTTCGAAGGGGGGGGAGATCGGCAACCGATAACGTGCCAGAGGGGGGAATTGAGGGAGGGCGGGAGGGAGAGAACGTTTGAACGAGGTGCGCGGAGAGGGAAACCAATTGGTGAAGGAACATTCGACTGATTGATTAGCTGATTCCGGCACGTTCACGGCTAAATCATAGTTCCCGTCAAGGTGTGCATTTTTCTATCGCAGGAAAGTAGCTGTGAATCTTCTTTCTGCTGAAGAGCCAGGTTCTTCTCCAACTGGACATTCTCACACCAACGGAGGGTACCGCCCCAGATGGACAAGCTCTTGCCTCTGACCGTTCACCAGGCATATGTTGTAGTGTAGTGCATGTTAGTGTAAGGCTTTGTAAGGGGAGCAGGATAAGCATAAGGAAAAAAGAAGGAAAGATCGCGCGCCGTCCGTGGCGTGTTAGACAATTACATCTGCCGGCAATCGCCGTGTTTGATCCGAGAACCACTGAATAAAAACTACTTATAGAGGAAGCCAGCCCGCATAGAATTCTCCTGCAGCCATGGGGATGACTTCGACCTATCATAAATTGTAGTCGCTGCCGGTACAACTCGAACCCCAGCGACCTTCGGAATCAGAGAGGCACTGCCTTACATGAACATCAGTGGTGCCTGACCACCTCAGCCTGTACCTCCTGCAGAGACATGCCCCAGAGCAGAGGGGAAGGGGCAGATCGCCCAGCGATAACGCGGCGGAGGTTGATGGGAATTGGTTCCGGCGAAGGACGGTGGGTGACCACGTGCGCGGAGAGGCGGAAGCCAATTAGTGACGACGGTTTAGGACAACACTATCACAGTGGTGAGGAGATTGTAATGAAAGAAAATTCGCTATTGTGAACAGTATTGCCAGCGCAGCAGTTACAGATGATGAAGATCTTCAAATCTTACATGGTTCTGCAAAAACATTTTGTTGAATAAAAGTATTTAAATTCGTATTTTGAAAATTCTAGCATTACAAGCGAATCCTCCAGCCAGGAAACAAGACTTCAAGTGGAAATTTAAAAACATTTCAGCATGCAAATTTGGGATACTGTTTGGAATTATTCGTAGCATAAAACCAATCCTTTTATTACGCCACAGAGACGTACTGAATTTTATTTCATTAAAACGTGTCACCTACATTCATTATAAGGACGCCCGCATTGTGGCTGCTGACCTATCGTAGTCCCTATTGCTGCGGGGACTAAAATGTTTCCGCGCAAATTGAAATTTCGTATTGCCTTAAGCGCTCTACACCAATGTAACACAGCAGAGGGCGGGCGAAGCGGAAAACGAAAGCAAGCAAAGTGGGCAAGCAACAGCAAGAGTGCGGGGGGGGGGGGGCGGCGAAGGAGAGCGGAAGAGCGAGGGTAATGGGGGCGTGTGAAGCGAAGTATTGGAGTGGCGGTTGAATGGGGCGGGGCAGGGCGTGATTGGGACGGGACGGGACGGGACGGCAAGGAGAGTGGCGCGGGAAGAATGGGTTGAGGCCGTAGCTGGCAGGGCGGGGGGCCGGAATGGGATCGGGGGTGGAATGAACGCCAGCGCGGGGCCGGGAAAAAACTTGAGGTGAAGAAAGTGCGGGGCGGAAGAGGACGGAGTGGCAGAGAGGGGTAGATGGGAGCGGTGTGAAGCGGAAGTGGTTGGGAGTGGCGGTAGAATGGGGCGGGCCAGGGGGTGATGGCGACGGGATGCCGACGGGCCAGAGAGTGGCGGGGTAAGAATGGGTAGGCCGTAGCTGCGAGGCGGGGGCGGAATGGATCGGGGTGGAATGACGCAGCGCGGGCCGGGAAAAAACTGAGGTGAAGAATCCATGCGGCGGCGCAGGAGCGGACGAGTGGGGCCGAGAGGGTAATGGGGGCGGGTGAAGAGGAAGTGTGGGAGTGGCGAGGAAAGTGGCGGGAGTTTTCGCGGTGAGTGGGAGGAGTGTCTTCGGGGCAGCGGGGAGGAGTGTCGGGGAAGTGGGAGGACGTGTCGGGGAGTGGCGGAGAGTGTCGGGGAGTGTGAAGGAGTGGCGGGGAGTGTGGAGGAGTGGCGGGAGTGGGGGGAGTGGGGAGGAGTGGCGGGGAGTGGGGAGGAGTGGCGGGAGTCACAGTGGGAGGTCGCGGGCGGCGGGGTAGAGCGGGCGAGAGTCGGGAAGCGACGGTGACACGTGATGTGGAAGGCAGATGGAAGTGGGAAAAGATGTGCGTTTTATAGCAGGAAATGGTATGGGCAACCGAAGCGGCTGGCGGAACGGGTAGGCGCGGGCAGGAAGAGCGACGCTTGAGAGGAGAGTTTTTTTTTGGACTGATCGATCGAATCAGTAAGTCCGCATGCGCTAACGTGAGAAGGTCTTTATTCCCGTAAGTGTAGTCCGTGTTTCTTGCTCGATAGGGGCGGCTTGCTCTCCCCTGATGGAAAGTGGAGATTCGCCTCCGGACCTAGCCATGCGACAAGTGGGGTTTTCCGTTAACCAGGATCTCCCGCCAGCGGGGCGGTGCCAGCCCAGCCCGGGCACAAGCCTCTAAGCTCTCGACTGGTCCCACCGTCCCCGCGTTCCGTGGAGGCAATATAGTGCATGAAGCGTGTAAAGCCACGGGTGTGAGATTATGACAAGGGAGAGGAAGGAATTATCATGCGCAGCCATGACCCCGTTTTTAGGGTACTGCTCCGACATTCGCCTGATATGAAAGAGAGCGAAAGAGAAGCAAATGAAGAGGTAGTGGCGAGGAAGAGGCGGGGAAGCGACAGGGTCAGCCGGGGCTTCAGAGATTGAACAGGGAGTGGCCACGGTTGGGAGAGTGGAGGAAGAGGGCGTGGCCGGTCTGAAAGATGGGAGGGCGAGAGCGACAGGACAGAGGGAGAGAAGGAAGGGGTGGGGTTGACCGCGGTGACGGGGGGCGGCGGGGGGGTGTTGGCGGGGCGGCGAGGACGCAGGCATGTGCGTACCCCGCACAGCTTAGAAAGCAGCGCACTGAAGCGAGTAAAGCGGGCCGCGCCCTCCCCGCTGTCCTATTTTTTTAACGGAAAAAGATGCCGCGCCCCCTTCCCCCCCTTTTTCCGGGGTCCCCCCCCCCAACCCCCGTGGCCGCCGGCGAGATTGAGGGGCGCTTGGTGACTGGGCCAGGACCACGCAGAACGCGATCAAGGAAAGTGGTGGCAGTTGACGGCCTGGCCTGTGAGCAGGGCTTGGCGTCTGATGACATGGACATCTTTTTCATTGCAGCATTACACTCCTAGCTAGCTTGCAAGTGTAGGCTGTAGGTAATAGAAATGTATACTTATTGAGTCATTTTTGTAATTGTTTTGCCATTTTTCAATTATTAAGGTATTTTGTACCCTTGCGTCAATTTATTCATTTTTAGTCATATTGTATCCTTTTTGTGTTTTTTGTAGTGAATGTTTCATTAATTTACAATGAGGCTCTAAAACAATTTTTTATTAAACAAGTTCATGACAATATTCACTACTGCAGTGGACTCTGTTTATCGAACTCTCAAAATTCGAACAGTCTGAGAACTTGTGTTTTGATGGTCGACTAAAACTGTTTGGATAACTAACAACACACCTCACAGAACAAGTAGTCGAAGAAACAATACTCTGTGTAACACTAGTCTGAGAAAAAAGTCTAATTGGCGTTGGATAGTCTTTAGCGCCTCATAATCGGAAAAACAATATGGCTGAACAAAAGTACAAAAGGTACATGGATCTCCTATATTCAAATATAGTTCTAAATTAAATATTTTATATTTATTTCTTGGGTTCAAAAACCTTATTTCTTGGGTTCACCAAAACAGATTTTACAAAATCCATACCAATCTACGTCTTACCAACTTTAAGCTAACGAATAATTCACGCATGTATTCGTAGAATTCTCAAATGTTTACTCTGAGAAATCACTCTCTCCAGAACGATGGTAGCGTTCCTGTCGCGTTCCTGTTGTTTCTTTGAGAGGAACCACAACACCCACCAATGATAAACGATAGAACTAAAAAGGAGGTAAAAAGTAATGCTTTTTTCCAACCCATGTCCTACAGTTACATTACAAAATATTTTCTAATCGATTTAACACGAAAAAACACGAGTACAAATCTGTCGCTGACAGTGACATATGTCCTTCCATCTGTTCCAATGTTTATTTGTATTTTACATCTTCCCCGAGGGTCTTTTCTGGATAAAGAGAACTGACAGAATGTGAACATGTTATGTGTCGACTATTACTGAAATAAAATTGAAATGTTTGTCGAAATATCTGTTATAGATATTAGATGTAAGAATAATGTCTGTAACTAAATCGAAATAAATCAGACTGAAGAAGCAATTTCATTTAATACACAATTAACATTCCGAAAATCCGATGATAAATCTTTAAGGAGGGTGATCGACATTCAATTGCGTGAATCTTATTAAGTTTCTATACATATTCACCGCTTCATCTTTTATCTCTTCTCTTTATCTTACCCCCTACGTCATTCTTCAGTTAACATGAACAAAAAAAAAAAAGAATTACATCAGTAACATATCCAACTGTTTGAGTTGTTCATCTGAAGTGGTTTTGATCAACTTCTTACGTCATTATCCTTTGTTGTTGGTGCATTTTTAAAGCATTTAAGAATCATTTTTGGCAATGCTTTTGGTCATCAAAATCCGCCTCCTAATGATGGTGAACGATAATGTGGTAAGAAAGAAGAATAAAGATAACGTGGATAAGAGAGTTAAATCATGACAAAACAGAAAACACCTAGGAAACTTCCCGTGAACGCGAACTCTCCACCTTAATTTACGTAATGGCCAATGGGTTTTGAACTCTGGTATGCAGTTGTGGAAAGTTTCTCCACTCATCCGTGTGGAATAGATATTTATTGATTTGCTAATAAAATAATTCTGACTAATTCATTAAAAAAATTCCTAATTCAAATCCTACAGAAAATGTTTCTGTAGGATTTGAATGTGCCCTGGTTTTTTATTTCCTCATATAACTTCATAGAATTTCTATGGAAGTTACAGTTAGTAACAGGTTTCCAAATCCCCCCTATCAAGGCCGTTTTCATAATCACTGCATTTAAAAAAAACTTATTTTTTATACTAAACTCATGTGAGTAAGCACTTTTGATCCTGATTTGACAAACTCAGATTTACTGTTTTTGCATACGAGTTCCTAGAAAATTGGAAGTCAACAGGATGGCTCGATAAAGAACATGCAATCACTCTACACGACGCTTTGCGCCAATAGCTGTTCTTTTAAAGTCACAACGCGCACGACAACCCAGAACCCTATCAATGTGTCCCTGTCGCTTGCGAGTGGAGTCGATTACTGCCTCAATTTTACGCAGGCAGCTCGGAACGTAATGGCGTCGCTTCGTTCAGGTCTTGACCTCGTCTGCCTCTTTTCGTTGCTTGTCCTCTGCCCCTCTTCCCAACTCACTTATCCTTTCCTCATCGCCCTACTCAGTGCTTATGCCAGCCAGAATTCCGTCCATGAGGAGTTGTACAAATGAACACTGAACACTCGAAACAAAACCGACGGGGTACCATTTGGCAAAACCCGGTTACGAAATTTGGATTAATTTTTTATCTCTACGCGATCTGAAACACTTGGTCATTTATTTACGTAGTTACATGTGGATGGGATAGGTCGGGCGGGGCAGCACGGTCGGGGCAGCACGGGCGGGGCAGCACGGGCGGGGCACCACGGGCGGGGCACCACGGGCGGAAATAATTCACGCAGTTCAGTTGAAATACGCAGCACATGCAAGCGAACATCATCCTCATGTCTCCTTAATGTGCGCGGATTTAAATAGGCGTTATTAAAACGTAAATACAGATTGACGTGCCAAGTAATGGTAGGAAATCGATTGAACTGCAAGTAGAAATTGATTATATTAACGAACTTGTACACACAAAAGTGATAGTAGTAACATTGCAGGTGTTATGAACTCAAAAGTGATATGTATGTAATGGAAATTTAAGGGTGGAATTCATTAGACTTTTACCAGCTACCGGTGTTCCCAAGCCTGAGCCGTGTTTTTATTTAATTTCCAAGCTCTGAGGTAAGGGACATACACACATTCTCTTCATCGTATCTAGGATGCGTAGAATGCGATCTTCATCGTGTCCGTAAGTCTATCAATATAACTAACACATAAAAAAAGAAGGCAGCAAATCAGTAATGAAAACATACAAAAACAGATGAAAAATGCCGCGAGATATGTAGTCATACAATAAAAGAATAAGAATGGCAGAGAGAGAAAGAGAAATGGAAAAACGAGGGAGGGATTAGGTAAAGAAAGAGGGTCAAAAAAGGGTAAAAAATATAAAAGAGGGACTGAAGAAAGAAAGAAAGAAAGAAAGAGCGAGAGCGAGAGAGAGATAGAGAGGGAGAAACGAGCAAAGTAAAAGCGCGAGAAAAACGAACAAAGTAGAGAGAGAAACAAAGAGAGAAAGAGAGAGAGAGAGAAACAAGAGAGAGAGAAATAAAGAGAGAGAGAAACAAAGAGAGAGACAGAGAGAGAGAGAGAGAGAGAGAGAGAGAGAGAGAGAGAGAGAGCAAAAAACATTCAGCAGTAAATGAGACGTGCGAGAAGCCCACTCACTGGCGAGATATAAATGCACGAAGGGCCAACCCGGGACGAAGCGGGCTGCAGGCCCTTTGAGAGCTGCGAGCAAACTGTATGGACGCGACGTGTGTCAGCGCGTTTGCCGGGGACGCTAATCTTTTAGCGCCGACTGGATGAAGCACGGCACCTCAGCGGGCGTCGCGCGCCCTCGCGTGCTCATCCGTCACGGATCCTCTTTGCACGCCTTTGCGCACGCGCTTTCGAGCCACGCGACAAACGACCGTGTCGCACCGCCCACACTTCACAGAAATCCGTCAGGCAACGTTCTGCTGATAGCGATGACTTCCGCTTCCCTAGCTATCATTGCAAGTGATGCATGAAAGACAATCAGAGTTAGGATTGAGTGCCTGACGCAGTACATGTTTCTACCAAAGCTTACTTGCTTGCTTGCTTCAGAGTACGCCAAATTTGGCGAATTCTCGATTGAAGTCAGTAGGTGCTTAAATGTTCTATTCTTATTTATTAGGCCTTCTTTCAGAAAGGGAGCAACGCAGGTGGCTCCAGGCCGAAGATTTAAGGCATAGTAAGAGTGTAGTAAAATTTTTTTTGGCCGCCACGGCACTGACACATAAGGCGAAAAGCCCCTTAATAAACTTACCACTACCATTGCAAAATAACGTAACGAAAATACTATGGTTGGTAGGGAGATAGTATCTTTCATTCTTATTTTAAATAAGGTTTCTGTTATTTCATGACTTCATATCTCTCTGCATGCTTCATCTGTTTTTGTATGTTTTCATTACTGATTCGCTGCCTTCTTTTTATGTGTTAATTATATTGATAAACTTACCAGCAGACCAAGCATGCTAGATGCGATGAAGGGAGTGTGCGTTACACATTACACATTGGATATTAAATAAAAACAGAGTGCATCCCTGAGAACACCAGTAGCTCGTAAAAGTCTGATTAATTCAATCCTTAAATACCAATTACATGCTATTATCGCGAAAATACCTATTACCAAAATTATGGGATGTATAAGCTATGCTGTATTGAATAATTTTAAACAGTATTGAGAATGGTGTCTTGCAAATACCTGAAAAACCAATCTGGCTATCAATGATGGTCAGCATATCAGAAACCGACCTCAGATAACCTGTGTAATGTTTCTCCTAAATATTTCAAAACGAAAATTTTATCTTAACAGAAAAGCAAAGACCCGTATGATACCTACGGAATGGCACTCGAACTTATGGACAGAGTGGGAAAGTGCAGTAGGCGAGAGAAGGGATTACCAAATCCCGAATGCACAGTTATTAATCAAGCAATTTGAATTTTCTGTTGAACTTTTGAATTTGAACTTTCAATTTGAAAAATTAATAACAAAAAATGAAAACGAGATATAAACTCCCGTAAAGAAATAATTTTTTTTATTAATACAAAACATCAGCCACAAGTAATTTATTCATCATCAATGTTCAACAGCAAGATTAATTTAGCGAGGTCATTAGCATAATTGCGAGATGAAAATGCAGACATAGGTACAGAAAGCTAAAGTTTTCACAAACAAAACTTGTCAGAAGTTGTAGGAAATGTCTGATGTGTTGCGTTACCTTCCCCCCCCTTTATTTTACAATTTTACATCAAACCCCAGTATTTATGTCCAGTTGTAAACAAAATATTATGTAGAAATTTATAAATCGTTATATAATTAGATTATAATTTTCTACCACAGGCGAGTGTGTAGTGAGAAATAATAAACAGACTCCTTATCGTTTTTCCAAGCTCTTAAACGTGTCGTTGCGTTCGGCCCACGTCCAAAGCTTTTAATGCCCGCAGAGGGAGCTTATTCCATCTCGCCACATGCTCTGGACCTCCGATGAATTCCTCGCCCCTTTGGGGGGAGGCTGCCGGTCCGACGGGCATTCACAAGCCCTTGACAAGCGCCGCGGGCGCGCGGAGGCGGTGCCGTCGCCCTGGAGAGAGGGCGATGCGGCGCGAGCAACGGCGATCTTGGCGACAGAGCGCAGCTCTCGCTGGATGTTGCTGCGGTGGAGGCGGTGGCGAAGGTGGAAACGCGGAACGTTGCTGCCGCAACAGCAGGGGTCCTCAGCGGGGGAGGAAAGAGGATGGTGGAGACGGAGGAGAAGTGAGGCGGGAAAAAGTGGGGTGGTGGTAGCAGCGATGGTGGAAATGGTGCGAAGGTAAAAGAGGTACCATG